>CM069159.1:24361603-24869103 GCA_035221665.1 Okamejei kenojei
TCCTTGCATTCTCTTTTCCAAATCGTAATTGCACCAGGGGAAGAAATGGAGAAATATATGGAAATATATTTTATTAAACAAACAGGCAGTTCGGCTCAACAGTTCATGTCAACATTGAGGCTAACAAGTAATTAGTTGCCCTATTCCCTATCCCACTCTTCTGATCCCAATCTAAACTAACCTTGAATAATGTTTTCAGTAGTGGGAGACTCTAGGACCAGAGGGCACAACCTCAGAATAAAAGGACGTACCTTAGAATGGAGATGAGGAATTCCTTTAGCCAGAGGGTGGTGAATCTGTGGAATTCATTGCCACGGATGGCTATGGAGGCTGTCATTAGGTATTTTTAAAGCGGAGATTGATGGGTTCTTGATTAGTAAGGTTACTGGGAGAAAGCGGAAGAATTGGAGTTTAGAGGGAAGAATATATTGGCCATGATCGAATTGCAGTGCCGAATGAATGGGCCGAATTGCCTAATATTGTTCCTGTCTTCTGATCTTATGTCACCAATTTGCCCCCAAGTACAATATGGGTTCTCTACAACCTATAGATACAAAGTACATTTATTTGTCACATGTGCCAGTTGACATACTGTCATACAATAAAATAAAGAACACAACACACGATAGAGTTCAACATATAACATCCCCACACAGCCAAATCAAACGTTTCCCACTGTGAGAGAAGGCACCCAAGTCAATCATCTTCCTCTGATGTTCACCCGTGGTCGGGCCCTCCGGAGCCCTCAGCAGTCGCCGCTACGGGCAGCCCGCTGCTCGGGCCCGCTCGCCGAGATGTTGGAACTCCGATGTCGGAATGGGAGGTCAACCTCGGTGGCTTGGACCTCCAATATAGGATATTATTTCTGCTTTAAAAATGTTAAAAGCCTTTTACACTTAATTCTAATCTATCCCCATTGTTAAAGGGCATTTATTGTCAAGAGGTAAGGGTGTTTAATTGTCATATGCACTGCGTCCGGAACAATTAAATTCTTACTTGCTGCAGTTTTACAGGCACATTAAATGCACCAACACAACAAATAAATGTACAGTAAATTATCAGTTATTTTAGGAAAATGGACCACAATAGTATAATCTAAAGAACAGAGAGCAGCATTTACACAAAAATGCATTATAGTTCAGAAGATGGACACAAAATGCTGGAGTAACTCAGAGGGTCACACAGCATCTCTGGAGAGAAGGAACAAATGATGTTTCTGGTTGGAACCCTTCTTCGCACCTTTCTTCTCTCTAAACCAGCATCTACAGTTCCATTCAATCCATAATAGTTCAGTTCTGATGTAATGTGTCATTAGAGTTTTGCAAGGTGATTCAAGTTCCAGATGGTTGAAGGGAAGAAGTTGTTCTTGAACTTGCGGGTAACAGTTCTTGTAGCACCTCCCCGATGATAGCAGTGCGATGACACCGTGGCCAGGCTGATGTTAGTCTTTGATATTAGCAGCCTTCTTGATGCAGCACTTCCTGTGGATGGTCAGGAGGTCAGCATCTGTAATGGATTGAGCAATGTCCAGCACATTCTGCAGACTCTCACATTCTTGGGCATTTGAGTCACTGAACCAGCCGTAATGCAACTAGTTAGAATGGTCTCTGATGTACATCTATTGAAATTCTATAGAGTGTCGACGTGCTGAATCTCAAGTGTCAGTTGAATATCTTTTCCCTCTTAGAAGCTTAATTGCATCATCCAAAAAAATAGTGTAGTTGTACTAAAAGAAACCTCACTTTGTCATGCCACTTGTACCTTGTACCTTCCGAAGAATCCACCAGGGACTATACTGGAAGTTGGACAATTTTCTACTGGACATTTTTTACATTTATCAAGCCAATTAACTTACAAACCTGTACATCTTTGGAATGTGGGAGGAAACTGAAGATCTCGGAGAAAACCCACGCCGATCACGGGGAGAACGTACAAACTCCATGCAGATAGCACCCGAAGTCGGGATTGAATCTGGGTCTCCGGCGCTGCATTTTGCTGTAAGGCAGCAACTCTACCGCTGCGCCACCTGTGATCACTCCCCGTTAAAAAGACATGCAGAGAGGAGAGTACATCAGGAGAGCATGGGGAAGAGCACAGAAACTGGCCAAGAAATTGTAATAGTGTTGAAGTAGCATCGTGGGTCACCCTAACAGTCTGAAGTCTCATCAAGACCCAAATAAGATAATTTTATGAAGAATTTTGTAAAGGAATTTTTGCGTCACTATTTCTCTACCCTTGGATTGGTTTTGATTTTGATCATTGAATCAGAATCAAATTTTATTCGCCAAGTATGTCTTGCAACATATGAGGAATATCACAGGCCAGGTCAAGCATAAAGTGGAAGGCCACCATTGAATCTTCCTGAGTCTACATTTTATTTATGTAATGGTATTGACATGTGAACTAGCAAATTTGATGCAGTTGAAAGCTTAGGCCAAATTCCATATGACAAGAGGCAAGGACAGCAACACCAGTTGTGGTGGTCGATGGACTGTCCAAGACGATTTAATTCTCCAAACACATGGTATGAATTATTTTGAGTTATTGGGAGTAGACAATACCACAGCTTTACTCAGAGGGTGGTGGCTGTGTGGAATGAGCTTCCGGCAGAAGTGGTGGAGGCAGGATCGATTTTAACATTTAAGAGTAAAGTGGATAGGTATATGGACGTGAAGGGAATGGAGGGGTATGGTCTGAGTGCAGGTAGATGGGAGTAGGGGAAAACAAATGGTCGGCACGGACTGGAAGGGCCGAGAGGGCCTGTTTCCGTGTTGTAATTGTTATATGGTTATAAGAGTATGACCTTGGAATTAGCCTCAGCTGATGGTCACATCTTAAACTCAAGCTGCTAAGTGTTTCCCATTTTTGGCTAAATTTTCGTGATGTAGCCATTAGTAGCAAGGTCTGGAAATAGGATGACAAAACCTTAGAAAGGTTTCAAAAAAGCTTTATCAGATTAGTATCAGGATTATAGGACTTGAACTATGAGGACTAATTGGAATCTACGTGATTAATATCCTTTAAGCAGCATAGACTGAAAGCAGAATTCCTGACCTGCTTTAATAAAGGAAATGTGAAACTATTTGCAACAATGGAAGGACTGGTAACCAGACGACACAAATTCAAAGACAATTGCTGAACAAAGTTGTGGAGATGATCAGAAGTGTTTCCAGCAAAAAAAAATTAATGATCTGGATTGTACTGCTTGTATGAGTGGTGAAAGCAGATCTTGTAGTAAATTGAAAAATATATTTGTTCAAATGCAGGACCTGTGGGAAGGAGCAGAGGATTGAGCTGAGTTGCAAAACTCTTTCCACGAGCCATCACAGTTTAATAAATTGAATGGCTCCCTTCTGTGATGCACAGTAATATAATCAAACCGTAATTGTCTTGGGGATATGACAGTATACCATCGAGAGCAATCTAACACAACCGAGAAACTTATTAGTCCAGTAAGTCAGAAATAGTTACTGGATTCTCTTTAATAGCAAAAAAAGCAATGGAAAGTGCGAGATTTTGGTGATGAGATTAGATTAATGGCCCTTCTTTTGATGTTCAACTAAGGTTGGGGTATGATGTGGTGTTGATGTGGAAGTATTCAGATATATTGTGAATTGCTTATGTGCATGGGCCTTTGAATTGTTTCTGAAATCAGATTGATTGTTGCATAACAAAATAATAGTGTGGCTGAATGATTTGCTGTAGAAATTACTGTCATTTTTAACTTTTATAATAATTAATTCTTGGAATGTGTTTGTCACTTGGCTAAACCTGATTGTTAGAACGGTTTAGGGTTTGAACTCGAAGCCGAATGGTGTATTAAATTTAACACATCTCCAGGGAATGCATGTTCAAACTAACACCAAGAGATATAGGTTCTACTTGGATTTGCTCCCTGCAATCTAGTGTTCAAGGAGTGTTTAAGTTATCGTTTTACTGAAACTGTTGGTTGGATCATTGCACAATATCAAGTGAGTGAATGTGGAAGAAATACACTCAGTCTTTTTCTCTCTAGCCTGTTTCCATCCATTCCTCTAACCCTCAATCTTCAGCCTTAGAGTGTAGGTGCAGCAGAGAAAATAGAAAATTAACCATTATCTGTATAAAATGAACAGATTCAACACTCTTAGTCATCAATTGCAGCAAGTTATTATTGACACAGTACAATATTTATGAATATTATGCAAGATTATTTCACCAAAAGGTCTCAAAACATCCTGGATATCTGTCATTCTGTAATATAAACTACCCAAACACCTTGGTTGCTGTCCTTTAACTACTACCCAAAAATCTATTGCTCTATAAGGCACCAAAATTCCTTGATTAGATTCCAGCTTGTTACTCCTGAATATCCTTTTAAACTCCTCAAATAAATTTCATCTGACAATATATGGGGGTTTGTTATTCCATTTGAAAACCCTTTAAAAAAAAAAAAAATCTAATCTGTGTTTCACTACTGACTCTACACCATTTTAGAATTTATTGTGGATATCTGGCAAATAGGGATAATATCTGTAACAGTTTAACAATCATGAGGTTAGTCATAAATAGTTTGTTTGCTCAAAACATTTTGCTTACTTTCTACATGTTAAAAAAAAGATGCTTACTTAAAATTTATACGTTAAATTGGAACATGCAGTCTGCAGAATCCTAATACGACTGTCTGATTTCCTACTGAATCCTGCTATTCATTGCACTTCACCTATTACTGGCTTGTGAGTCTGGTGGAATTTTAGATTCAGAGTACTTTTTTATATAAAGAAAGATTCAGACAAGATGCTAACAGTTATCTGAATGCATACTTTTGCTTGTCTGATATCTTGGATTCTGCAGTTTAATATGTCTGGGATGTTTGTCCTGATTTGGAATGAATACTAAATCTACGTTTGTTCACATCTCTCAGAACAATCTGTTCCAGAAAGTTTGGTTGGTGGTGGGGGAGGGAGGTAATAAAGTCACTGTCTCCAATGTAAAACTGGAGATACTTGAGCTGTTCTCATGCCTCAAATTATATGTTGTCATTTGCAGCAAGTGGACTGATGAGAGCATCAGTATCAAACTGTTTCTAATGCTTTCTGATAACTGTTTTTGTAAAATTAGATCAGAACTGTACTCACTTCATTGTGACTTTGTGCAATAATGACTGTTCTTTAGTCATTGCCACTCACAAGAATCCACATTGAACTCAAATATCACTAAGAGGCAGTGCTATGTCTCAATATTAAATTGACCTTGTGTAATATAAGTGTTTTTCTTAAGTAGATCCTGCTGTCTAGAACAGAGTTATTGATCGAATGGGCTGCGAAGAAATGGATAAAGCTTTCCTGGTAAATATGGATATCCAGCTACACCAATGAACACCCCCACAAATGCCCATTTAAAAGTCAATATTGAGACTTTGAAAAGAGAACTGAATGGTGGATCTGACTGAGAAACCTTTGTGTTCTGATTTTACCCAACTCCTTTGTGTCCTTGCAGTTTTAAATATTACAGTTAGATCCTCTCTTGTAAAAAAATAAATGAACTGATGTCATTGCTGTAACTTGCAGCACGTAGAATAAGTGAGTTCGGTATCTTGATAAACGCAAGGAATCATGGGATTTGTCAAAGGCCATTCGGGATTTAAAAAATCGAACGCAGGGTTGTATAAACTGTGTATAAAATTGTTAACTATTCTACCAAGGAATTAATGTAGAATTCTGTCAACTCAATAGCTTCCTTTCTTGTTCTGCTGTTCACACACTACTTACAGTCACAGTTCTAGTTCAGTACATTAATCTGCAATTATGAGATATTCAAAAATTAAAAAAATATATTATTTTCATTTAATCCTTAATGTGTTTGCTACTGGAATAAGAAAATATTACTTGTTTGAAACATTTTCTAATCTTTATTCATAATTTATGTGTAAAAATATATTTAATCTGAGGCAGGCACGACTATCGGTGTGATGCTTGATGCTTTACCTACAGGCAGTGTGAATGTACCTTTAAGGAAAATATTAATCTTTGAGAAAAACTGAGTACAGGGTTGGCCCTGTGAAATCCGCCAATCCGATATAAGACATTTAACTGCGAAATGCCTGCCGTTTAGTATTGGATAGATTGAGTGGAAGGTCTGTGCTATTCCAAGTTTGCGGTGGGTTTGTGGTTGCGGTACGTTTCCCCCAGCCATCTCCCAACTCTGTGCCCTGACAGACTGGAACCAACCTCAGAGGTTAACGCGACAGCATCTTTATTTAAGCCAACCCATCTCAAGTTTAACCAGCCTGTTCGAATCCAATCTGAACTTTCTAACCTACCCCCCACACAGCACATTCTCCTCGTTTCCTTCAGTCCTGGAAGGTTGTTTAGATAGGAATGTCTTAACTTGGTTGACCACACAACTTGTAATTTGTGTAAATCAATATCGAATTTGAATGGCTGTGACTCGGGCTAATGCCAGGGATTTGATTATTAACAGGTTCGTTCCAGGCATTCTTGCGTTTTCAAGGCTGGTGCTGTATTGAGTCAATAATTTAAATCGATACAATTGTGGATTTGAGCTGCCAGCAGTACGCAGTGGCGTACTGCTGACATATTTGACGGATACATTTATTTAAAAGTCTCATTGAAATGAATGCGCAGGTCCATACGCACACAGTAGTTCAGCTGGCGAGCATGTTTATCTCGAATGACCCATGACCTGGGCATGTGCAGTTGCAATACTGAACTCGCTCATTTCCTTTCCTCTTTCACTTGCTTTATGGAACATATCTTAATGTTGAGATTGCGCATCACTGCCAACTGCACTGTAGCTCTGTTTTTCTCTGAGTTAACTGTACTGCCGCTCTGTCTGAAGAAGGGTCTCGACCCGAAACATCACCCATTCCTTTTCTCTAGAGATGCTGCCTGTCCTGCTGAGTTTTTGTGTCTAACTGTTCTGTTTTACATTATTTTGCTCTTGGTGATCTCAATATTCAGACTTGGGGCACAGGAGGTGACATTTGACCCATTGAGTCTATGCCCACATTCAGAGTCTTCCCATCAGTTTTCTTCTCAGACTTGCTTCCCCATCAGTACCTTCTCTCACGTGACCATCAACTTCCCCTTGATTCTCCTGACACTCACCCACACCAGCAGCAATGAACCTATCAACCAACATACCTTTGCGATCTGGGATGAAACTGGAACACTCGGGAGAGACATGTGGTTATAGAGAGAACGTGCAAACCCCGTCTCACAAACCCCGCCCTATGTCACGACTGAACCTGGGTCACTGGATCTGTACTACCTGCTGCACTGCTCGGCTGGCTGCTCTGTGCTTCTACTGTCACTTATGTACAAGTTATATGTGAACTGTTCTAAACGGAGTTCAGAGTGCATGAATATATCCATCCCTTGGTGATAGGCTACAACCTGTAACATTTGTTCACCTTTAGTTGTCTCCAGTGACAGTAGTTTTCCGATGTTTCAAGTCTGACACTGAACCATCACTTGGATTCCATAATCCTGGTCCGGAATGGATCATAAGAGTAGAACTCTTTAATTTTTAGGTATTGCCTTACCACAGCATGACTATTCCAGTTATGGAAACTTAGTTTATTATTGTCCTGTGTGCTGAGGTACAGTGAAAAGCTTTTGTTGAGTGCTAACCAGTCAGCAGAAAGACGATACATGTTACAATCGAGCCATCCACAGTGCACAGATGCATAATAAAGGGAAATTGTACGTTCAACTCTGAAACAACATTTCTCCTCTCCTCAAACTTGCTTTGCTCCTTAATGTCATACTTTTGCCATCATGCATTCACTCAGATATCTACATGCCTCTCCATGATCTATTCATGAATGCTGTAAGCTTTGATTTGTCAAATATATTAAATCCAGGAACCAGAAATACAAAGAAGGAGTTTAATATATATAATCAGTACTGTACCTGACCTGAAACTAGTAAGGCACTGATCAGTCATTGTGCAGCACTGCAATGCAGTACTGGTGGGATCAGATCTGACACTGTTTAATACTAAGGTAGAGTACTGGTGAATGTAAAGGGGCCTTGATGTAATGCTGGGGTACTTGTCAGTAAAGCAACATGCATTCATGCAACTCCTTCAACATCCCAAAGCAATTAGGATTGGGATTAATTAAAAAACAGATCAGAGAGAGTAATTTAAAGGTGAACCTAGTGGGAAGAAGGATAGAATGGTTCAGGGCACTGAAGATGTAATAAGGCATTTTTTTAAATGGTGTAAATATGTGATTTGAAATTTATCTTGATGCCATGGTTACAAACAATCTGATTCAGCCTCAAGACAGCTGCCAAGGATAGTGATTAAACTACGACGAGAGATCATAGCAGATACAGGTCTTTTACTAGAATGCTAAAGAATGTTACTAGTGAGTATGAATCTATTATGGGGTACGTCTATTACTGAGACTGGTGTATTCTTCTTATTCTGGGGTACAGTGCTACTAGTGGGTGTAGATCTATTTCTTTATATAAGGTAGACACAAAATGCTGGAGTAACTCAGCGGGTGAGGCAGCATCTCCGGAGAGGAATGGGAGATGTTTCGGGTCGAGACCCTCCTTCAGACTGATGTCGGGGGGGGGGGGGGGGGGGCGCGGGACAAAGATAGAATGTAGTCGGAGACAGTGAGACTAGTGGGAGAACTGGGAAGGGGATGGAAAAAGCAAGGGCTATCTGAAATATCTTTATTTCTTTATGTTGTATTTCTTTATACAAACATATTAATCTAATACATCTTACTTAAGATAATAACCAATGAACTACTCGAAGATCTTTTTCAGAATTTGTTTTTTTACATTAATAAGACTGATGTTGGCAATATATTTTGTAATATCAACATTCATTTTGCTTAACGAATAATGGATTAAAATGTGAAAATAAACCTGATTAGTAAAAGCACGGGCGACAAATGATGACTTCCCACTGGCAGATATTATTGTCAATATTAAAATGGTAACAATTTGTAATATTAAACAAGTTTTAAATCAGATGTAGGAAATTTGAAATAGAAACTGAACATTCTGCAAACTTCCAGTAGTTCAGGCAGCATCTGTTAAAAGAAAAACCTGGTAAAATAGCAGGTCAAAACTCCTTCAAAGGAACTGAAAAAAATGAGAAAACAAGTTGGTTGTAATTTGAAGTTGAATGCGGGGCAGGGATGCATTGGACAGAGGAAATATTTTGGTGGATGTTGCCAAGGTTGCTGGGGTGATACATTGTTTACAAAGCTGTCTGATTTTAGATTAATGAGGGCAGTGAAATGCAGGTCAGAACTATTGAAGAGAACTAAAACCAAAAGAATGTTAGAAATGATCAGCATATCAGGCAGCGTCTGTGGAGGGATAAAAAAACAAGTTAATGGTGCAAATGGATAAACTTTCAGCACCAATGGCCGGTTCTGACACTGAGAGAAAGCAAATTATCTGAAATTGTTAAATTTGACATTTGAGCCAAGAAGGCTGCGACATGCCATATTGAAAGTGATGAGCTGTTCTCAAGCTTAACTTGAACCTATTGGAACGATGCAGGAGTCCAGAGAGTGTCAGCCGGATGCAGAATTAAAGTGATAGGAGATTGGAAGCTTGGTTATACCAGTGGACTAAACGAGTGTTCTCCTCAAAACGTTCTGCAGTGTGGAGGAGACCGCAACATGAGATGATAGTGATCCTTCGCCTCTCTATTCCATCAGTCTGAAGAAGGATACTGACCTGAAACGGCTTCTGTCCATTTCCCTCCACAGATACTGACAGGCCCGCTTAGTTCTTCCAATAGCCTGTTTTTGCATTAAATTAGGCGAAGAATGAGGAGGAATTTCCTTAGTCAGAGGGTGGTGAATCTGCGGTATTCATTGCCACAGAAGGTTGTGGAGTCCAAGTCAATGGATATTTTTAAGGTGGAGATTGATAGGTTCTTGATTAATACGGGTATCAGGGGTTATGGGGAGAAGGCAGGAGAATGGGGTTGAGAGGGAAAGATAGATCAGCCATGATTGAATGGCGGAGTAGGCTCACTGGACCGAATGGCCTAAATCGGCTCCTCGAACATATGAAGAATGATGGGTAATGGTCATGGTACGAGGAGATCGATAGAAGTTTAATGTTTAGAGATAAAGCGTAGAACAGGCCCTTTGAACTATCGAGTCCACACCGACCAGCAATCACCAATACACAAGTTCCGAGCTATGCACTAGAGACAATTTACCCAGAGCATCCAGTGAAAACCCATGCGGTCACAGGAAGAACATACCAGCTCCTTACAGAGAGACAGCACTCAGTCAGGATCGAACTGTGGGTCTCTGGTGCTGTAAGGCAGCAACTCTACTGCTGCGCCACTGCATGGCTGTTCACTAAATCATTAAAGCACCTGCCTTGCCAATTTATTTTGTTTCTTTTGATTTCCGTTCTCTGCAGCAGTACTGACTTCAAATTCACATGCTTCACGTTCCTTTATTTTCCACCCCAGCCCTTAGTGATGTATCAATCAGACAGCTTTGTTAATGGTGCATCACCTTGGCAACCCAGGCCTTGCCCTGTTCCTTTGTCCTATCTTTCCACCCACACAGTCTGCCTGCAATTGAAAACTAATCTGCTTTCACACTCTCCCAGTTCTGATGAAGGTGCTTTTAGTGTGACACATTAGGTCCGATTCATTTTTCCACAGATGCTGACTGACCCGCTGAGTATTTCCAGCATATTCATGTTTATATTAACCACACCTTTGCTGAGATGGATTAGGCCTTGTATTTAATAAATGTTTTCGTCTCCAGGTAATGTTTAGCAGCAGAACATTGGGAGATGATGAAAGTTAGCGTTTACTCCTGGAAGTTCTCACAGAAGTTATTTTTAAACTATATCTTCCTTGCACATCTGTCAATTAATCTCTCTCCCTCTTTTGCACTGTTCCTCCGTGGGGCACTCTCCTTCCCTTCTGCACTCACCCTCTGTGTTGCTTGCCCCATCCTTCCTGCATCCTCCCTCTTTCCTGTCTCCCTCACTCCCTATCCCCTCCTCACTCTCTCTCGTCCTCCCAACTTGTGTTATCGCCCCAACCTTCATCCACCCCATTCCGAATTCTCTGGCTGTCTCACATACTCTTCCCACCCCCTCCCCCCTCTGTACTCCCTGGCCTCCTATATCGTATTGTCTGCCCATCCTAGTCCGAACCTGCACCATACTTGTTTCATTCGAGTAGCTTGTGTTTGAAGTTCCAGTGGGAACTAGCCTGATACTTTCAAAACCTTTCTTGGGGTCTTGGCTCTTTCTTCTGGATTGTTCTCTGACAAATTTCAGTCTTCAGCCACCATCCTGTCTCTTGTTGACAAAAGTTTGTTCTCGCTTCAGGTCCAGGTCCCATGCCAGCTTTTTGGCACTGTTACAATAGCACACAGTTTTCGGCAGCTTTACTTTGGCTTCTGCCTCGTGCTCTCTGTGCAACAGCTTGTTTCCAAGGTTACGTGGCCTGTGCCAGTTGCAGCTCCCCTGTTGGTAATCATTCGGCAACGAAAAAACTGTGGTACTTAAAGTCGGGAAGCTGCAGAGTCCTGGAGCTGTGCGGAGGTGTAGAAATAGCAGCACCGTAAAACCAAGGTTAGAAATTGCGCAGGGGGTATGAACAAGGCACTTGCCCAAACTATGTTATGGCTGGCTAAGACACCATCATTTCAGTTCAATAAGTCACCATGATTTGTTTCCAGTCTTGGGTGTGGTGACTTGTGGAGCAGCTGAGAAAGGGACGGTGTAAGGTGGTGCCGAAGGCAAATTGACATCCTTCACATCTGACCCTCAGTGCTGCGCGCCTCGACACTACCCTGTCTAGCATGCAGTGGTGGTCCACTCTGCTTCACGCTCAAGAGCCAACATTTCCCTCACCAGGAGCATTCGCCCACCCCACCCCAAGATATAGCATCTATACTTCGCTGGGATCCCTGATGTATGTGATTATATAACCTGGGCTGAGATGTAATCTGGGTAAGTGTGAGGTGTTGCACTTGAGAGGTAAGGGGAAAGTAGACGGCTAAAGGCAAGTATTGATGTACAGAGTGGTCTTGATATGTAAGTCTATAGTACCTTGACAGGTGCAACACAAGTAGATAGAGTGGTAAAGAAGGCATGTGGTCTGATGCCTTCACTGGTCGGGGAATTGAGTATAAGAGTCAGGAAGTCATTTAGCTTTATAAAACTGTTTAAGTCACCTTCAAAATATACTGTGCAGTTTTGAACACCTCATTGCAGCAAGGATGTTGGAGCTTTGGAGAGGGTGCAGAGGAGGTTTATGGAATTGCTGCCTGGATTAGAAGGTACTCGTTATTAAGAGAGGTTGACAAAATTAGATTGTATTCTCTGGAATGTCAGAAGCATGGATGCGGTAGACTGTCAGAACCCCGTCCCAAGGTGGAAAAGTTAAAGACTAGAGGGCATTGCTTTAAGATGAGTGGGAGAATGTTTAAAGGGGATGTGCGAGAGGTTTTTCTACACAAAACGTGGTAGGTGTATGGAACGGGCCGCGGAGGTGGTGGTGGAAGCAGGCACGATAGTGGCTTTTAATATGAATTTAGATTGGCACATGACTATTCAGGGAATGGCGGGATATGGTTCATGTGCCGGCAGAAGGGATTAGTTCAACTTGGTATCATGTTTGTCATCGACGTCATGGACTGAAGCACTGCTCCTGTACTCTTCCATGTTCTATGCTTTCTACGCCCAGTACTCCCCTTCTGACAAGACAGTGATTCCCAGTATTGCTTGCAAAGTCAGTCCTCAGTACCAGTTTCCCCAGGCGAGTGTCCCAAGCACTCACTCCCACTCCTGATCCTGTTTGGATTTGGTCAGAGCCACTGCACCCTCTGTAGTCATGGTGTCAGCTGAGGGAGAGTGATTGAATCGGAAACTAAGCCTCTGTGAGCAGACATTGGCTGCAGTCCATTCCCTTTCTTTTACCACCCTCACTGGAACGTGAAACTAAATGCTGGGATGAAGATTTGAATCAGCTGCTGTGTGTGCGCACAGGCCTGGGTTTAATGTGCCATCCATGCTGTGCTTAATGCTGTAATAATGTGGCCATCCAGTGACCCCTGCTGGCTTGTGTGACTATAATCTGGGGCAGGATGAAGCCTATACTGTACATACAATACCATAAAAAGCAGCAAATGTTTCGGCTCGTGTTCAGCTGGATTAAATAGCAGTGGAACCTGGACCTTTAGTACTCCTCTGGGAGGGGGGGGGGGGGGGGGGGGGGGGGCAGTGAGCTCCTACAGGACAGAGTGAACAAGTTTGAGATAAAAGTGTAGTAAAAATAGCTTTGGACAATATTCTATTGGGCTGTGTCGTCAATTGTAAGGAAATATCTTTCTTATCTTGTTTTAAAAGGCGCAAGCTCCAGTTTCATGTTCCCATTGGCTGCAGCTCACTGCTGGGCTCCACTTACTTCAAGCTGAATATCATTCCATCGAACCAGGGCAGCACCGGGATTCAGTTTCACTTGTGATAGCGTGTGCCTTCACTGACCCACTTCAGGCTGTCAAGCTAAAGCTACTCGGGTGGCTCCAGAAACGCAGGTTAATCCCTATAACCTTTGAAACCCTCGTTCCTGCACTCCTTCCCTAGCTTTTACCGCACCTCCCAACCCTCCTCAGCCCTGCAGCTCTCAAAGCAATCTATACGCTTCCTATACCATGCTTTGTGCCAGCACATATTGCTGGAATTTCCCTGCATAAATCCTATTCTCATTCTTTTTCTGTCGGTGTTCTGCTTCATACCTACTTGCTGCCCAAGCTTTTAGTTACTTGTCCACAATCTTGTGGCGTGGTGTAAATTTTGTTTGCTTGCACTCTTGTGATCCTCCTTATTAATTTAAGAATGCGGTATCAATGGAAATTGTTGTAGAGTTGATAAAAGTCTTGAGGTGTTGTTTCCACTGGAGTGTGGTGAATTTAGCAGTCAAACTGTGTGCAGAATGAGCCACAATAGCAATGACGTTTTCTTATAGCAATACAGAAGGAGGCTCTTTAGTTTACTGGATCCATGCCAGTTCCCATGGGAGTAACCCCAATCTCCCTCCATATTTCCTAGTATTCCCGCATTGTATTCTCCCTTGCACATGTCCTTAGCTTCCCGACCACTAACACTATCCTACACACTATGAACAATTTATAGTTTTTACCAAAGCCAATTAACCTGCAAAACTCTACATCTTTGGAGTGTGGAAGGAAACGGAGCATCCGGAGAAATCCACGCAGTCGCTGGGAGAACGTACAAGCAGACAGCACCAATAGTCAGGATCGAACCCGGGTCTCTGGCACTGTAAGGCAGCAGTTCTACCGCTATGCCACTGTGCCGTCCCTAAATTAACCAAAGTCGGCAATTACTTGACTTTCATGTCTTTGGGATATGGCAGGAAACCTATGTGTTCGCAAGGGAAATGTAAACTCCACGCTGAAGGTCGGGATTGAATCTGGAGCTGGAGCAATGAAACAGCAGCATACCTCCTACCCAGTGATTAGAAAATGTTAATATGGCCGTGGATATTTGAAAGGGTAGATGCAGACCATTTTTAAAATTTGTAATCAAAGGACACATGCATTCTTTTCTTGCTTAAACCCTGGCTCTTACATGGATAGAGATCCTTTATTTGGATTTGCTGAATGTATTCAAGGTCGGGATTGGGACACATTTAAATAAAAAGGATATGAGGAGAGTAGTATTGAGGCCCAGACTAGATCAGCCATGATGCCATTCAGTAGTATAGAGTGGACAACAGGCCTCTTTATTTCTTGCATCTCATCCTTGTCGACCAAAAATCTATTTTAATCTTCGAATTGAATATAAGCCGGTAATGTTCGCAGACATCCTTTCCTGAAGGGTATTTGTAAATTGGAATTCATAGTCCATTTAAAAACTAAAGTTGGTTTCCATTTCAACTAATTGCTCAATTTACAATCGATCCTCATAGCACTTTTGCATGTGACTTTAAATTCAACTTGATTTGAATTTAAAATCTCCTATGGCCATGGTTGAATTTGAATTTATATCTCTGACAATTGTTTTCTCATTTGGAATTGAGATACATGATCTTGGCATCATGTTCAGCACCGATATTGTGGGCCAAAGAGCTTGTTCATGTGCTGTTCTTTGTACTATTTCCCAGTAATTTAAAGGCACGACAGGAGCAATGTAGTTATTAACAGTTCAACGTAGTGGCATTGCCTCCATGAACAATTTGGAGTCAGTTTTGTGTCCGACATGTCAATCTGGAAGTGGTGTCATTTGTCAGTCTAAATCAGTCAGGACAGCAGTTTTCATTTCTTTTTTTTTTCTGAAGACCATTAGTGATCTGAACTCAAAATAGTGGAGGAATTTGGGTGGGTCAGGCAGCATCTGGGGACGGTATGTACAGGTGAACTATCGGGTTGGGACCCTTCTTCAGATTGATTCAGAAGGGTCCTGACCGGAAAGGTCACCTATCCTTTTTCTCTAGAGATGCCACCTGCCGGCAGAGTTACTCTAGTGTTTTGCGACTCTCTTTGCAATAATTACAGCCTGTCTAGTTTCACTCGCATTCCGTGTAAAAATGTTAAAATCCCATTCCTTGCTACAGCCAGCAGGAGTTCACCACGCACATTCTTCCGCCCTGTCCTGTTCATCCACACACTTCCACCCACCCACGAGCCAGTGGATAGTGCTCAGAGCAAAAGCCTGGCTGAAATCTTCCCACTTTGCAAACCAGGATTTACCAAGGCCCGCGAAGAAGATGTCAATCACTGTCTTGCGTAAGAAGGAATTGCAGATGCTGGTTTAAACCGAAGACAGACACAAAAAGCTGGAGTAACTCGGCAGGACGGGCTTCTTCAGGGTCTCAACCCAAAACGTCACCCATTCCTTCTCTCTGGAGATGCTGCCTTCCCGCTGAGTTACTCCAACTTTTTGTATCTATCTGCGGTTTAAACCACCAGGGAGAAAATAATAAAGGGCAGCAAGCTGCAGCAGGTCAGGCAGTGTGTACAGCAAAACGGGGTTATCGCTTCAGCTCAGTGACAGTTCCAATGAAAGAACATCCACCTTAGACGTTAATTATTCTCGGTCTCCATGGAGTATTTCTAATTTTTTGGGGTTTAATGTCAAAGTTCCAATGTCGTACTTTTCCTTTTATATTGTCTACCATCCTCTTCCCATATATTATGGCAGAAATGGTAGATGTTGAGAAAAACAGTTTTATAAAAAACGACTTCCTGTTTCTCAGTCTCCATTCTTAAACTGTGTGTTTGCGTATACTGTATTTGTGGGAGCAAGTGCCAGTTTTTTTTCTCTGTGTGTCAATAGCTGATTCTTGTATCTGTATTTCGCTCTGCATGTTTATAAGGTCATTTTGTTACAGCAAACAAGCCCAGACCTGCCTGTAAACATGACTCCCTCTCTCTGTAAACCAAAGATCTATGATCTTTGCTGTAAATGCTCGCTCGCTGCTGTGTTGTCCTGCAGTGTAGTCTGGGATATTTGTAATCAAAGCAGTTGCCATGGTGACCACAGGAAGCTGTTTAGCTATGTTGGAAGTAATGAACATGCTGCCTGATATCGAGAGAGGAATGAGAAATGGAAGTAGGTTTTTTTTACTTGTTCAGTTTTCCTCATCCCCAAACTTTGTTCTCTCTGTACATACTGCAAAGTCTCTTATCTGTGCTGTCATTGTACAAAGTTCTGTCTTAACTTCAGAGGGACTGATTTCTGCATATTTATTTCTGTGTTTATCAGTGCCAGTACACATTCTCAGGGTAGGTTCATCTTGAGCTAGACTCTGGGTAAAGCTCCCTCTGGACTGTCCCATAGGACATCCTTGTGCCAGACACAACAACAATTAGATAACATTAGATCCTCTATACTGTTCCAAGAAACATTCTCAGGATGGGCACACACCAGGCTAGATGCAGAATAAAGCACCCTCTGCACGGCCCAGCTGAAGGGCACAGCACCTGAATGGTGCTCCCCAGTGCACAAACAGTATTTCCACTTGCCCCATTTACCACAGTATCTTGCAGCTGAATGTGACTGGTTATGCCACTCTCACTCTCTTCCGCTGCCTCCCCCACGCGCACTTGACTCTGAGCCCACATGAGAGACATTTCTCTGAACAACTTGGTGGACAGTGAACTTGAATCTCAGAAAGAACAGGACAATGTTTCATACTCTCTGCCTGACATTTGGAAATGGAAGATGCAATACTTTTAGAAGGCTTATCAAAGCACATATTGAAGCTGTGATTCCTGGATCCAACTGCTTTGTTTGAGTTTTTACTCTTCTGCAAGCAGTATTTTGGAAATTTATGCATGTTCTCTCCTCATCTGTGGTCTCATCAAGTCCAGCTGAAATTGATTTTATAGCAGGAAGGCCATGAATGGCCAGGTTAAATTCTGAGGAGCATTGTGTAACTAGAAGATTGAAAAGTGGAAGTGATGCAGTTGAGGCCTTTACAGTGTTAACAGGAGTTGTTACAGTGGTTTAACAAAAAGTGATTCCGCTGGTAAATATTTAGAAGTGGGAATCCGAAACATAGATCATAGGTACAGGAGTTGGCCATTCGGCCCGTCGAGCCATTCAGTATGATCATGGCCGATCATCCAAAATCAGTACCCCATTCCTGCTTTTTACCCATGTCCCTTGATTCTGTTAGCCCTTAGAGCTACCGTAAATCTAACACTCTTGATAATATCCAGTGAATTGGCCTCCTCTGCCTTCTGTGGCAGAGAATAAACAGTGTTATGATGATGGGTCTGATTACTGTACTATTGAGAATGAGTAAAACTGTCTATATTCGTCTTCTACTGGAGCTTGCTGCTGGTATTAGGCATGTACAAGTTGGTAATACTGTTCGCAACAAACACTGAAGGTTCGAATCCCAGAACATAAATGTCTAGTCTGACACGTTGACAGCAGTACCAACAAATAAAGTGGTCCCATTGCATGGATACAGGCTCTTTGGCGCACCTTGTCCATGCTGACCAAGATCTGAGCTTGACCCATATAGCACTAATCCTTCCCATAAATATTAAACCAAGGCTTACTCTTCCTTCTCAGACAAACATGAAGTTTTGCAGCACAACCTAAAATAAATGCAGGGAGTTATCTCGGGTCTATTGTGCATTCTTCCCTTACCTATTAATGTCATACACAAAGTTATATTGTTGTTTTCATGTTTCTATCTGTGGATGGTGTACAGTGGCTTGCAAAAGTATTCATACCCCTTGAACTTTTCCACATATTGTCACGTTACAATCACACACGTAAATGTATTTTATTGGGATTTTATGTGATAGACCAACACAAAGTGGTGCATAATTGTGAAGTGGAAGGAAAATGATACATGGTTTCCAAATTTTATTACAAATAAAAAACGGAAAAGTATGGCATGCAAAAGTATTCAGCCCCCCGAGTCAATACTTTGTAGAACCACCTTTCGCTGCAATTACAGCTGCAAGTCTTTTGGGGTATGTCTCTACCAGCTTTGCACATCTACAGACTGAAATTTTTGCCCAGTCTTCTTTGCCAAATAGCTAAAGCTCAGTCATGGAGTGCGTCTGTGAACAGCAATTTTCAAGTCTTGCCAGAGATTCTCAATTGGATTTAGGTCTGGACTTTGACTGGGCCATTCTAACACATGAATATGCTTTGATCTAAACCATTCCATTGCAGCTCTGGCTGTATGTTTAGGGTCGTTGTCCTGCTGGAAGGTGAACCTCCGCCCCAGTCTCAAGTCTTTTGCAGACTCTAACAGGTTTTCTTCCAAGATGGCCCTATATTTGGCTCCATCCATCTTCCCATCAACTCTGACCAGCTTCCCTGTCCCTGCTGAGGAAAAGCATCCCCACAGCATGATGTTGCCACCACCATGTTTCACAGTGGCGATGGCGTGTTCGGGGTGATGTACAGTGTTAGTTTTCCGCCACACATAGCGTTTTGCATTTAGGCCAAAAACGTCAATTTTGGTCTCATCAGACCAGAGCACCTTCCTCCACATGTTTGCTGTGTCCCCCACATGGCTTGTGGCAAACTGCAACGAGACTTCTTATGGCTTTGTTTCAACAATGGCTTTCTTCTTGCCACTCTTCCATAAAGGCTCGATTTGTGGAGTGCACGACTAATAGTTGTCCTGTCGACAGATTCTCCAACCTGAGCTGTGGATCTCTGCAGCTCCTCCAGAGTGACCATGGGCTTCTTGGCTGCTTCTCTGATCAATGCTCTCCTTGCCCGGCCTGCCAGTTTAGGTGGACGGCCATGTCTTGGTATGTTTGCAGTTGTGCCATACTCTTTCCATATTTGGATGATGGATTGAACAGTGCTCTGTGAGATGTTCAAAGCTTGGGATTTTTTTTATAACCTAACCCTGCTTTAAACGCCTCCACAACTTTATCCCTGACCTGTCTGGTGTGTTCCTTGGGCTTCATGATGCCCAAGGAACATTGTTTGTTCACTAAAGTTCTCTAACAAACCTCTGAGGCCTTCACAGAACAGCTGTATTTATACTGAGATTAGATTACACACAAGTGGACTCCATTTACTAATTAGGTGACTTCTAAAGGCAATTGGTTGCACTGGATTTTATTTAGGGGTATCAGAGTAAAGGGGGCTAATACTTTTGCATGCCACACTTTTCAGTTTTTTATTTGTATTTTTTATTCCCTTCCGCTTCACAATTATGCGCCACTTTGTGTTGGTCTATCACATAAAATCCCAGTAAAATATATTTACGTTTGTGGTTGTAACGTGACAAAACGTGGAAAAGTTCAAGGGGTATGAATACTTTTGCAAGCCACTGTATTTATTCAGCCAGTAACCATGTTTCCCCCATTACAATTGTGTGATAATTGTGTACGTGATTGCGCATAAAATGTTTGAGTGGAGTGGTCATATAAATTTACAGTGTTTTGGAGGCTGAAGAGACATTTTGAATACTGTAATCCAAAACAGTGGGGCACATTTTCCCTGAGTAGAATTGTTCATTTTAAATTGACAAACCAAGCTGCAGAATAACCAAGTGGGGATTAAGATGTTTTCCTGTGCTTCGGTGGGTAGCTCTCCAAGCATCTTTGGAGAAAAGGAATAGGTGACATTTCGGGTCGAGATCCTGCTCCAGAGATGTTCCTGACCCGCTGAGTTACTGCAGCATTTTGTGTGTATCCCCGTTGATGACTGGTGCTCGATTTTCGCTGGCACCGAGGGGGTTAACCGACAGCCACTGGACAAGGCGAGAAGTGCAGCTGACGGTCCCTGGCCCGTCGGGGAACGTGTTCCTCGGGAGTTGGAGCAGAGTTGAGCTGGAGTTGGCGATTCTTCTCCACGCTGGCTGTAAGCCTGGGGCTGCCACTGCTCCGGGCCAGTGTCCCGTCAGTCTATGGTCACCCTGGACATCTCCGGCCGCCCTCGGACAGGGATGGGACACTCGGGATGGGACGGGGACGATCCAGTAGCAATTCAACTGCGTTTGTAGCGTTGGAGATCCGGGTTAAATCCTGACTACAGATGAAACGTAGGTCTGTACACACGCAGCAGCTCAGCTGCCGAGAATGTTTATCTCGAGTGACCTATTACCTGGGCATGCTTAGTTGAAATACTGAACTCGCTGATTATCGTAGTTCTAGTTTCTGCATGTTTCCATCTGGCCATTAGATGGAGCTCTAGCCTCACTTTTATTAAGAAACGCTCGCAGGGTTGTACATCACAAACCGGTCCTTCAGCGCCCCATATCTATGCTGATAGAAACATAGAAATATAGATAATAGGTGAAGGAGTAGGCCATTCAGCCCTTCGAGCCTGCACCGCCATTCAATATGATCATGGCCGATCATCCAACAGTATCCTGTACCTGCCTTTTCTCCATATCCCCTGATCCCTTTAGTCACAAGGGCCACATCTAACTCCCTCTTAAATATAGCCAATGAACTGGCCTCAACTACCTTCTGTGGCAGAGAATTCCAGAGACTCGCCACTCTCTGTGTGAAAAATGTTTTCCTCATCCTAAGGAATTCCCCCTTATCCTTAGACTGTGACCCCTTGTTCTGGACCTCCCCAACATCGGGAACAATCTTCCTGCATCTAGCCTATCCAACCCCTTAAGAATTTTGTAAGTTTCTATAAGATCCCCCCTCAGTCTTCTAAATTCTAGCGAGTACAAGCCAAGTCTATCCAGTCTTTCCTCATATGAAAGTCCTGACATCCCAGGAATCAGTCTGGTGAACCTTCTCTGTACCCCCTCTATGGCAAGAATGTATTTTCTCAGATTTGGAGACCAAAACTCTACGCAATAGTCCAGGTGTGGTCTCACCAAGACCCTGTACAACTGCAGTAGAACCTCCCTGCTCCTATACTCAAATCCTTTCGCTATGATGGCTAACATACCATTTGCTTTCTTCACTGCCTGCTGCACCTGCATGCCTACTTTCAATGACTGGTGTACCATGACACCCAGGTCTCATTGCATCTCCCCTTTTCCTAATTTGCCACCATTCAGATAATAGTCTACCCTCCTGTTTTTGCCACCAAGGTGGATAACCTCACGTTTATCCACATTATACTGCATCTGCCATGATTTCACTACTTTCCAAATGTACTGCTATCCCATCTTTAATAATTGACTCTAGCAGTTTCCCCACTACCGATGTTAGACTAACTGGTCTGTAATTCCCCATTTTCTCTCTCCTTATTTATAAGGTGGGGTTACATTAGCTACCCTCCAATCCTCAGGAACTACTCCAGAATCAAAGGCGTTTTGAAAAATTATCACTAATGCATCCACTATTTCTGTGGCTACTTCCTTGAGTACTCTGGGATGCAGACTATCTGGCCCTGGGGATTTATCGGCCTTTAATCCATTCAATTTACCCAACACCACTTCCCGGCTAACCTGGATTTCACTCAGTTCCTCCACCTTATTTGACCCCCGGTCCCCTGCTATTTCTGGCAGATTATTTGTCTTCCTTAGTGAAGACAGAACCAAAGTAGTTATTCAATTGGTCTGCCATGTCCGTGTTCCCCATGATCAATTCACCTGTTTCTGACTGCAAGGGACCTACACTTGTTTTAACTAATCTCTTTCTCTTCATACATCTAAAAAAACTTTTGCAGTCAGTTTCCATGTTCCCTGCCAGTTTTCTTTCATAATCTATTTTCCCTTTCCTAATTAAGCCCTTTGTCCTCCTCTGCTGGACTCTGAATTTCTCCCAGTCGTCTGGTAAGCTGTTTTTTTTCTGGCTAATTTATATGCTTCATCTTTTGTTTTTATACTATCCCTGATTCCGCTTGTTATCCATGGATGCACTACCTTCCCTGATTTATTCTTTTGCCAAACTGGGATGAACAATTGTTGTACTTCATCCATGCAGTCTTTAAATACCTTCCATTGCACATCCACTGTCAACCCTTTAAGAATCACTTGCCAGTCTATCTTGGCCAATTCAAGTCTCATACCTTCAAAGTTACCTTTGTTTAAATTCAGAACCCTTGTTTCTGACTTAATTATGTCACTCTCCATCCTAATGAAGAACTCAACCATATTATGGTCACTCTTGCCCAAGGGGCCACGCACAACAAGACTGCTAACTAACCCTTCCTCATTACTCAATACCCAGTCTAGAATAGCGTGCTCTCTCGTTGGTTCCTCTGCATGTTGGTTTAGAAAACTATCCCGCATACATTCCAAGAAATCCTCTTCCTCAGCACCCCTGCCCATTTGATTCACCCAATCTATACGTAGATTGAAGTCACCCATTATAACTGTTTTACCCTTGTTGCACGCATTTCTAATTTCCTGTTTGATGCCATCCCCAACTCCACTACTACTGTTAGGTGGCCTGTACACAACTCCCACTAGCGTTTTCTGCCCCTTAGAGTTTCGCAGCTCCACTCATATCGATTCTACATCCTCCAAGCTAATCTCCTTCCTTTCTATTGCATTAATCTCCTCTCTCACCAGCAACGCTACCCCACCTCCCTTTCCTTTCTGTCTATCCCTCCTGAATATTGAATATCCTTGGATGTTCAGCTCCCAGCCTTGGTCCCCCTGGAGCCATGTCTCCGTGATCCTGTATCATAGTCATTAATAGCTATCTGCACATTCAACTCGTCCACCTTATTACGAATGCTCCTTGCATTGAGACACAAAGCCTTCAGGCTTGTTTTTACAACACTCTTACTCCTTATACAGTTATGTTGACAAGTGGCCCCTTTTGATTTTTGCCCTGGAAACCCACCACCTCTTATTCTCTGTTTATTATTATTTTCTTCTTTCCCCCCTACATGTTGGGTCTGAGTGCTTCCCTTCTCTGCCTCCTGCCTCAGACCCTGTCTACTGGCTTTTTCTATTTGAGTCCCTCCCCCCAACTGTACTAGTTTAAAGTCCTCCCGGTAGCCTTTGCAAATTTTCCTGCCAGGATACTGGTCCCCCCCTCGGGTTGAAGTGCAACCCGTCCTTTTTATACAGGTCACTCCTTCCCCAAAAGAGGTTCCATTGATCCAGAAACTTGAATCCGTGCCCTCTGCACCAGTCATTCAGCTAGGCATTTATCCTGCACCTTGCTCCATTCCTACTCTCACTGTCGCGTGGCACAGGAAGTAATCCTGAGATTGTTATCTTTGTGGTTCTTTTCCTTAACTCTCTTCCTAACTCCCTAAATTCTCCTTTCAGGATCTCTTCTCTTTTTTTACCTATGTCATTGGTACCAATATGTACCACGACCTCAGGCTCCTCTCCCTCCCTTTTCAGGATATCTTGGACACATTCAGACACATCCTGGACCCTGGCACCAGGGAGGCAAACTACTATCCGGGTCTCCGGACTGTATCTACAGAATCGCCAATCTGACCCCCTAACTATAGAGTCCCCTATTACTAATGCCCTCCTCTTCTTTTCCTTACTCTTCTGAGCAACAGGGCCGGTGTCTGTACCGCAGGCCAGGTCACTGTTGCTACCCCCTATCGATCTATAACCGTCCTATTTTCTTGTATTAGAACTGCATCCTTCTACGCCTTGTCTATTTAAGTGTCTTTCTAAATGCCTCGCTACATAGCAGTTGTATGTCACCCCGCCACCACCTCTGGCCGCATCATCCAGGTATCAGTTGCTCTCCGTGTTATAAATAAGAAGCCTCTCTGATCCGCTTCCTGTCATATTAAATCTATGCCCACTTAATTTTGAGCCCCCCACCATGGACAAACACATTTTTGACCATCAACCCTATCTATGCTGTTCATAATCTTGTCTACTTTCAGGTCACCCTTCAGCCTCCTTTGCTCCAGTGAAAACAGGTTCAGCCTATCCAGTCTCTCTCCATTATTAAAGTCCTCCACCCCAGCAATATCCTGGAGAATCTCATCTGCACTGTTCTCGCATCCATCCATTCTATAAATTTTGTGCCAAGCTGTTAACATATTGCGAGCAGCAAGGGTCCAGTATCTATCCTTGTGGTACACCACTAGTCAGAAAAGCATCCTTCTTCCACATTCTGCCTCCTCTCACTTTTAGACCCAGCTCGCCTTGGATCCCATGTGTCTTGGCCTTCTGTAGCAGCTTATTATTTGGGCTTTGTAAAATAGTTCAAATATTAAAATGTAAAAGGAAATGTGGAGATATAGTGTATATTTTTCATTCTAACTATCCAGTAGGCAGATAAATGCATTTCCTCTTTTCCACTTCCACCAGTCGATTGTGAAAGAGCAAGATGCATAATGGGCCAAAATGTAAAAGTGCAGCTGGGGTTGAAGAGTTGTGGGAGTTTGTGATGTTTGGAGGGTTGAACTGCGGAGAGATTTGAACCCAAGGACTGTCATTTCAATATTGAGTTGCTGTTAACCTTGGAGCCATTGCAGCTCATTAATCACAGGGGTAATTGGTGAAGAACATTTGATATGAATTAGGATACAGGCAGCAGAGATTTGGAGGAGCTCAGGTTTAAGAGGGTGGGTGGTGACAGAGCAACATGAGAACATGGGGACAGCTCAGCCTGGGAACGTGGAGAATAGATGACACTGGCAGTTTTCATGTGTGGGTGAAATTGCACAGGAGTTTTTGTGATGGAGAATGGCAGCTTATCTGAGGATGAAGAAGCATTCTGACAGTGCATCTAATGTGGTTTAGTTCAGATGATGACAACAAAGGTTTGATTAGTAGACAAAACACAATGTTCCAACTTCATGTGTCATTTAAAAAGCATTTAAAGGTTTTCAGACCATCCTTGAGTGAAGGCAATTGGCTAGAGGGATAACGCAAATAGACCAAGAGGGCCGTCTTGTTGCTGTGGTCCTATACTTGAGTTTATGTTTTTAGTTTAGAGATGCAGCGCGGAAACAGGCTTTTCGGCCCACCGATTCTGCACCAACCAGCGATCCCTGCACATTAACACTATCCGACACACTGGGACAATTTACAATTATACCAAGCTAATTCATCTACAAACCTGTATGTCTTTGGAGTGTTGGGGGAAACCGGAGATCCTGGAGAGATGTGAGCATCAATGGCTAGCCAGAATTTTGTGCCCACCATTCTGTGCAACCTCTTGGGCTCCTGTATGCTGGAATTTCTGTACCAGGCCATGATGGAACAGTTGGCACAGTGGTGCAGTGATTGAGTTGCTGCCTTACAGCACCAGAGACCTGGGTTCGATCCTGACCATGGGTGTTGTCTGTACGGAGTTTGTACGTTCTTCCTGTGAACCGCATAGGTTTGTTCTGGTTTCCTCCCACATTCCAAAGACGTACAGGTTTGTAGGTTAATTGGCTTCTACAAATTGCCCCGAGTGCATGGGATAGTAGAATTAGTGTATGGGTGATTGTTGGTTGGCGTGAACTCGGTGGGCTGAATGATCTGTTTCCATGCTGTACCTCCAATCTAAACAGTCAGGATACTTTCTACAATTTATTAGACTCTTTGGTCACCTGCGGAACCTCTTTAAAATTCTAAGTAGAGGCACTGATGTGCTCTTTGTGATTACAAAGTGCTATGTGCTCATTCCAGGACAGGTCATCCACGGTAACGCACAAGATTTTGCCACCCCTCTCCACTGCAATCATACCCATGAAAACTGTTACATGGTCTCCAAGCTCCCCCTTTCTGAAGCCAACAATTAGCTCCTTGGCCTTGTTGATATTGAGCGAGAGATTGTTGTTGCAGCAACCAGGCGTTCTATCTTTCTCCTGTAAGCTGACTCATCACCCTCTGTAATTTGGCCAACAGCAGTGGTGGGTGTAAAGAGAGTAGAGCAGGGGGCTAAGCACTCGGCCTTGGGATCCAGCTGTATTGATGGTCAGTGAGGAGGAGATACTGACACAGGTTGAAGAGTGCCGCCAGTTTTCCTCCTTGAATGAAATTAGTGAGGGTTTTACCAACAATCTGCCAGATTCATGCTCTCTGTTGGACAGTTCAATTACTAAACTATTTAAGTTAGATTCCCTATTGGCTGTGATAAGGTTTGAACTTGTGCTGCAGAGAGTGAGGAGTCAGAGTGGTCCCTTTGAGTGAAGAGCTGGGTAGGTCTCATTACCAATGGGCTTTGGAGTGGCTAAGATCACCCATGGTAATGTGGGAGACTTCCCCAAACAAGGTGCAAGATGATGGGTGTCGGCCAGAAAGTGGCGTTACAACAAGCACCCTGAACATTATTGGTCCCTGCATGAGAGAGGCAGGGTGGGAGTGGGGGGAATTGGGGGCAAATGCTTTAATGGTCTGACGTGTGTTTCTTTTACCGACAGTAAATGCGAGGTGTGGCCTTCTGTGTGAGGTCGAGGCTGACATGTCACGAGTATCATCGTCCACCACCAAGCGGATCGGGAACTACTCGAGCAGCACCTTCACCAGCCCCCACTATGGCTCCTCGTACCACAGCTACAGCCCCAACCTGGGCACCAGTTACGTGGACAAGGACAAGCTGCTCTACAAGCCGCTGTACCCTAGCTACGTCCCCCGCGCCAACTCGGGCAGGGTGGCCAGCAAGTATGCCCTGGAGGTCGACCGTGGCCGGCAGCTCCCTCGGCCCGAGGTGCTGAGTAGACGCAGTGAAAGCTTGAGCCGGGCTCCCTTCAAGGCCTTCCCCGCTGGATTAAGCGGAGGATACTCCAGCACCTACGGTTACAGCACGGGAAGCAGCCCTTCCACTTACACATCGCCCGCGTTGTCCCTGAGTCGAAGGAAATCCATCAGCCAGACGGAACTGAACCGGGACCTGCTGAACCTCCACATGGTGGATACGTACCAGCTGAACACTGTGAAGAGCCCCCCGCTCAGTCGACGTGACGCAGACCCCCACCAGGTATCCCGCAGGAGTGAGGTTGCAGATGCTTACTGCACCAAGGGCTCTGGTGCTTATGGCCTGCCACGCAGTGTGACACAAGAGACCATAACCGCTTCGTTCAAAAGCACGGACCGCTTCAGCCCTGCCTGGGAGAGGAGTGGGAGCAACGGCAGCTGTGGATCGCCCGTCCGAGACACACCAGTAAGTGTGGGGTTGGCATAAAGATCAAACTGCTGAGTGGATGCAACCATAGGCAGCTTTTCTTTTTTTTTTCACCTTGTCATGTATATGCCCATTCCTCTTCTGAATCTCTTCCCACCGCCCTTTCAGTCAGTTTAAAAAAATCTCCAGTAGGGAGTTGACACATTCGGAAGTAGGGAAGTTTAAATAATTTGCAATGTATAAGTTTGTTCAGCAGTTTACAGATGCACTGTTAACAGTTAGTATGTCTTGGAGTAATGGTGCTTGCATGGGTATGGATTAGTCCGTATACATCAGGTGGGTGGAGGGGCACCCGCCGAAAATGTTGGAGATGCTTTGCAAGGTGAGCAGCATCTGCTAAGTGACCTTTCCCAATCAGAAGCATGAACTGTTTGCAGACTTTGTCTCCTTCCGATGTTTTCTGTTTTCCGGAGTATGTTGTTTTAAGTCAACAACGGTACGGTTGCTAGCTTTCTCGCATCCTAGCCAGATTATTGTAGTTCAAAATCTATTCCAATGACTTGGACAAAAAGGTCTTAGTGGATGTTTAAGTAAGCGAGTGGATGCTGCACTCTGAATATTACCTGTTGGCTGAGGCATTAAACCAAGAGCCGTCTCTGCCCTCTGGTGGTGTAATACACCCCATGACACAATATTGAAGAAAGACACACAACTTGTTTCCCAGTGACCTGACAATGTTTATTCAGCATCAGAAAAGCAGATTATCTAATCAATGTCTAATCATTATATTTTGTGGGAGCCTGCAGGGTATAAATTGGCTGCCGTACTTTCTAAAATTACACCTGTGACTATTTCAAAAATATTCTGAGTTGTTATGAAAGGTGCTATATATGTCTGTTCTTTAATTGCACAGTAAGGTACAGTTTAACGACTGATTATCAAATATTTCCCTTCCTCACCAGGGCTTTGGTCTTGTTGCTAGTTAATTAAAACCTAATCCAATTTAAACTACAATCTTTGGTTGCTGAGACCTGCGTTCTGCACATGGTCTGTCTATGGCCACTTATCCTTACCTCAGATTGAGGGTGATAATCCAATTGGATTGGATTGGATTCAATTTATTGTCATTGTCTCATAAGAGACAACGAAATGCACTTTTCCTTACAGTCATAAAAATAATTTTAAAAAAAAGCACAAAACACAGAAGGCACGACACAAACACCCCCACAGCAGCACCAAAGTTCCCCACTGGGAGGGAAGGAACCAAAGTCCAGTCCACCTCCTCGCTGGTCTTGTTCACCCGTGGTCGGGGGCTCCCGGGCGGCCTGATGTTCAGGCCCTCTCGCCGGGAATGATGGAACCCCAACGTCGAACGGGAGAACGTTGAGGGAATTGTGCTCTAGAATCCTCAAAAAGTTCAAAATACAATATGTCCTTCACTGTGGTATTAATACCATCACTCAAAGCTTGACCTACTAACATCATCAAGCAAGATGTAGGGAGGGAGGGAGGGAGGGAAGGAAGGAATCACTTGCACTCTGTCCCCCAGGCATGCTGAAGCTCCCAATGGCGAACCATTTTAACCCTTCTCATTCCCATACTGACTTTTCTGTTCTTGGCCTCCTCTATCTGAATTCTCCTTAATCATGTCTGTGAAAGCTGTCTCACACTCTCCTTTTTAGCTCCTGCTATCCACTAGTATGCATCCGCATCCCCTGTATTCCTCCATGGATACACTTGATCGCAGCTGCCTTTACCTGACCCGTGACTTTTTTTCTGACCGATATCTCTCATCATCGAGGGTTTTCTCTTCCAGCCAGTCTTTTGTTTTTGCTAACAATAACATTCAAAACTCGAACTCTTGCTATCTCACTTTTACAATCCTCTAATTTGCCAGGTGTCCATTTGCCCATAAACAACTTACTCAATTTCTGTGACCTCTAGTCTGATACCATCAAAATTCTCCATGCCCCAACTTAGAACATTAACCTCGCTAGCATGTGTCACTGGGAGTATTTCAGAGATTGCGACCCTCGACGCCCTGCTTTTTATTCATTTGCCCAGGACTCTACATGTTCTCTGCAGGTCCTCATTCTTTTTGCTGCCTGTGTCATTTTCTACCGACGCGATGTTTCCATCACTTAAATTTATTTTTTAAACGGGCGAATAATCCAAACAAGTGTTTGAAGGGAAACGGAGGCATTCATTGCTCTTTGCTGAGAGATTCAGTGTAAGACTTGTGCAGAATGCTTTACCTTAACTATCTGTGAGGGGAATTTATTAATAGGTTTGATATCGAATTAATATAAATGGGCTGTTGTGGTTGGTGTCGACTCAAAGGGCTGAAGGGCCTGTTTCCCCACTATATCTCTCTGACGTTTTTGACTCGCAGTAGTTTTCCAGAAAAATGCCTGAGAAAAATGCCTGACTTACCTATATATATATATCAAAATAAAATCTGTGAATACTGATGCAAACTTCAGGTAACAAGGAATTTTATAAGGAAAGTTTCTCACATGCTTCTTTCTCTATCTTTCTGGTTTTTAATGTGTGGTGAGGATGGTGGACAAAACTGCCTTTTTTTTTCATGTTGCACCTTGAAATCTTTAAAAATTACCTGAGTAGCCAGTCAGATCTAAATGAACCTCTGATCTGAATGATGGCATCTTTATGAAGTTCCACTTCCCAATTTTACACCAGTGTCGCCTTCAAGCCTTGTGACATGGGCTTTCAATTCCAGAGGCAAGTGAGCGAAATGAGTTTACTCTGACCGTGAAGACAGTACATGAAGGCTGGACTTGTGAAACATAGGGGGGGTGGGGCGCAGGTATTATCTAACTTGGTTCTGTTTGTCCTGATTTGTTCTACATTCCAGGCAATCATTCATCTGCCAGTAATGCATGAATTAAACATTCAGCTCTGCCTCCAGCATGCTATCTAATGAATCTGAAACAGCCACAATTTCTTATTAGCAGAGAGGAAAGGGATATGGGTTTGACCGGCAGGAAATTACAATGTCACTGCATGTTCCCAGTACTGACTTGAGTACTGGATTCAACTAGCAATTCAAACCAATTCTGTTCATGCCTTGAAATGCAACCTATTTTTATTGCCTCAATCAAAAAGGAACAAAAAAATAATAATCGGCGCCTTAAGTCTGTTCCATCATTTATTTAGGTCATGACCGATGCCACCGTGACTCCATTCACCCAGAAGGACACAAAGAGCTAGAGTACTGAAGACTGATCTGTCTGATGAAGAATCCTGACCCGAGACATTGCATGACTATGTTCTCCAGGGAAGCTGCCTGACCTGCTTAGTTATGCCGGCATTTTGAGTCCTATTGTGTAAACTAGCTTCTGCAGTTCCTTGTTTCTCCATTTACTCAGACATTGCTCCAGGTTTCTTAATACCTTTTCGACATCAACCTTGAGATCCCTTCACATCTAAACCCGCAATATTCATGGCATGTTTTTGGAGGGAGAGAACATTGAAGAGCGGAGATTTACTTCCTAATCACAATCTAAATTGCCTAGTTTTAACTTTAAGATTAAGTCCCCTCAATCTTGATTGTGCTTGTATAGGGATTTGGTCCTGGGGAGACACAAAAAACTGCAGACGCTAGAAGCTTGAGCAAAAAACAAAGTGTTGAGGAAGGGATGTGACCTGAAACAATATCTGTTGAATCCCTCCGCAAATGCTGCTTGACCTGCTGAATTCCTCTAGCACTTAGTTTTTTGGAAAGGGGGTGAGTTGGGCTGATTGACACACAGTTTCCAATAGAGGTCGCTATATAGTAGAAAGCAACATGAGACTGGTGAATATCTCCAGTCCTGTGGCTCTGTTTCCACTTTACTTTCATAGCGAGATAGTGTAGTTAATTTTTTAAAGCCTTCTTCAATGCTAACATGCCTTGAAGCCTATCATGTTAAAATTATTTGTTCAACCAGCAACCTCTCAGCCCACATGTGTGCCCTGACAACGCCCACTTGTATTACTCCTCATCTTCTTCATAGTAACCCCGTCCTCTCCACAATTCACATTTGTTCAGTGTGATATTACTTGTCACTTGTCGGGACTATCATATGAGGAAAGATTGAAAAGACAAGGCTTGTATTCACTGGAGTTTAGAAGGATGAGGGGGGATCTTATAGAAACATATAAAATTATAAAAGGACTGGACAAGCTAGATGCAGGAAAAATGTCCCCAATGTTGGGCAAGTCCAGAACCAGGGGCCACAGTCTTAGAATAAAGGGGAGGTCACTTAAGACTGAGGTGAGAAACTTTTTCACCCAGAGAGTTGTGAATTTATGGAATTCCCTGCCACGTAGTGCAGTGGAGGCCAAGTCACTGGATGGATTTAAGAGAGAATTAGATAGAGCTCTAGGGGCTAGTGGAGTCGAGGGATATGGGGAGAAGGCAGGCACGGTGCTGGCTCGAAGGGCCAAATGGCCTCATCCTGCACATATTTTCTATGTTTCTATGATATATGCCAACGTGCAATGGAATTCCTTGTTTGCATGAAGCTCTCAGATTAAACAGTACACATACAGTAATGATACATACAGCAATAAATACAACGATAAGTGCAAAGATTGTAATGCAATCCAGAGTAGTGTAAACTATACAATAATGGAATAACCAAACGAGGGTTCAGGGTAAGAGTATGTGGCAGTACTTCCGGGAAGGGGATTGTGATCAAGATAATTGCTTCCGGAATCTGATAGCAGTGAGGAAATTTGGACATCCACGCCTTCAAAATCCTGTATCTTCTCCCAGAAGAAGGAAGAGATGGACAAAATGGCCAGGGTGGCAGGCATCCATGATAATACTTCCAGCCTTTGTAATGCAAGGTAACGTTGAAAATGAACTATGAAAGGAAGTGACTAGCCTGTGTTGGAGGGGACTGTGTTCATCATTCTCTGCAGGTTCAGGCGGTCAAACACAGAACACTTGTGAAAGGGGTGAGGCTGATTATGCATCCTGTCTGAATACTTTCTATAGCATATCTGTAGAAGTTAGATAGAATCCTCCTGGATATACTCAAAATTCTCAGATGCCTAAGAAAGTATATACGCTAATACATTATTTTGATTATGTCATCAGCGTGAAGGGACAAGTTAGGTTGTTGGGGATATAGATGTCTAGAGCCAACTCTACAGACGCTGTGTTAATGAGGACGGGGTTGTCCCTCGCTTCCTGAGGTCAACAACCAACGTTTTCATTTTGCTGACAATAAGTGCTAGGTTGTTGCCCTGGATTCTCAATTTCTTTCCTATACTTTGTCTCATTGTTGGTGCATGTCCAGCTGATAACAGTGATATCATTGGGGAAACTGAAATCTAGTTGGCGTTGTACTAGGCCACATCGCCATGGTTCTACAACGAGTTGAGCAAGGGACTAAAAACACAATCTTGAGAGGCAACATGATTGAAGGCCAGGGTAGAGGAAATGTTATGACCAATTCTAATCAACTGCGGTCTGACAGTCAGGAAATCCAGGGAGGCCTCAAGGACCAAAAGTCGATGAGCTCTGGTCTATAACCATATCTCTGCTAATGTTAATACTGCTCTATCACACTGCTAATATGTAAAAATCCCTTTCATGCCCTGTTCCATTAACTATATCTCTACTGATGGCAATCTACTTGCTCCATTACTTTACCAGTCAGCAGCATTAGACATGCAGACCCACTGGCTAATTGACTGTTTTGTTTATTGCCATCCACTCCCTCAATCTTCTGTCCCCTGGAAATATTCCCATGTATATTTCCACATTTCATCAGAAAAAAAACCTTCAGCTAAATTTTATTTTAGGTTTGGTGGCACAAAGAGTGAGAAATTGATTGAATGGAGTTGCCCTTTCTCACTGATGTCCCGACTATATGGGACTGTGTGAGCTTGTGGTTTCGAGGTCCAGTTGGACTGGACTGCCATCAGCTGGAGATCCTCCAGTGAAAACCTGTGACCCAGTTCCCTCCTCTTTATTCACTATGAAACATCGAACTCAATGTACCAGAAAATTTCAAAATAAACATGGGAAAAGGTTGCGAGGAGCGGCAGTCACTCAAATGGATCTCTGCCAGGTGTCCAAACTACTTGTATTTCCATTGGGCTGAACATGCCTAACTATCTCTCTTACTGAATTCTCCCAAGGATCTGTAGATGATAAATCTTCATGTATTGCAAGTCATGAATCTGACTGCTAAGTTTGTAAAACTGTAAAAAAGTTATTTGAGACTTCAGTCCGAGGGGTATGAAGTATCAAAGCAAGTAAGTTCTATTCATTGATTAGCCTCAATAAGCAAGTAAGTTCTATTCATTGATTAGCCTCAATGAAAAAATGTGAGTTCCCTCTAGCGGGACACTTCAGGAAGGGTGTGTCAGGAACGATGCCAGGGAATCTGCGGAGATTTATTAGAATGTAACCAGTGACAATAGGTGGAGAGATGAGAGAAGCTGGGATTCCTACATTACATGTGATTACACTTGAAAAGAACCTCATAGGCTATAACACCATGAGGTAACCGTGTAATCTGGCACCAAACAACAAGCTCTCCCTCATTGTCAGCAGGACAAAGAAGATTGTGATCGACTTCTAGAGGCGAAGCAATACACACATGTACATAGATGGCACCGAAGTAGAGATGGTCGAGGGCTTCAAGTTCTTAGGAATAAATATCACCGGGAATTTGTCCCTGACCAGCTTCATCGAAAGCACGCCAACGCCTTTGCTTCGTTCGAAGTCTTATGAAGTTTGGCAGGTCCCCAGCAGGTCAGACTCTGCACAGATCACAGAATCAAAACTACCTCCATCTTGTTTGTGTCTGTCAGGATCCAAGCATGATCTACAGCTGCTCACAGTATTCCACACATGGACAGTGTGCTCCATCCAACTGTTACTGTCTGTGTAAAGCACCAGGTTACTGTCGTGGTCAACATTGAATAATTTTTGTCAAAAACATAAATAATGGGTTGTAGCAATTAACTTTTTCTCCATGTTGCTGAAAATGTGCATGTCATGTGAAAAGAGGGGGTGGGGGATTAGTTGTATAGCTCATATTTGGCTTACAAGGCTCAATGATTGCCTTCTATGCTGTAGGAGTCTGTATTTGTATGGTTTTGAGCTGTTTTAAAAAGTGGAGAAAATGTTGAAATTGTGGTGGAAAATGACCACAGGAGGCTTTAAAGGTCAGCTTTTTTCAAAAAACTAAGATTCTAAAACCTTATTGTCTGAAACTTTTGTTTCTTTCACAGTTCATGACTGCTTCCTGATTTTTGTTTTTCAAGTCAAGTCAAGTCACTTTTATTTCTAAAGCACATTTAAAAAACAACTCTCGTTGGCCAAAGTGCTTAACATTGGTGGCGGTACTAATGTTATACAACAGTGGTTCATAGATTAAATACAAACATCACTACATACATATAGCCCTCGCTCAGAGGACGTCAAGAAAGGCTTGGAAGTAGAGATGAGTTTTAAGTCTCGACTTAAAGGAGTTGATGGAGGGGGCAGTTCTGATGGGAAGAGGGATGCTGTTCCACCCAAAGGCGGGGTGGCCCCTGAGTTTATGCCTAGACCGCAGGATGTTCAGTAACCCCAAGTCGGCCGATCTGAGAGACCTGGAGGTGGTGTGGTGGTAAGCAGACTTTTGATGTAGGTGGGGGCAAGCCCATTGAGGGCTTTGTAGACACAAAAGAGGATCTTGAAATGTATTCGGAACCGCACAGGGAGTCAGTGGAGAGAGGCCAGGATCGGGGTGACGTGGTCCCTTTTTCGGGTGCCCGTCAGGAGTCTCGCTGCGGCGTTTTGGACCAGTTGCAGGCTGGACTGGGAAGATTGGCTGATGCCAGTGTAGAGGGAGTTGCAGTAATCTAGGCAGGAGATTTTTCTCTCTGAAGTATTCAGTAGCACCAGACTTTGAATTGAAAGAACTTACTTTCATGTAATTAAGAAAGTCCTCATTCTTCAGGGTACCAGGGGTCCCCTCCCCTACTATAGATGAGGCTCTCACCAGGGTCTCTTCAATACCCCGTAACACTGCTCTCTCTCCCCATCCCCCCCCCCCACCCGTAACAAGGGCAGAGTCCCCCTAGTTCTCACCTTTCACCCCACTTTTCATTTTCGCCACCTCCAACATGACCCCACCACTCGCCACATCTTCCCATCTCCCCCCCGTCTGCTTTTCGCAAAGACCGCTCCCTCCGTAACTCCCTGGTCAATTCTTCCCTTCCCTCCCGCACCACCACCTCCCCGGGCACTTTCCCTTGCAACCACAAGAGATGATACACTTGTCGCTTTACCTCCCCATTCGACTCAATTCGAGGACCCAAGCAGTCGTTCCAGGTGCGACAGAGGTTCACCTGCATCTCCTCCAATCTCATCTATTGCATCCGCTGCTCTAGATGTCAGCTGATCTACATCGGTGAGACCAAGCGTAGGCTTGGCAATCGTTTCGCCGAACACCTCCGCTCGGACCGCATTAACCAACCTGATCTCCCGGTGGCTCAGCACTTCAACTCCCCCTCCCATTCCGAATCTGACCTTTCTGTCCTGGGCCACCTCCATGGCCAGAGTGAGCACCACCAGAAATTGGAGGAGCAGCACCTCATTTTCCGCTTGGGCAGTTTGCACCCTAGCGGCATAAACATTGACTTCTCCAATTTCCGGTAGCCCTTGCTGTCTCCTCCCCTTCTCAGCTCTCCCTCAGCCCTTGGGCTCCTCCTCTTCCTTTCTCCTTTCTTCTCCCAGCCCCCCACCCTACATCAGTGTGAAGAAGGGTTTCGGCCCGAAACGTTGCCTATTTCCTTCGCTCAATAGACGCTGAGTTTCTCCAGCACTTTTGTTTACTTTCATGTAATATGCCCACAGCATGTCACAAAGTTCTGCAAGAAATTATGTGCTTTTTTGTTTTTGGGTGCTACTGCCCGCTGTAAATATGCCTTCTATAAGCTCTCAAAAATCTGCAATCTGATTTGGCGCTCGGGGCACTCGGCGGGCCGGATGATTGCGGGAATAAAAATCCGCCTGCGAGCCGGATGATTTTGGGTAACGAACCGCATGTTCAGACCTCTGATGGTACAGAACTCTTGCAGCATTATCCTAACAACAATACAATGCTCCTTCATAATTGGGATCAATTTCTGTCATACTTGATATTTGTTTATTGCATCATAGTACAGTCAATATTTTAGAAACACCCATGTGGAACTTTTCCTCAATATTTCTGCTGGTGATAAATATGCACTAAAAATCTTGGAACATTACTGAGTCAGTTTTGGTCTGAGTGGAATTTTACAACCGATTGCCTTTCTGCTTGGAACATTAAAGACACAGATCAAGATACTGAGCGCCCACACATGCACTTTCCAGGTTCCAGAATAACACAAAAACATATGCTCGCCTATGGCATACTGCATGAGAGTTCTTTGGTAAGAGGCCTTTACATAAGCACATGGAATGGAGGGAGACACAAAATGCTGGAGTAGATCAGCGGGACAGACAGCATCTCTGGAGAGAAGGAATGGGCGACGTTTCGGGTCGAGACCCTTCTTCAGACTGAAGAAGGCCAATTTCTTCTCTCCAGAGATGCTGCCTGTCCCGCTGAGTTACTCCAGCATTTTGTGTCTACCTTCAATTTAAACCAGCATCTGCCGTTCTTTCCCACACATGGAATGGATGGATCTGGATCATGTGCAAGCAAATACAATTAGTTAATCTTGTCTTCATGTCCAGCACAGTCATTGGGGCCCATTCCTGTGCTGTACTTTTCCATGTATAATCACTATAATCTCAAATTCAAACTTGTAAATGATTTATGAATATCAGTTATTTTGTGCATGTCATAATCCCTGGTTAGTTTCAAGAGTAACTCGCTCTCGAGTCAAACTAAACACGTTTTTGCAATAGGTTTCACTTCTGAAATATCTGAAAGAAAATACTTGTACAGCAGGTAGATAGGGTGGTCAAAAAGCCTTTTGGCACATTGGCCTTCATCAGAGTATTGAATATGGAAGTTGTGCGGTCATATTGCAGTTATTTAAGACGTTGGTGGGGCTGCATTTAGAGTATTGTGTTCAGTTCTGGGCACCATGTTATAGGAAACATGTTGTTAAGCTGGAAAGGGTACAGAGAAGATTTACAAGGATGTTACTAGGACTCGTGGGCCTGAGCAATAAGGAGAGGTTGAGCAGGCCAGGACTATTCCTTGGAGTGCAGGAGGATGAGAGGTGATCTTTTAGGGGTGTACAAAATCATGAGTGGGTAGACGCCCAGAGCAGGGGAATTGAGAACCAGAGGACACAGGTTAAGGCGAGGGGGAGAGATTTAAAATAACCACATAACAATTACAGCACGGCAACAGGCCCTCTCAGCCCTTCCAGTCCGTGCCGACCATTTATTTTCCCCCTAGTCCCATGTACCTGCACTCAGACCATACCCCTCCATTCCCTTCCCGTCCATATACCTATCCACTTTACTTTTAAATGTTAAAATCAATCCTGCCTCCACCACTTCTGCTGGAAGCTCATTCCACACAGCCACCACTCACTGAGTAAAGAAGTTCCCCCTCATGTTACCGCTAAACTTCTGTCCCTTAATTCTCATGTCATGCCCTCTTGTTTGAATCTTCCCTACCCTCAATGTGAAAAGCTTATCCACGTCAACTCTGTCTATCCCTTTCATCATTTTAAAGACCTCAATCAAGTCCCCCTTAACCTTCTGCGCTCCAAAGAATAAAGACCTAACTTGTTCAACCTTTCTCTGTAACTTAGTTGCTGGAACCCAGGCAACATTCTAGTAAATCTCCTCTGTACTCTCTCTATTTTGTTGACATCCTTCCTATAATTAGGCGACCAAAATTGTACACCATACTCCAGAATTGGTCTTACCAATGCCTTGTACAATTTTAACATTACTTACCTACTCTTATATTCAATGCTCTGATTTATAAAGGCCAGCACACCAAAAGCTTTCTTTACCACCCTATCTACATGCGATTCCACCTTCAGGGAACTATGCACAGTTATTCCTAGATCCCTCTGTTCCACCGCATTCCTCAATTCCCTACCATTTACCATGTACGTCCTATTTTGATTTGTCCTGCCAAGATGTAGCACTTCACACTTATCAGCATTAAACTCATCTGCCATCTTTCAGCCCACTTTTCCAAATGGCCCAAATCTCTGTAGACTTTGAAAATCTACTTCATTATCCACAACACCACCTATCTTAGTATCATCTGCATACTTACTTATCTAATTTTCAACCCCATCATCCAGATCATTGATGTACATGACAAACAACAGTGGACCCAACACAGATCCCTGAGGCACCCCACTGGTCACCGGCTTCCAACCTGACAAACAGCCATCCACCATAACTCTCTGACATCTCCCATTCAGCCACTGTTGAATCCATCTTGCTACTCCGCCATTAACACCCAAAGATTGAACCTTCTTAACCAACCTTCCATGGGGAACCTTGTCAAAGGCCTTACTGAAATCCATATAGACAACATCCACTGCTTTGCCCTCATCAATTTCCCTAGTAACCTCTTCAAAAAATTCAAGAAGGTTTGTCAAACATGACCTTCCAGGCACAAATCAATGTTGACTGTTCCTGATCAGACCCTGTTTATCCAGATGCTTATATATATTATCTCTAAGTATCCTTTCCATTAATTTGCCCATCACTGACATCAAACTAACAGGTCTACAGGTCTATAATTGCTAGGTTTATTCTTTGAACCCTTTTTAAACAATGGAACAACATGCGCAGTATGCCAATCCTCCGGCACTATTCCCGTTTCTAATGACATTTGAACTATTTCTGTCATAGCTCCTGCTATTTCTACATTAACTTCCCTCAATGTCCTAGGGAATATCCTGTCATGACCTGGAGACTTATCCACTTTTATATTTTTCAAAAGTGTCAGTACTTCCTCCTCTTTGAATCTCATAGTTTCCATAGCTACTCTACTTTTTTCCCTTACCTCACAGAGTTCAATATCCTTCTCCTTGGTGAAAACCGAAGAAAATAAATTGTTCAATATCTTCCCCCCATCTCTTTTGGCTCTGCAGATAGCTGTCCATTCTGGCTCTCTAATGGTCCAATTTTATCCCTCGTTATCCTTTTGTTATTAATATAGCTGTAGAAACCCTTTGGATTTACTTTCACCTTTCTTGCCAAAGCAACCTCATATCTTCTTTTAGCCTTTCTAATTTATTTCTTAAGATTCTTTTTACATTCTTTATACTCCTCTAGCACCTCATTTACTCCATGCCTCCTATAATTCTTGTAGATATCTCTCTTTTTTCGAAACAAGTGTCCAATTTCCCTTAAACCATGGCTCTTTCCAATTTTTACTATTTCCTTTCAACCGAACAGGGACCTAAAGATTCTGTACTCTTACAATTTCCCCTTTAAATGTCCTCCATTTCTCTTCTGTGTTTGGCCTGAGGGGCAACTTTTTCACACAAAGGGTGGTAGATGTATGGAATGAGCTGCCAGGGGCACAAACAATTAGACAGGTAAATGGGTAGGACAGGTTTGGAGGGTATATGGGGCAAACACAGGGAGGTGGGTCTCGTGTAGTTGGGACGATGGTTGGTGTGGACTAGTTAAGTGTTTCCACACTTTAAAAACTTGTTGTGTACAATTTCACACTTTACAGTTCAAAAGTACTTCATTAGTTGTAAAGCTCCTTGGTACACTGAGGTTATAAAAACACTATTAAAATGTGTTTCTTTTAATAATTGGCTTCTAATATTGACAGCTGAACTTGCTTTCCCTTATTGTTTAAGATCAGCATCTGGTTTGAGGCAGAATCCCCACACCAGTTACTTGTTGAATCTGTCAGTGTGCCAGCCCGAAGCACCAGATCAACAACGATCTCCCACTTTGTCTTAGTTCCTGATCTGTTGCAGAAGGTTGGGTCAAAACCTGTGTTTATTTTCTTGTTTGCTTTATTTGTTTATTTCCTCCATTTGGTGCTGTCCAAAGAAACACATTCGAGATGAACTGGGTGGGGAATGACTGATGTGTTGTGAAGGGCGATTAAATAGCCATTTGGAGGGTTGCAGCAAGTCCTTCACGTCCCAGGTGCTGTACACCACATTATGAAGCCAGTGCCAAATGGAGACTTTGGGATGTAAGAGTGAAAGGTGGCAGAGTGTCAGTAGGGGTCTAAACATTTACTGATGTGGAATTGTGCTGACTTTAAATGGATATGATATTCTTTGATCTGCTACTCTTTCTATGAAGCTGCTCAGAGTTCAAGGTTCCTTGTTATTTATTAACCTGCTCTCCTAGAGAATGAGTTGCAAATTTTGCATTGCCTGCAGGGTTTCAGTAACCTCTTTCCAGATTAATAGGGTCAAAAGCCGTTGCCAAAGGAGGGAAGGTGAGGAATATTCCTATATATGATGAACTCCTGATCAATGTCCATTCAGAATTCTGATGAGGGGAGCTAATAGGAGAGATTGATATGAATTAGTTCAGGTTAGTATCTTCAGTATATCAGCTAGGATCAGTTTTATATACTCTCTCACCTTTGGATTAAAGCTCTATCCGTGATTAGATTTTATCTTTATTCACAAGAGGTGGGTGTTGCTGGCAAGGACGCCTTTATCGTCCATTGCACATCATCTCTGATATACTCAGTATAATAATGAAAGAATGTCCAGAAGGTGGATTGTACGTTCAAAGGGCAGTTACTCTTTTTGTTTTACTGTTACTACTAAGTTTGTTATTGAGGGGCAATGTCCCTTCAGATAGACAGAGGCAAGGGAACATGATTGGGGGGGGGAGCATTTATTAGAGAGTGCTACAGTGTCTGAAGAGCTCCATTGAGCAAACACTGCCCTGGAAATCTGTACCCCAGTAAATTAGAACGGGAAGACCTTGTAACCTAGTAAAAGCTGCTACAAAAACAGCTAGCACAGGAATTTCTTTAAAGAAGCTCTGGGTGTTCAAGGAAACTTGTACTCCTGTCCAAGATTATATCTTAGGAATTGAAATTGGAAATGTTGAGTTCCGACTCAATAAAGCTGAACTTAAACGAGAATACTGTGAACAGGCATAGGAACATTCCTAAAATATGTCCAGCTGTCTCCTTCAAACAGCCTGTCCATGAGGATTTGAAGGTGCAGGGATGCTGTTGAATCTAATTTTTGATAATAGAATAGATTCAATAAATATAAGAGCTCTTTCCTCGAGCTAAGATTTAAGGTGCACATAGAATAAATAATATTATAGTACAAAGCAAGGTCACCAGATTTGAAGAGGACAGATTTTGAGGAATTGGTGAGCGAGTTAGCGGAAATGAATTTTCAAGAAAGTTGGATACCATGCACTGTAGGTCAACAAGGACTTTTTGAAAATGCAGAATTACACACTAAATAAATTACCATAAAGAAAGGGCTTTACTTCAGGATACAAAATGCATTGATATATGAAGGTTAGAGAAACAGATCCAGAAAGATTATGATTTGCAATGTACTGCCATCAAAATAGAATTGATAAGAAAGCGGGATCAGCGGCCAGGACCTCTGAATCGGCCACCTTCCACCTTCCACCGGAGTCTGCGGCTCCCGATGTCCACAGGCCGCGCTGGGCGCAGATTCTCGCTGGCGACCCCCGGCAGAGGGTCCCAGGACTCCGCGATGTTAAAGTCAGCGTCGCCCGCGTTGGGAGCTCTGCACCCACAGCTCCGCAATGTTGGATCAGCGGCCCAACACTCCGGAGCTCCAAGGGGTGATCCCAGGTAGGGCCCCGCCCGCTCCTCAATGTTTCCAGCACCTCGCAGCCACTGCTGAAGCTCTGGTCCAGTCCGGTAGGAAAGGCCGCGCCAATCCAGTTGGTAGGCCGGAGGGGGGGTGTGAAGACTCGACTCAGATAATATCCGCATCCTCGCCAGGAAGTGCCTGAAGGACGGTTTCCCGCTTCCCACACATAAAATACTGGAAAAAAAAACCCAAAAGACACACTCTAAACATAACAAAATAAAAAAAGACAGCCAGACCGTGGGCAGAGGCAGCTAGCACCAGCTGATGACAGTAGAATTATCTTTATAATAAAGATAAATCCCCAAACATCTGTCCGACAGATCAGAAACATTTTTCAGGAGTCGGGTGGATTTGTCAATGACCACTATCTGCAGAAGATGTCATGAACAGAAATGCAGAGGCTACCAGCAAGATACAAACCACTGGTTAGCTGCAAAAATAGGATGGCCAAGTTACAGTTTGCCAAGAAGTACTTAAAAGAGCAACAATAGTTCTGGAAAAAGTTCTTGTGGACAGATGAGACGAAGATTAACATATCGGAGTGATGACTAGAGCAAAGTATGGAGGAGAGAAGGAACTGCCCAAGATCCAAATTCTGAAGTGTATAGACAGACACATCCTATCTGCTCAAGTTCAAACAAATGCCTCAACACTAATTGGCCGGCAGCAAGACAATGATCCCAAACATACTGCAAAAGCAACAAAGGATTTTTTTCAAAGCTAAAAAATGGTTAATTCTTGAGTGGCCAAGTCAATTACCCAATCTGAACCCAATTGAGCATGCCTTTTATATGGTGAAGAGAAAACTGAAGGGGACAAGTCCCCAAAACGAGCATAAGCTAAAGATGGCTGCAATACAGGCCTGGCAGAGCATCACCAGAGAAGACACCCAGCAACGTCAAGCAGATATTGCATGCAAAGGATATGCAACAAAATACTAAACATGGCTACTTTCATTTACATGACATTGATGACATTGTTGTGTCCCGAACGTTATGGTGCTCTGAAATAGGGGTGTATGTACAAACACTGCTGTCATTTCTACATGGTGAAACCAAAATGTATAAAAATGGCCTTTATTAAAATCTGACAATGTGCACTTTAACCACATGTGATTTTTTTTTCTATTACAAATCTCAAATTGTGGAATACAGAGGCAAATAAATAAATGATGGGTCTTTGTCCCAAACATTATGGAGGGCACTGTATATGCCTGATCATACTTCAATGTTATTTATGGACTGCTCTGCATGCTTTGAGATACCCTGGGCTGTACTCCCTGCAATGGCTGCTTGCTCTTGGTACCTAATGATGCATGCTGTTCTGTACCAGAAGAACTAACATCTCATAGAGCCGCAGGTAGAATGGGTAGACAGTTAGATCTTCTTCATTGCAAACACTAAATATCTCCACTGACCATCTAAGAGGCTGGACTAGCAAAGTGTCATGTCTTAGCTGATTAATTTCAACACAGCCTGAGTATTTTAGTCACAGCCTGTGAGAAAGGTGCTGGTAAAGACTGCTTCACGCTTGCTGCACAAATTCCTAATTTGGGTGCATCTGCTGAGGCATTGGTCACTGCCTGATCTTCTTCACCATGGAAAGAATTCTTGAGCCCCTTTCATTTTAAATTGAAGTTGCATTTGGGAAGTAAGAAAATATGTTCAAGAGGCAGGAAGGGCAAAAGGAGATGAGGTGAGAAGATTTAAAGAGGGTGATACGATGGCTTGGAGGGGGAGTTTATAAGTTGTAGAAGCAGAATTAGGCCCTTAGGCGCCTCAAGTCACCACCGCCATGCAATCATGGCTGGTCTATCTTTCCATCTCAACCCCATTCTCCTGCCTTCTCCCCATAACCCTTGATACCGTTACTAATCAAATGAGGGATGATGATGCAGGAGAGGGGTGGGAACACAGAACTAACTGTGGTGATTGAGGTGATCTAGTCCAGCGGTGTTACCAAATCAATTGCACTCGGCAGTAACTGTCAGTCATCATACTTCAGTAATCTCTTAACCACTGTGCACAATGTAATTCTCCAATTGTGTTACTCCTCTTACACTTTTACTTTCTTTCTGTGGAGTGTTAGATTTTCTCTTGTATTTGTTGTTCTATATTGTTTTGTAATGTTGAAAGTTCTTGTTGGTCTTATGTTAATGGATGTTCTTGGTTCTTCCTGATTGTGGCATTGAACCAAACCGATTCTAGTCGCCTGCACACCATTCTGGTAACGGTATAGTGGCTTTTGTATATCAATTTTGAGCACATGCTGTGTCCACATCACTGGCCAAATGGCCACATCACTGACCATGTAGCACACTCTCAACACTACAATGGGGTGTAAGCTGAGATTATAGACTCGGGCATCCGGAATGGAATTTGAACTTGCAACCTTTTTAATTTAGATAAGAATGTTGCCCACTGAACCACGGCTGACACTGCCATTCCCATGGTGAAGTGAACACTGAGACAAAGTGAAGAGTAGTGAAATGCTAAGAAAGTTTACTGGGAAGCCGTTGATGAGCCATTATTTTCAAGCCATCAGGTTCCGGGTTATTCACTTGTTATTACCGTTTTCCACCATTGACAAGATTCTATCCTGCACATTTCTATAGCGTGGACAGCAGGAAATATACTTGACGCAAGTATAAAACATTCTTGCAGTCTGCGACCAGGCACACTGTATAAGCACCCTGCAAGACCCAATTCCAGGAATCTTTCCTTCTCCCTAATCAGCCCCATGTGGAATGGAATTTTACTGTCATTTGCAAATCAGAACATATTCCCTACGATGTAATGGAAACAATGGACAGTGGTGAGGCTTTAGTCCCTTTCTCTGACCTTGACTCAAGTACGACCAATGACTTAACACTCTCTGCTGAGCAATTATCCTTCTTTCACTACCAGGCTACATTGGCTTCCGGGGAACCTAAGGCATGGATCCAGGTTAATCAGATTTCTATAACTAGGTCATGGCTAGGAGAAGATTAATGCTGAGGCTCTATAAGGTGCTGGTCAGGCCACGTTTGGAGTACAGTGATCCAATTTGGCCCCCATATCTGAGGAAGAAAGTGCTGGCTCTGGAGAGGGTCCAGAGTAGGTTTACAAGTATGGATCCAGGAATGAGTGGGTTTGCATATGATGAGCATTTGACAGCACTGGGCCTGTTGGAGTTTGGAAGGTTGAGGGTGGACCTCATTGAAACCTACAGAATAATGAAAGCCATAGATAGAGTGGATGTAGAAAGGATGTTTCCACTGGCGGCAGAGTCTAGGACCAGAGGTCATAGCCTCAGAATTAAAGGGTGCTCTTTTAGAAAGGATGCGAGGAGGAATTTCTTTAGAGGGTAGTTACTCTGTGGAACTCATTGCCACAGAGGGCTGTGGAGGCCAAGTCAGTGGATATTTTTAAGGCAGAGATAGACAAATTCTTGATTAGAACAGGAATTAACCTCCTGAGAGAAATCAAGTTCTATCTTATTGTATCGTGTCAAGGGAGGGGAGAAGCAGAAAAATGGGATTAGGAGACGGAGATCAGCCATGATTGAATGGCAGAGTAGATTCGATTGGCCGTACTTGTGAAGACAGATGCAAGGGGGCATGGATTGGGGATTGGGGGGGGGGGGGGGGATAGATATATTTAATGCAGCAGGACGACAAACGTCTGGAGGAGGGAATTGTATTAATGACTTCAGAAATCATAACTGGAGCAGCTGCATATGAAAGATTATGGAGGATTCTGTTAGCATCGCAAATTGTTCAGCAACCCCAATTCTCTGAATAAACAGCAATGGGCTTTGACAGTTATTTTAAGTTTCAGGTCAGTAGATGTGACCCAACAGTTAATTATCTCTGAACATTATTTTTATTCAATCATGCTCTTTTTAGTGTAGAGATGCAGCGTGAAAACAGGTCCCTTCGGCCCACTGAGTCCTCACCCACCAGCAATTCCCACACCTTAACACTATCTTACCCACACTATACAAAGCCAATTAACCTACAAATCCTTAAATATTTTGCATCTATCTGACGTCCTCTTCGTTTGAAGTTGGAAAAGTAATTTCTCACGATTGCAACAGTGACTTGGATTCTGTTGTCAAACCACTGCAGTTTCAACACGTATTCGTCCAATTTAGAAGCAAGCATGTTGTCCAGTGAGCCAATGTTAACATCCTAACGTAGCAAGGGAAGGATTTGCAATCGGGTTAGCACATCCCAGGTTAAAGGATGTGAAAATGCCAGTTTCTATTTGTTTCTTGATCTCCATCCCTGTGAAAGTCGCCGTGCATGAATGACAGATGGGGACAAGAGGAGGCTCAGCTGCTGTGATATCCCATACAACTGAATAGCAGGGTAACATCTGCATCTAATCTTGAACATGAAGTATTTATTGCGTGGCCTATATTGGAAAGGGATCAAGGTGTGTATCTGCCAGAGTCAGTAGCTTCAGGTAAAGAGAAAGCGGGGGAGAGTATTAAACAACTGATTAATGCAGCCATTGAAAGTGCTTCCAAGTTTCTATACTCTGGGAGATTGTGCTCTGTGGTACAAGTCTGCAGTGTGTGTGTGACATTGTTTGTTTACAGTACGGTTGTCCATACAAAGCTTAACCACAGGTCAATGCTATATATAATGGAGCTGACCCAGCACAGTTAGTACTATGAGCTAGGTAGTGAAGGTACTGTACCCATAGTCTCTGCACAAAGGACTGAGCAAGTTACATGAAGCATGGCTCTTAATCTTCAGTGGTGCCAGTACCTTTCTTCCTTGTCATGTAATGTTCCCTGGGTCATATGAGATCCTTATTTCCAAAGTCAAACGCTGTGATTATCCCACTGTTTTAAATCGTTCTGATTATATTCCTTGTACAAAATATGTTTAGTTTGGTCTCGGCTGCCACCCAACCTCCCTTCCCTTCCCCACCAGGCTTAAACAGTATGTTTAACAGCTGTTCAGATTCTCCTGTAGATTGAGTTCTAGACATTGTAGACAATTCATTCAAATTGTGATTACCATTCCAACTTTCAATGTTCATAAATATTCTATCTTTTAATTTCAAATCTTACTCTTACGACGGTGTGAAACTGGAGTGATTTATATTGTGGGAGAGAGACTGTATTTGAATGACTGGAGCTGAGTGCAATGCTACCTTCCAATTCCAATCCATTGGTGGGATTGAGATACCTGGGGAAGGAAGAAAATATGTTCAATGTTTTTTTTAAATCAAAACTATCCAAATTGTGGATACATTTGAGAAGCTGCATTTTTTTCAGCTCTGAGAAGTTGATGAGAAAATTTACCAGGTGTCCAAAATCATAGATTTGATTAAGTAAATAAGGATAAACTGTTTCCTTTGATAAAAGGATCAGGAATCAAAATGCAGACTGTCAAAGCTGAGGGGAAAAAAGCTCTTAGGGCTAAAGTGATAGGGGGGGGGGGGGGGGGGAAGCAGCAATAGGGTACTGAGTTTAGATGATCAGCCATGATCACATTGAAAGGTGGTGCTGTCTTGAAGGGCCGAATGGCCTACCACTGCTCCTATTTTTCTACGTTTCTATGGAATAAGATTTTTTTCTGGAGCAAGTTGTGACCTGGATTGTTGTGCTAGAAGTAGAATTAGATCCAATAATAACTTATTAAAGAGAATGAATACATTCCAAAAATATTAGCCAGAGACCCGAGTTTAATCCTGACTACGGGTGCTGTCTGTAATGAGTTTGAATATTCTCCCTTGACCGGGTGGGTTTTCTCCCGCTGTTCCGGTTTCCTCTCACCTTCCAAAGATGTTTGAAGGTTAATTGGCTTCTATTAAAAAAAAAACTGCCCCTAATGTGTAGGATAGAACTAGTGTACGGGTGATTGCTGATCGTCGTGGACTAAGCGGGCCGAAGGGCCTATTTCCACGCTGTATCTCTAAACTAAAAAAACTAAATGTCTGGGCCAGTCAGTGGGGACTGATTGTATATCTCTTTTGGAGGGATGAGTGCAGGCACTGTGGGACAGTAGCCATTTCCCGCACTCACTGGCAAAACTGCTTTCTATTTTCTGTTGAGGATGCCATCAACCTGCAGGCACCAGACTTACTGGATGGAGCTGGAACCTGCGCCAGCACAGTAAAGTGCAAGGAATTCTAATAAGTTTGGCTTGCTGTTTGTTTTTAATATTATTTCCAGTCTTATTCCTGTCTTTTCAGAAGCGACTGATTCTTGCTGGAGTGCAATTAAACATTAGTTACAATGCAGGAAGAAGTGATTTACCTCAAAGTCACCTTGGCATTTACTTTCCAAATACCAAATACTTATAATTACGATAATCTGACCTGCTTCAACACCCTTTTCTCCATCCCCCATCTCTTTTTAAATGCAGAATTTTTTGCCTCAAATATTGATCGTAAGAATTGAAGAAAATAGGAGCAAGGGTAGATGATTTGGCCCCTCAAATCTGCCCCACCATTCAATATGATTTAATTTGCTCCAGGTCTCCTCACCTCTTCTGGGCAATTCCACATTGCTCACAATTCCGTGGTCTTGCAACCAATGTTATCTATTTCCCCTTTAAACAACCCAATAATCTAGTCTTTGCGTTCTACATTTGGTCACTGTCCTAGTAAAACCTAGTGCTATGTTCTAATTTCCAGTTTGTATCATGTTGTCAGTTTTGCATGCAGTCCTTTAACGGAGTTTTAAGAACTTTACTGTTTTCATCACCTCTTGGCTTCAATATATACAGCATCAATCCACAACACTACCTTTTTTAGTTTTAGAGATTGCAGATATTATTGGGCAAGTCCACATATGACATGTGGAAGAGTGTAGAAAGGAACTGCAAATGCTGATTTATATCGAAGATGGACACAAAGTGCTGGAGTAACTCAGCGGGACAGACAGCATCTCTGGAGAAAAAGGACGGGTGATGATTCAGGTCGGGTCCCTTCTTCAGACTTCTGGTACCCTCCCCTCCAGTTCCATCCCCTCTACTTTCAGTCTGAAGAAAGGTCACAACCCGATGGGTGACCGATCATGTCTTACTAACTTGATTCTTTTTTTTTGAGGAGGTGACAAAGGAGATCAATGAAGGGAGGACAGTGGATGTTGTATACATGGAATTTAGTAAGGCTTTTGATAAAGTCCCTCATGGTAGGCTGATCCAGAAGATTAAGATGTACAATGCCTTGGTCGTATGCATTCAGAACTGGCTTATTCATAGAAGTAGAAGGTTGTGGTAGAAGGTGGATATTCTGGCCGGAGGTCTGTGAATAGTGGAGTTCCGCAGGGATCAGTGCTGGGACCTCTGCTGTTCGTGATATATAATTGACCTTGGCGCAACGGCAGATGGGTTGTGAGTAAGATTGCTGATGACACCAATATTGGAGGCGTTGCTGACCGTGAGGAATGCTGTCAGAAGATACAGCAGAATATAGATCAGGTGTAGAAGTGGCAGATGTAGTTTAACCCGAGCAAGTGTAAGGTGTTGCACTTTGGGAGGTTGAATGTCAAGGGAAAGAATGGCAAGACCCTTAACAGCATTGATGTGCAGAGAGACCTTGGAGTCCACTACTCACTGCAGGAGGCAGCACAAGTAGATAGGGTGGTAAAGAAGGTGTAGAGAATGTTTGCCTTCATTGCTTGGGGCATTAAATATAATAATCAAGAAGAAATGATGCAGCTCTATAGATCTCTGGTTAGGCCATGTTTAGAGTATTGCGTGTAGTTCTGGTCGGCCATTACACAAAAGATGTAGAGGCTTTGGAGAAGGTGCAGAGGAGGTTTACTAGCATGCTGTCTGGATTGGAGGGTTTCAGCTACAGGGAGTGGTGGGATAGACATTGTTTTCTCTGGAACATTGGAGATTGAGGGGAGACTTGTTGGAAGTATATAACATTATGAGAGGCACAGATAGGTAGGGAGGTCTGAGTACAAAGAATTAATTCTCGCTTTCTTATTCAATGTTGCATTATCTCTCAATTCTATCTTCCATCGTTATCCTCTTGTGCTCTTACACTCCCTTCGACCCTCCCATCCCCAATCCTGAGCAATCCCTATTCCTTTTCAACTTCTTTGCCCATCTACTTATTCTCTTTCCTGCCATGCATGCTTTCTCAACCATACTTCCCCATTTCCAGTCTCCCTTCCCCATATTTCCAGTCTCCCCCCACCTTTTGCTCCGTCTCTTTCTTTCTTACTCCCCACCAGGTCCCTCTACTATAACCTTATGTACCTAACCTTCTCTTGCCTTTCAATTTTTCTGAAAAAACATTCCCTACCTCACGCCACCAGCTTACTTCCTCCCCACCTCCCCCCCACCCCCTCCACTTCAGGCACATTGCATCTGTAACAGGTTTGTTCCCTACAGGTTGCCCTCTGTGCGGATGTTCCTTTTGCAAAGCACTTGATCCTGTACTTCTATGAATCATTGCTGTAATCAGTCACCTGCTCCTGAGTTGCTGCACTAATTACCTCGGCTCACCGCTACTGACGTAAACCACTTATTTAACACATCATCCGATCAAAAGCAAATCAAAGTTGACCCATGAGGTTACATTTAGAGATGAGGAATGCAACAAATAATAATCTGATTTCCGCAGTATCTGGAACTTGCTTATCAGTATAGCTCTAAGGGTTTTATTTTAAGCAGAATTGAACAGAATTGAAGCTAAGAATGTTTTTTAATTTATTTTAAGTGACAGGCTGTGCAGACAATGTACTAAGTGGAAAGAATGCTTGCAATGTAGCCGATTTCTCTCACTGTTCTTGTGTACAAATGTTTTACCCTCTCCAGTCCCCGTTTGGGTACTTTGCAAGGTGACATTCATGATGTTGCTCCATGTCTTTGAATCTTGTACTTAAAACTCATGCATCTGGAAACACTCTCCATCAATGAAGGAAAGAAAAACACTACAACCAATGAAATATTTAAAAACTGTTCTAAAGCACGCGAATCAAGAGGGTAATTTATGCAAGGCAAGATCTCACTTACAGCGATATAATACATGTTAGTTCTGTGCCTCAACACAATCTGATAACCAACATCTGCAGTTCCTTGTTTCTTCGTCTCCACATTTGTTAACACCTTTATCTAACATAAATCACTGAGATTTGAGATTCAGTTGATCTCCAGCATCCATTGCCTTTTGAGTAAGAGAATTGTGGAGTTTCATTATCCTTTGTGTTTGCTGATTTCATTTCTGAATGGGTGCCTCTAACTTGAGGTTTACAACCCCTTGGCTGGACTGAGAAAACAGATTCACTCCAGATGTGATTTGACCAAGGCGTCCCTACAGTTAAAGTAGACCTCTTTATATTAAACCCCCCCCTGAGGTAAAGACCACTATTTCATTAGTCCAGATGGACTTTAGTAAAGATTTCTACATGGTTCTGCATGACAGACCTTTAAAAACGTAAGATAACTACAGATTCATGAGAAAATGGCAAGTTGGATGGGAAATTGGCTCAGTGACCTAAAGCAGAGAATAATGATTGAGAGGTGTTTTGTGACTGGGAAGCTCTGGCTTCCACAAGACTTGAAACAGGCCACATGATTGATCGGGAAGAGGAAAGCTTTCAACTTCATAGTTGAAACAATAGGAGCAGGAGTAGGCCATTCAAGATGGTCAGGGCTAATCTTTAAATTACATACCTTGTTCCTGCTTTCCTCCCATATCCCTTGATCTTTTTAGCTGTACGAACTTTGTCTGACCCTTGATTATGTCAAATAATTTGGCCCAAGGGTGTAGACAGTTGGGTCAGCTGGACAGAAAAATAGCAAATTGAATTTAGTCCAGAGAAACATGGTGCAGTAAGGGATTGGAATTTACAGTTAATAGGAGGGGAGTGAGTGCGACAGGAGTGTTTATTATTGATACTAGCTAGACTGGTAGGTAAGAAAGTGTATGTAATCCCATCAGTTATTAGCAAAGGCATAAAATAAATGGGCAGGGTGCTTAAACTAAAATTATATTTAATGCCTGTTGGAAATATAATTGTGGGGTATTTCCAAGCAAGGTAGGATTGCACCATATAAGAGCAAAGAGATTTGCAAGAATGTTGCCCAGGCTGAAAATGTTGAGCCATGAAGAAAGATTAGGTAAGATTTTTGGGTCGGTTAGGCAGAGTTTTTATGAGAGGTGATAAAGCAGACTGCAGAGACATAATTGATCTGTATAAAATTGCGGACTTAGACAGAATAAATAAGAGGAACCTATTTTGCTTGACTAAGGGGTTAAAGGCCTGGGGAGAATTAATTAACGTCAATTGATAAAAGAATTGCAAGGGAAATGTAAATGTATTGCCATCTAGAGGGTGATAGGTATTTGGAATTTACTGGCTGACAGTATGGTAAAAGCAAAAAATACATTTAATATGAGGTATTTAAAATGAAAGGACATACAGTAGGTGTACGGCAAGTTATCAGAGGTTCAGTGGGGATCTGTGATAGATCTTGTTCACCCAGGTGGGTAGCTAGACTCTGGAACGCACCTCATGAGAGGGCGGTAGAGGCACATGCTATTGGAACATTGAAGAAGTATCTACACAAACACTTGAATCTGCAACACATCGCAAGCAATGGACCACGTGCTGATAACTGGTATTGGTACAAGAATGGATCAACCATAGAAAATGTGCAGGAGTAGGCCATTCGACCCTTTGAGCCAGCACCGCCATTCAATATGATCATGTCTGATCATCCAAAATCAGTACCCTGTTCCTTCTTTCTCCCCATATTCCTTGATTTTGTTTGCCCTAAGAGTTATATCCAAGGCATGGTTTCTGTGGGCTGAAAGGCTGGCTTCTGTGCATGAATCTGTGATCTATCACCTCACCTGCAGAGCTGAGGATGACGTGCTGGGATCAGTCTGGGTGCTTCATTCACGACCAGTATTGGCATATTGGACCAAGTGCCCTTCCCTGGTGTAATCTTTCTGTGATTCTAATTCTGGATCTGAGTAACATTTCAGAATATGGCACCTGAGACCATGCTCATAGTGCAAGCTGTAACTGCCTTTCTGGATATTTTGCCTGTGTAGTCCATTACTCATGAACGCATTTTCTTTGATCTGTGAACTTTAGATATTCTTAAAGTTATAATCAAACTTTAGATATTCTAAATAATATGCATGTATTAAATAGTGGTTTCAACTTTTAAGACAACATAATAGCCTTGTAGTCTTCTGATTACAGATCTTTTGTTTGAGATTTTTTTTAACGATTGAAATTCTGGTCAAGATGAAACTTTCTGGATTATTGATCCTGGCCTCACTATAACTATGTAATCTAGCAGTTGTATTATTTTCACAAAAAGATTGTTTCTTAGCTAATTTATGTTTACCCTCTGTAATAACACTGGCCACTATTTTAGAAACATAGAAACATAGAAAATAGGTGCAGGAGGAGGCTGTTCGGCCCTTCAAGCCAGCACCACCATTCATTGTGATCATGGCTGATCGTCCGCTATCAATAACCCGTGCCTGCCTGCCTTCTCCCCATATCCCTTGATTCCACTAGCCCCTAGAGCTCTATCCAACTCTCTCTTAAATCCATCCAGTGATTTGGCCTCCACTGCCCTCTGTGGCAGGGAATTCCATAAATTCACAACTCTCTGGGTAACTCTCTGGACTCAGCCAACATTGGGAACATTTTTCCTGCATCTAGCTTGTCAAGTCCTTTTATAATTTTATATGTTTCTATAAGATATCCCCTCGTTCTTCTAAACCCCAGTGAATACAAGCCTAGTCTTTTCAATCTTTCCTCATGACAGTCCCGCCATCCCAGGGATCAATTTCGTGAACCTACGCTGCACTGCCTCAATCACAAGGATGTCCTTCCTCAAATTAGGAGACCAAAACTGTACACAATACTCCAGATGTGGTCTCACCAGAGCCCTATACAACTGTAGAAGAACCTCTTTACTCCTATACTGAAATCCTCTTGTTATGAAGGCCAACATTCCATTAGTGTTCTTCACTGCCTGCTGTACCTGCATGCCATCTTTCAGTGACCAGTGTACAAGGACACCCAGGTCTCGCTGTACCTCCCACTTACCTAACCTAACCCCATTGAGATAATAATCTGCCCCCTTGTTTTTGCCGCCAAAGTGGATAACCTCACATTTATCTATATTATACTGCATCTGCCCACTCACTCAACCTGTCCAGGTCCCCCTGCAACCTCCTAACATCCTCTTCACAGTTCACACTGCCACCCAGCTTTGTGTCATCCGCAAACTTGCTAGTGTTGCTCCTAATTCCCTCTTCCAAATCATTAATATATATGGTAAAGAGTTGCGGCCCCAACACCGAGTTTTGCGGCACTCCACTCGCCACTGCCTGCCATTCTGAAAAGGACCCGTTCACTCCTACTCTTTGCTTCCGGTCTGCCAACCAATTTTCTATCCATGTCAACACCCTACCCCCAATACCATGTGCTCTAATTTTAGTCACCAGTCTCCGTGCGGGGCCTTATCAAAGGCTTTCTGAAAGTCTAAATACACTACATCCACTGGCACCCCTTCATCCATTTTACTTGTCACGTCTTCAAAAAATTCCAGAACATTAGTCAGATTAGATTGACTTGGTCTAATCCTTTTACTGCTATCCAAATGCCCCATTATTACCTCTTTAATAATTGGCTCCAGCATCTTCCCCACCACCGAAGCCGGGCTAACTGGTCTGTAATTCCCCGTTTTCTCTCGCTCCTTTCTTGAAAAATGGGATAACATTAGCTTTTCGTCCAATCCACAGGAACTGATCCTGAATCTATTGAACATTGGAAAATGATCACCAATGCGTCCACTATTTCTAGAGCCACCTCCCTGAGGACCCTGGGATGCAGACCATCAGGCCCAGGGGATTTATCATCCTTCAGTCCCATTAGCCTACCCAATACTATTTCTCGCCGAATGAAAATTTATTTCAGTTCCTCTACCCCCTTAGATCCTCTGTCCTCGAATACATCTGGGAGATTGTTTGTGTCCTCCTAGTGAAGACAGATCCGAAGTACCTATTCAACTCTTCTGCCATTTTCTTGTTGCCCATAATAATTTCACCCATGTCTGCCTTCAAGGCACCCACATTTGACTTTGCTACTCTTTTTCCCTTAACATATCTAAAGATGCTTTTACTGTCCTTTATATTCCTGGCCAGCTTCCCCTCGAACTTCATCTTTTCAGCCCGTATTGCCCGTTTTGTTTCCTTCTGTTGTCCTATGAAAGTTTCCTAATCCTCTGGCTTCCGGCTATTCTTTGCTGTGTTATAAATCTTTTTTTTTTAGTTTTATTCTATCCCTAACTTCTCTTGTCACCCACGGTTGTCTCATACTCCCCTTAGAATCTTTCTTCCTTTTGGAATGAAATGATCCTGCGACTTCCGGATTATGCCCAGAAATTCCTGCCATTGCTGTTCCACCGTCATTCCTTTTTTGTTGCCAAGGACTGACCCAGATAAGAATGATCAGTGACCCTATGTTGAGCAGACTATAATCTCTTCGTTTCTACTAGCACTGTGAAGCAAATGTAAAGAAAAATTCTCCTAGTTTACAACCTGTGCTTAGGGTGAAGCGGAAGAGGGGCATTTTGGAGAAAGATGTGTTGATAGGATTAAAATCAAAGACAAAAGTGGAGTTTAATCTCAGCCTAATGAGGGCTGTGTGTTGCATAAGATTATATACAAAATTAGATGTTGTAAATCTGATGCACCTAAATTTAAACATCCTATAAATGGTGCTTTAATCACCTTATCGTACTCTCTCTCCGTCTCACACACGCAGCATCTTGAGGTTTACTGTGTGACGTGTTACAAGAAACACAGTGTGCATTTAAATTAAAAGAAAAATCCGGATTGTTTGCATTAGTGTCGGTGCTGGCGTCAGCACGGTGCGCTCTTGCATTAGTGTGGAATTGTCATTATTTTATTTTTCCCTTTAGTATCATTCTGCTCGACCGTGACTTTTTCAGCCAGTCTTTCCAATATACATTCAAGCCCATCTCGGCGGTGGAACTGGGGAACAGGCTGTGGTCTGTCCCCGACCCTCTCTCGCCTTCTCCCCGTTTCACAATCTCGTTTCTTGGCCTCTTGCATCCCTTGCCTTGCCTCTTCGCACTTGCTCTGCGCCCTCATTCTCCTTTCCCCACCTGCCTGTGTGCCGTCTCCTTTCTCCCACTCCCACGACTCCCCCTCTTATCCCTCGTGTCCCTGTCCCCGTCCACCCCCGCTGCTCCTGCCTACCCTCGCCCCCTCGCTGAGGTTGTTTTATTATCTGCGCCGCCGGTGCTGCAAAGCGCTTTGACAGTGGGGGCGACGCAGGAGAATAATCAGCGACGCTCTGTCGTCTAATGTCGTCGTTTCCTTGCTGTTGCTGTTGCTATTGGAAACTCTGACGGCGGTGGCAATGCGGGAGGTGGATCTGTAGCCTTTGGAGGCGGCTCAGTCTACTCGGAACGGGACATTACTGGACGGTCTGTAATCCACAAAGCCAAGTTCAAACCCTGCTTGGAAATAAAATGGTAAAATTAAAAGTGACCTTGAAACTGCCGCATTCTTGTTACATCCCAACTGCCCTCCATTGAAGGAAACCTGTCCTTAATAGGCAGGCCTTTATGACTCCGACCCCACATTTAAACTGTTATCGCTTAATTGCTCTTTGCTCTTGTTATAACTACCGGTTATATCAAGGAATAAATGTCAGTCTTGCCAACAGTCCCAATATCCTGAGAATCTTATTTTTCAAGATGCTCCCCAAAACATAATACAAACTCGACTAACAATGAACGGAAATGACATTTTTTGGCAATTTGTTAATTATCAGAATTTAGCTGATTTGGCCTTTCTCTCATCATGAGATTGCAGCTGGTGGATTTTTAAACCATTTCCCTGTGCTTTGTGTTGTTGGCACTGTGAAATTGATGCCAGGTCACAATATAAGAAATGCCAACCTTACACCATAATGGGAGTGTCATCAAACCAAGGACTGCTCTGAGCATTATCAAACTTGTACTCCCTCTGTTCGATATTATATGGGAGGAGGAACAAGTGTATCATCTGAGTGAAGGTAACCAGAGATTCCTTGAGGAAAAGACTGGCATTTTGTTAGTATGTCACCTATTCAGCCAAGAAAGAAATTGAAGTGTAGTCAATGTTACAATACAAAATGGAGAGACAAATGGAGAATGCTTCAATCTTGAGTAAAACACAAAGCGGGTCAGGTGGCATCTTTGGAGAGAATGGTCAGGCAATGTTTCGGGTCTGGACTCTTCTTCAGCATTTTGTGTTTTAGTTATAACGTAAGAAATCAGGCAGCCAATTTATACAGAGCAAGTTCTTAGTAAAAGTAACGTAATTAATTACTCTAATGATAGATATTAGAGGAGGCATAGATAGTAACTTGGATACAAGGAGAATTACCCCTGTTTCTCATTGGATGTGCCAATGGATATTTTCCATCCATTTGATGACATTGATTTAAAATCTAATTCAAAAGAGTGAAGCCCAAGTAATACCTTGGTTCAAAATGACAGCCTCAATAGTAGGCTCGTGTTCTTGAAGTATGAGTCCAAATCTTCTGCCTCGGCCATGTGGGTAGGAGTGGAGTTTTGGGGAACAATGGAACTAGTCTTTGTTAAACAATGGAACAAGCAATCACGTCATTATAAAGTAAAATATTGTAGAGTCGGCAAATTAGAAGTAAAAGACAATACTAGAAATGACAGCAAGTCAAGCAACCTAAGCACAGAGAGAAACCATTAATATTTTGGGTTGATGTCCTTTTGTCAGAACTAATTTTCTGTTTTTATTTAAAATCATTATTGATAGTTTCTCCAGGGATGGATGAATCTGCCAGTCTTAAAAATGTATTTTAGCATAATGTGCCACTGCAACTCGTAAAGTCAGCTGAAGCCTTAATCTTGCTTCCCTGCCACGTGACTATCTGTGTTTTATTGTTTTTCAAGAGCATCATTTAAACAAAGGCATTTAACAAAAAAATGTTGAGAATGTGTTCTACCAGTCATTCAACTAACCAGACATCAGCTTTACTTGCATCAGCTGGAACATTCTGCAAAATAACATAAGAGATCTTTGACCTCAAAACTTTCAAGAGATAAGAACAGAAGCTCTTTTGGTTAACCCTTTCAGCTCCTGACACCTGACAATCACATGTGTGAAGATGGGTCTCAATCCAAAATGTCACCGATTCTTTCTCTCCAGAGATGCTGCCTGTCCTGCTGAGTTACTCTGAGATTTTGTGTGTTCCTTCGATTTAAACTGCAGGTTAAATCTGCAGTTCTTTCCTACACAATCATATGTGTGTGACTGCCTATTATTAAGAATTGAATTCATGGTATTAAAGGCAATGAAAGTGTGTCCAACCCCAGTGCTGGATCTGCAAATGTGATTCCACCAAACTCTTGCTTCTTATTCTGCTGTCTTGAACTCTGGTTGATTGTTCCACCATCACCAACAATGATTCACTGTCTTCCAACTCTTCTCCTCCTTTCCTCCATCCAAAGATATTACAGTTAAATGCTAGAAATAACATATTTAAATCATTAATAATTGTTTTGGTAAAGGGGAACGTAAATCGCAAGGGGAAGAGAAATAGCACAAAATAGAATCTCTTGCAATGGATTGAGGAAAGTTTGTTCTATGGGATACTGGATATTAATAGGTAGATTAGTACCGTTGAGTAACAGGGTAAAAACCAATTGTTGTGTAAACACTTTACTGTCTTCCTAGGTTGCACCTGAGCCTGTTGCTGCCTATACTTAATGTCCTTATGGCCAGGGCTGTCATTTTGTCCCTTCGTGTGTTTGCCTTGCAAAGCAGTATGATGTAGAGGGAGGGCTTTATGGCCTCCTACAACTCACATGATGGGGGTGGTGGGATGGGTGAGCAGGGAAGTTCATCCACTCGCACACCCAGTGGGCTTGAAGATGTCAACGAGGAATTGCAAGCTGGAAGTTCAACCTCCACTCAGCAGGACTCTATGGAGGAGTATACGAACTCCGGATCTTCTGACTCGGAGGTGGGAATACTGTCTGCTGAATTACAGGCTGGCTTTGCTAAACAACCATTCACTACTCAGAGAGCACCCAGAGCCTTGCCACTGCTGCAGACCTGGTCAGGTACGTCATCAGATCCTGGGTATGGATCTTGGAGGCTTTTGAAACAGTGGTGGTGCTCACAAGGCGAATGCCCTCCAAGCCAGTGTCAGATATTTAACTCTGTTCCGGCTCAAGAGCAACAGACCCTGAAGCAATCACCTGGCAGGGAGGAATTTCACCTCCAGGGCTCAGCTGCTGAATTTCTCTCTCTCAGCAAATTGTTTTGGCTGTTTTATTCCTTTTATGGGCTTAATTATAAAATGTCCCTTTGTATGATAGTTTGCCAGTTCAATAGTCAGAAGTGTGCCAACCCATTTATGTTGCAATGGAAGTTAGGACTTTGGACATTCTAAAGAGTAGTGTGCTTTATATTTAAATCCAGTCTCACTCATGTAATAGCTGCATACTTACAGGTGTCTCTGTCTTTGAGTTTGTTGGTAAAGTGTTTAAATCCCACTTGAAAAGACTGTACAAACTAGTGTTGTTCATAGAGTAGAGAGGACTGAAAGGAGATTTGATAATGTTTCATGTTTTGCAGGATTTAGAAAAATAAATTAAGGATATCTAGCTCAAGTGGGTAAAGGGTTCATAAGCAGGCCACAACTTTAAGGTTACTAGCAAAATAAATTGAAAGAATATTATGAGAAACTTGCTTTTGCACAGGAGTGGATCATAATGTTATACAGTGCCCTCCATAATGTTTGGGACAAATACCCATCATTTATTTATTTGCGATTTGTATTAGAATAAAATCACATGTGGTTAAAGTGCACATTGTCAGATTTTAATAAAGGCCATTTTTATACATTTTGGTTTCACCATGTAGAAATTACAGCAGTGTTTATACATAGTCCTCCCATTTCATGGCACCATAATGTTTGGGGGACATGGCTTCACAGGTATTTGTAATTGCTCAGGTGTGTTTAATTGCCTCCTTCATGCAGGTATAAGAGCTTTCAGCACCTAGTCTTTCCTCCAGTCTTTCCATCGCCTTTGGAAACTGTTATTGCTGTTTTTCAACATGAGGACCAAAGTTGTGCCAATGAAAGTAAAAGAAGCCATTATGAGACTGAGAAACAAGAATAAAACTGTTGGAGACATGAGCCAAACCTTAGGCTTACCAAAATCAACTGTTTGGAACATAATTATGAAGAAAGAGAGCACTGGTGAGCTCACTAAATGCAAAGGGACTGGCAGGCCAAGGAAGACCTTCACAGCTGAAGACAGAAGAATTATCTCTATAATAAAGAAACCCCCCCAAACACCTGTTCGACAGATCGGAAACACTCTTCAAGAGTCGGTATGGATTTGTCAATGACCACTGTCCACAGAAGACTTCATGAACAGAAATATTGAGGCTTAATAAGATGCAAACCACTGGTTACCACGAAAATGGGATGGCCAGGTTACAGTTTACCAGGAAGTACTTACAGAGCAACCACAGTTCTGGAAAAAAGGTCTTGTGGACAGATGAAATGAAGATTAACTTACATCAGAGTGATGGCAAGAGCAAAATATGGAGGAGAGAAGGAACTGCCCAAGATCCAAAGCATACCACCTCATCTGTGAAATACAGTGGTGGGGGTGTTATGTCCTAGGCATGTCTGGCTGCTGAAGGTACTTGCTCACTTATCGTCATTGATGATACAACTGCTGACGGTAGTAGCATAATGAATTCTGAAGTGTATAGACACATCCTATCTGCTTAAGTTCAAACAAATGCCTCAAAACTCATTGCCCCGTGATTCATTCTATGGCAAAACAATGATCCCAAACATACTACGAACGCAACAAAGGAGTTTTTCAAAGCTAAAAAATGGTCAATTATTGAGTGGCCAAGTCAATCACCTGATCTGAATCCAATTGAGCATGCCTTTTATATGCTGAAGAGAAAACTGAAGGGGACTAGCCCCCAAAACAAGCATAAGCTAAAGATGGCTGTAATACAGGCCTGGCAGAGCATCACCAGAGAAGACACCCAGCAACTGGTGATGTCCATGAATCGCAGAATTCAAGCAGTCATTGCATGCAAAGGATATGCAACAAAATACTAAACATGACTACTTTCATATGTCAACACTGCTGTAATTTCTACATGGTGAAACCAAAATGTTTAAAAATGGCCTTTATTAAAACCTGACAATGTGCACTTTAACCATGTGTGATTACAAATCTCAAATGTGGAGTACAGAGGCAAATAAATAAATGGTGAGTCTTTGTCCCAAACATTATGGAGGGCACTGTATGCTACTTGAGAGTTGATACGAATTCAGTAGCTTTCAGAATAAAATTGAATACATTGCAGGGAAATAGGGAATGACACCTCTTCAAAAGAGCTTCTCCAGATTTAGTTGACTTATACTGTACTTGTTGTTCAATGAATCCAGTCTTTTATTGTAGTGCTGTACCAAGATGTCATGCACTGTCACTAATACCCTGGTCACGATTTATTCCTTATCCATTATCATCAAAACAGATTATTTTGCTCATCACATTGCTGTTTATGGAATTTTATTTAATGCAAAATGGCGACAACATTTCCAGTGTTACAGCAGTAAGTTCAAGTACTTCAATGGTTATAGAGCGTTTGGGAAATCACAAGTTGTGATAGATACTGTGTAAAGCAAGCCCATTCTCTTTCCTTTATCGCCATGGTGTTTGGATAAACAAAATAATTTGTTTCCACAGCAAAGATTCTTGTTCTTGGTTGGTGAATTAATTGACCTTTCCCATGTTTATCAGTTATTGATCGCTTAAAAAGGTTTCTCATCAATTAAATCGATCCATACGATTAAGTCTACAGCTCCCAGTTGACATTTGTATGGCACATAAAACTCTCCTCAGCCATCGTCATTTCACCCTAACAACAAATACTTTCTACGCTTTCACTCCTGCATTTAGCTTTTCCTTAAGTGTTTTTTGGCCATTATTTTCAAATACACCAAGCAGTATTGAGTTCTTGTTTGTAATGTGGAAAGATTTTCCTGAAGCACCTAATTATTATTATTAACGATTCATTATTTATGGTCCCTAGTTATTGATTGTTTTGCAAGTGTACGTACAATTTTTATAACTACATTTCAAATCCTTTTATCATTTTAAAGAGTTCTCCTCATTCCCCTCCACCCCATTCATCACAGCCAGGTCTGTATTTTTAGTATTTCCTCTTGGAGATCCATTCTCTCCATCGATTATCTTTGTAAAAACATTCTACATTTCTCTGAGTGTTTCCAATTGCTTTTTTGCATTATAAAAAAGAAGTACTGTGCGCTATATCCTAGTTGTGGTCCAACAAACTTTCAGTGTAATGTCATTGCGTTTCATTTCTATCCTCATGGAAACAAAATCAATTTGTTTACTATTTTCATGGCCTTATTGATATCTACCGTGACCTTTGGCCATTTCTGTATCTGTGGCCACTATTTCTTTTAAGTTCCTCTGCCAAATTTAATCTTATTTTCTAAGGAAACGTGACTCCCTTTTTTCTTTTCCATCTCTTAACTTATATTGAAGTTAAATCTCCACCAAAATGAATTCTGTAAGTATATTAGTCGTACTATATTTTGCTGCAATTAATCTTTCTATCAATTAGATACTCCCGTTCAGTGTTGTCTGCTGATTTTGAAAATGTAATTCAAATTCTTGAATCCAACGTATTTGTTTAATCACAAGATGTTTTTGAACTGCTTTAGAAAGCATGGTGGGTAATAAGGCAAAATTGGCAAGCAAAATAATTTCTAGGTTCCAACTTTTGTCCTTGCTGAGTCCGTTCAAGTGTGTTTTAGAATGGTACAGGTGGTATCATCGCTTCAGGTGGTCCCAACTCCTTATTGGTTTGTGAATGTTAAGTTTGGATGGATCGAGGTTTGTACATCATATCTCACATTGTCAAACTAACGTGAAGGGAAGTCACTCGGGTGAAGCACAAGGAAGGTTCAGCTGCTTATATGAAATGTGCCCCAACATTGCCAGAGATCAACTGCCACTGCCACCTTAATCTTCAGAGATTGAGAAACAGCACAAATCATTAAACAGACAATCATTTGATGAGTCACATTGCAACTATCTGCAAGAACTTAATTTATAACTCCAAGATTGACACAAAGTCCTGCAGTAACTCAGAGGTCAGGTAGCATCTCTGGAGAACATGGGTAGGTGATGTTTTGGGTCAGACCCTTCTTCCGACACTTTGTACGTTCTCCAGAGATGCTACCCCACCTCCTGAGTTACTCCGGCATTTAAAGTCCTTTTAATCATATTAACCAACATCTGTAGTTCCTTGTTTCTACAAGAATACTCTGCCTTCCCCTCCCTCACAGACCATTCCTCTTGTTCTTTCCCCTTCTCTGCCTTTTTTCTTTATCATGAAATTTGTTTTAGATCCAATATTTTCCGCTTCTTCAATAGCGTCATGACTTGAAGTGTTAATTATTCATCTTGTTTCACAGTTGTTATTTGACCTGTGAGAATTTCCAGCACTTTCTGTTATTTTTGCAAATTCACTTTGCCTGGAGAAACACGGGTAAGTAATTTAGCCACTCAAAACTGTCCCACTCTAAATTGGGTAAAGGAGCAAAGAATCTCTGGGTACATTTTACATAGATTTACATGGCCACACAAGATGGACAAAATGGTTTCCTGCTGTGCATCTTGCTGTAATTCGTTTAAATTGCCAGTGATAAATTATCATCAAAGACCCACACCACCTTGGCCACACTCTTATCTCACTAGTACCATTGGGGAGAAGGTACAGGAGCCGAGAACCTTTACATCCAGGTTAAAGAACAATTTCTTCTAATCAACCATTCAGCTCTCGAACCGTCCTGCACCACTTAAACACAACCTTATCTCAGCATTAACAGCTATGGACTTTTGCACTACTCAAGGTTGCTCTATATACTTTGGCTTCCACTATATCATGGTCTGGTTTATCTGGGATAACTGATAACTTATTGTATAATTATTTATTGTGTAGTTGCATTTAATGTACCTGGAAGACTGCAGTGTTGAAATGTCATTGATCCCAGTGCAGTTGACTCATTGGCAACAGCCTAGGTTTGCTCCCCAATGGAACTAGTATCTGAACAGAAGATTCAAACCTGGTGCTTCTGTGTGAGGCCATTTGTTGGCTAGAGTCTGGAGGCGAGGTAGCATTTCTTGCAGCTCAACCATGGCCATGCTGTGCGCAAATAAAACTACATACTGCAGATGTTAGAAATTGTTAACTGACAACAGATCATGCAGAAATGATCAGGCAGTATCCGTGAAAATGGCCAGCTCCGTCTTTTAAGTTCCAGCTACCAGAACTCACTCCTTAAAACGCAGGGAACTAAGTGACGAACATGCTAAGCTTTTCCAGATTTGTCTTTCTGTTTATATAGTACTGATCTTCATCTTTTTGGTATTTACTGTCTGTGTTGAAATTTAAAGAAAAACTATTTTCCATGTCTGCATATTGTGAATTCAAATCCTGATCGAAATACTATCGCTAATCTTGTTATCTAGTCTGAATCTCATTCTGTAGAATGAAGAGAATGCTGAACTATCGGGTGTGGCTTTATTTATGGATGAGACATTAAACTAAGACGCGGACTGCTTTCCACATTGCATATAAAGGATTGCATGAACTGTATTCCATAAAGGGGAAGAGAGCTTTCCCTAATACCTGGGTCAACATGTAGCCTCCAAGCTAGTCATGGGATCCTGCTGTACAAGAATCAGCTGGCAAGTTTGAATCCATTTCCCTGGTTGCAACCTGCTTTGTGATTTGATAAGCTTGTGAGAGGCGCCAATAAATGAAAGTCTTCCTTTGTATTTCATATAATGACCTTGTTGCTTGAATTCCAGCCCATGATATTGTGTCGTAACCTATTCGGCTGGCTCTACCTGGACCCAGCCTGCTGACATGGACAGTGCCTGCAAACCCTCATTCCAGAGAGCAAACCTAAGTTGCTGGTTATTACCTGGATAAGCTAGGAGAGAAGGCAAAATTGAGGACACAGCTTTTACTTTGGTCAAGGCTAGGAGGCTTTCTCAGTTTAAATGTCTGACATTCAGAAACATTTCTAAACCATTTAATTTGATGTAAATAAGTTAAAATATATTAAAATTAACATTTTTTACTAATCTACTAAAACATTTACTAAAACACCGGAAATGCTCACCATGTCAGGCAGCATCCGTGAAGAAAGAAACAGTTCAGGGCAGTGACCTACCTTCGGATCTAGGAAAAGTTAGAATTTAAACGTGGGGTGGAAATGAAGGAGGAAAGTGGTCTTTTAAGTCCTATAATCTACATAATTTCTATCACCTTCACGACAGTGCCATCACCAGACACATTTTTCCCCTCCACTATCAGCATTTTACAGGTATCAGTCCTACCTTGACTCCCTGGTTCACCTTCCCATCACCACTGCACTCCCCTTCCCATGTGGCATCTTCTCGTGCAACTGCAGGAAATGTGGAAAATGTACAACTTGCCCGTTTAGCCCTTTCCCACCATTTGGGCATCTGCATGATTCTGTCAAGCAAAGCAGTGATTCACTTGTACTTCCTCCACTTTAGGGTATTGCACTGTGTGCTCACAATGGTGATTCCTCTGTGTTAAAGAAACCAACACACAGATTGGATGATGGTCTTGCAGATACCTTGAAGTCTGCAGGGGTGACCTTGATCTTCCAGTTGCCTTTCACTTTAATTCCCTATCCCGCTCTCTGTGTGCTTCTGCCCACTTAGTGTTCCAGCAAAATCCAACATGTGGGAAACCACATCCCTTCATCCAACCTGTCATGTTTATACTACTACTGTTGGCTCTGTTGAAGGTCATCCACCTGCAGTATTGTCCATTCTTCTTGTTTAACGTGTGCTACCCATCCTGCTGGGTATTTCCAGCACCTTATTTCCCCGATAGCCAGCAACAGTGGTATTTTGTCTTGCACTGTTCCCACAGTGTTTCTGTGTTTACATTCATCTATTTGCATTTCCTACGGATAGAACAGCTGCAATGAACAAGCCTTCACTGTGCTCTCTGTGTGTGCCATCACACTTTTGTCATGACTCTCACAGGCGTTTCATTTGTTCTCTCCACCCTTCCGCCTTATCCACAGCGTAAAACAGTCCTGATTTCAAAATTTTCCTAGCAAAAACATCCACCCGAATTATTAAGTAGAAATAAGGAACTGCGTATGCTGGTTTACCAAAGAGAGACACAAAGTGCTGGAGTAACTCAGTGGTTTAGGCAGCATCCCTGGAGAACATGGATAGGTGATGTTTTGGGTCGGGATAGGGACGTTTTGAGTCTGAATAGGCTTAAAAACTTGAAATGTTGACTGTCCACATTCTCCAGGAATGCTGCCTGACCCACTAAAGTACTCCAGCATTTAGTATCCTTCCACCTGAAATGTTAACTCTGTTTCAGTATCCACAGATGCTGCCTGACTTGCATATTTGCAGCATTTTCTGGTTTATTTTGTATTTGTAACATCTGCAGTTGTTTCTGGTCTCCATGATAACGTCCGGCTTGGTGCGGAGGAACCCCAACATGCATGGGACCCAGCATTGAACTCCGCCAGATACTCAGCAAAGGAAGGCAGTGACAAATGTGGCAGCATCTGTGATGTCGCAGAGATATGTGGAACTGCCGGAACAGCAATCTGAATGATGAAACATTTAGAACCAAATATAAACGTGCTGGGGAGGGAAATAGGGTTGACTTTTAAGTTTCACAACTTTTAATTTGAATTTCTGGACTGGCATTTGAATCGCCACTTCATAGCAAAAATAAGTGTGGGAGTAGGCCATTTGGCCCTTCGTGCCAGCACCGCCATTCAATGTGATCATCCTGTTCCTGCTTTCTCCCCATATCCCTTGATTCCGATAACCCTAAGAGCTGTGTCTAAATCTCATGAAAACATCCAGTGAATTGGCCTCCACTGTCTTCTGTGGCAGAGATTTCCACAGATTCACAACTCTCTGCGTGAAAATGTTTTTCCTCGTCTCAGTCCTAAATGGCCTACTCCTTATCCTTAAATGGACAATAGACAATAGGTGCAGGAGTAGGCCATTCGGCCCTTCAAGCCAGCACCGCCATTCAATGTGATCATGGCTGATCATCCCCAATCAATACCCCCTTCCTGCCTTCTCCCCATATCCCCTGACTCCACTATTTTTAAGAGCCCTATCTAGCTCCCTCTTGAAAGCATCTAGAGAACCTGCCTCCAGAATTTCACAGACTCGCCACTCTCTGGGAGAAAATGTGTTTCATCGTATCGTTCTAAATGGCTTACTCCTTATTCTTAAACTGTGGCCCCTGGTTCTGGGTTCTCCCAACACCGCGAACATGTTTCCTGCGTCTAGCGTGTCCAAACCCTTAACAATCTTATTAGGGCAATAGTAGGGCATTTATCTAAATACCAAAATATGGGATCGGTCTAATAGGGTACAATGGTCGGCAGAGACATGATAAGCCTATGAAGGGCCTGTTTCTGTGCTATATGCCTGGACCATCGGTCATTATTGGAATGAGCATTGGCCGTGTTTTAGGACCTCAATATTCATCTGATCACAATGTATCGTGAGATCCATAGAGTAGAATTAGTGTAGGCAGGAACCGCAGATGCTGGTTTACCCCGAAGTTAGACACAAAATGCTGGCGTAACTCGGCGGGTCAGGCAACATCTCTGGAGAAAAGGAATAGGAGACGTTTCGGGTCGAGATCTTTCTTCAGACCTATAATTAAGTGTTCTCCATGGCAATGTCACTGTTGATGGTGAGATTGGTTATTGGGGTTGTGTTTCACATAGGAGGTTGAGTGCAGGATGAGAGGGGTAAAGCGAGAGCTGGTCGGTGGGGTGAACGATCACGGTCAGAGCTGGCGATTGGAGTGAGGAGTAGGATTGATGAGGGCAACACTGCGTCACTGAACGCGTCCAGACAGAATTGAAGCAATATATTTCATTCCGTTCTCGGTGTTGCAGTGTTTACTGGAATAATTCGGCGGTGTGGCGTGCTGTTGGGGTATTTGATTTATCAAATTGAATTCCGAGAGGCAGCGCCGGGGCCAGGCGTGCATGCAGAGCAGATGGACTGGAGCCAAACTCCACCTCCCACCCTCGCACACTGGCTGCATCGGCACCTGACGTCGGAGGCCGGCTGGATATAACCTTGGATCCGGGCTGCTGCTGCTCGCTCTTCGGGAACCACCTCAGGGGGAAGTGTTTGAGAGGCGCCAGGCAGGATCCAGGACGGGGGTGGCGATTCCAGTGCAGCGGCATTCCGTCGTGGCCATGCCCAGCATGCGGCAGTCTTACACGGTCACCATGCCCGAGGAGCCGGTCCTCAGCCTCTTCAGCAAGGAGATCCGCAGGAAGAGTCCCAGCGTCTCCGGCTCCATGCTCGTCTCCACCTTCGTCGGACTCCTCATCAACCAGGCGAAGGTAAGGGAGTTGTGGATAGCGGTCAGTGTGGAAGGGTGCCGGCAGTTGGATGAATGCACCTGAGATGTGCGTCCGGCTATAATGTCAGCACCTGGAGATGATAGTGTGGGAGCCTTTTAATCTTAACTCGTGTCCCCCCCCCCCCCCCTCCCTCATTCCCAGTCACGCACCAGACCCGCCAGCCTCTGAAAGGTTCTTTCTTGTAGGTGCTTGGGGAAGGCAGGTGAAGTTCAGGGACACCTGACCCCAGTCGCTGGGAAGAAGCTGTCAGTGGGCGCTGAACACAGTTTCTATCCTTGCGAAGCTATGAAATAAATGCTAGTCGACATTTCAGAAATTCTAAGCACCATTGCATCCATTTTCTGAGGCTGGATGGACTACATTAAAATCTCGTAACTTCGTAGTCCCGTTATGCCTGTTGTTCTCTGGTTCCACTTCCTTGCTCCGATATTGATTTTTTTTTCCCATTCCAACATGCAACATGTATCTAATCATCCTTTGAAATAGTATTTATTTCTACATGCCCCCCTCCCCCAAGTGCTATATCCAGTGCCAGTGCACTGAAGCAAGCGGCTGACTTAACAAAATCAATTGCACTTTCCTTTTATAATTAACCCGGCCACCTTTTTCTGCGTTGGCTTGTCAATGAAGACAGTGGAAAATCACCCGTCATCCACCTCCAGGAGAGGAGGAGGTGGCAAGTGGGAATTCTGAGAGAAAGTAGTTTTCAGAAATGAAGCCAGTCTCTGCATTTGGTAGATGTATACTTCCCCAGTGTGGACTTATCTATGTTGTTTAGCTCTTGCTGCAGATCTTGTAGACAGTAACAAATGATTGAAACTGGTCTGATTTCCTAAGTGATTAGGGGACCTGGATTCTGTTGTCCATGCTCAGCTCGGCTTCACACTGCACCTGCCTCTGACAGACCTGTGCCAAAAAGAGAGCGCCGCCTGATATGGCAATGATTACTGTGAGAGCGACCTAATAGTTTCTTAGCGCTTGGGACTTTGATTAATTGGTCCCAGGTTACATTTTACTGATCCAGTGGAGGAAGAAGCAGCTGGGAGCTATCAATACATGTTAGTGTCTGGGCTTGTTTTATCTTCCTCGGCATCCCTTTTTCCTAACTTTATTTCTGCTCCCTCTCCCTCTCCCCTCCCCCTCCCTTGTTTTCTGTACAGACATATCTCTATCCATCACCCCATGACATTGACTATCAATGTAATCTCCAGTATATGTATGTGCACTATATTTTTTGAACTCCCTCTCTGTCCCTTTTCATTTGCTTCTGACGAATCCATTCATCTGTTGACTTGAAAGGGTCAAGCTGATGTTGTGAGTGAGTGGTGAAGCCAAGTCCAGATCAGCTCAATTAGTGAGTGGTGAAGCCCAGTCCAATTGCAATGGGCAGCCAGCCGGTGATGCCACTTTTTATTACCAGGCTTGTTGCTAATAATTAATGAAAGCCAAGCAGCTTAAACAAATTGGGATAGTCTCTATCCATGATCCAAGGTTTGTCTACTATTTTGTGTAACAAGTATTAGAATGAATGCACTTGTAGTTTTTTCTCTCTCCATAGACACTGCCTGACCTGCTAAACGTTTCCAGCGGAGATAGACACAAAAAGCTGGAGTTATGGGCATGTCCCACTTAGGCGATTTTTCTAGGCGACTGCCAGCGACTCGGATAATGGAATTCGCCGAAGTCAGCACCGGCAACAATCCACGTCACCTGGCAACAACCTATGTTAACCTGGCGACAGCACCCACGACAGCCCAAATTGTTGCCACTATCGCTGAATAATTTTCGACATGTTGAAGATTTTTTGGCAGTCTGTAGTCGCCTAAACAATCGCCCAAGTGGGACAAGCCCGTAACTCAGTGGGACAGGCAGCATCTCTGCAAAGAAGGAATGGGTGACGTTTCGGGTCGAGACCCTTCTTCAGACTCATTTCCTGAAACATTTTCAGCATTGTTCTTTTGGTTTCAGATTTCAGAAACAGGTTGGTCCTGTATTGCACAGTTTTGACATGCCCCCCTTTTCTCGCATCTGACTTCACTCAATTCATCAATCAGATGACTCTGTAAAAAGATTGGGATCATCTCAGCAGCCCTGACCTTACCGTGCAACAGATTCTCGCTTGGTCTGATCCACCCCTACTTCACTCTCTCTGCAACTTAAAACATCCACTTGACTTGGCCTCCACAGCCTTCTGTGGCAAAAAAAAAATCCTGTCATAAAGATCTGATATCAAACATGAGATAGTTTCAACAAAAATGTTGGTGGAACTCAGTATGTCAGGCAGCTTCTGGGGAAGGGAATTGGCCCACTGGCTTCCACCAGCACCCTGTGTTTTGCTCAAGATTCCAGCACCTGTAGATTCTTGCATCTCCAAATAATTTTAACCCATTTGTGGAACGTGTATTCTGGTTGTCAAGTTTCTCCACATTCCCCTACACTCACTGCATACTGAGCAGTTTCATCAGCAGATCCTATCAGTGGCTGGCAAATCCCATGATGGTACAGCTGGATTCCTTGGCAGGGTTGGTGTACACATTTCTGAAATGACTCTGATCTGGCTGTTGGATATAGGATCCTGTGTGTATTCTGCTGGTGTGCGCGCTGAATTGGATGCCTTCCTCTCCCTCCTTCATCCTCTCTTCACATGCATCCGTACTGACCTTAAGTCAAACATGCATTCAAACCATCTGCGCACTGTGTCTGCTCCGAGTAAGTTACAAGTCTCCTGCACTCCTTCTGCTAGCATACCTGTGAGAAAGCTGAGGCCGTGCTGATGTACCCAACAAGGAATGTTATCTAGCATGATAAAGGTTACTATGAGAGCCAAGAGCTTGGAACTTGCAGTAATTGGTCACTGGTTACAATGCAGGGTGCCATCTTGGGGCAGATCATCAGAGGTCATATAACCTTGCTCTCTGAAGAGACTAACTCTAGTGGGTTTGAGATCTACACATGATTTACACTCGTGGATTTCAGCCTATGTAATTCTCAGAGTGCACACCTCAATCGTAAACCCAGAATTTAAAAACTGAAGCTACCAGTTGTGATGAATGGTCTTCAACCTGAAAGACCAACTGATTTGCTTTCCACTGATGCTGCTTGACTCGCTGAGTGTTTCCGGCATTTTCGTTCTTACTGCAGGTATACGCTGACCTACCTTCATCCTCCCTCTCCTCTTCTATATTCGGCACACCGGCAATTCCTATAATATAATATGAAGCATCCTCTGAGACTGATTTGTGGCGATGATTTGTGGGGTTGATTAAATGTGTACATCTGTACCTTACCCTCTTTAAGAAATAGGAAACATAACTGATTCGCTATCCTGACATGACTAGGAGCAAAACCTGAGGCTACTTATGGCTGGTGATCTTTTTCCCAAATAAACCAAAGGGGTGCTTTGTGTGAACACCATACCTCTGCTCTGAATCCACACCAGTGTACTCTGCACGTGTAGAGTGATGACACCTGTGGAGGCATTTGGGTAAATATGTTGTCTGGTTGCTCTGTAGTCATCCCAATTTAGATCACAGATAACATAGTTAAATATGCCTGGAGCAATGAACTAGAGGGCGTTTAAAAAAAAAACATTTGAAAGTTATTGGCGACTGTCCTTGTAATAACGAAATAGTGTTTGGGGCTCATGTCTGGGTTTCATCAGTTCCCATCAATTCAAAGGAAGCACATTCATTCCAAAGACCAACCGCGTTGTGCAGATGTGCGCAGCCACTGGTTTAGCTTTGCCCTGCGGCAGAGGCACTGACTCAGCACACATTCCCATCCCGGCGGGGGAGTGCCATATCTGGGGAGAGGGTGCTGGAGGCTGCGGTTAACATGGGCAGGTGCTTGATAGTCGATCTGGACGTGATGGTCCGAAGGGGCTGCTTCTTTGCTGTTTGATACTTGAGGGGTTATTACAAAAGCACGAGATATCTCTACTGCAACTCTGTTATCGTAGCACCTATTCCTTTTCCCCAGAGTTGCTGCCTGACCCCCTAAGTTAATCCCCCCCCGATGGTGGGGGCCGGGGGCCGGGGCAGCGGCGTCGGGGACGTCATTGCAGCCGCCTGTCATCTGATCCACGGATCGAGGCTGTGCTTCTATTCTCAGCGGCGCCGCGCTCCTCAGCTTATATCTGTGGCTATTTCTGATCTCCTTGGCCTGGTTACCGGCGTGTACCCCCCCCCCCCCCCCCCCCCCCCGTACAGTGCAGCGGCAGTGGGGAAATCAGCTTGGTCAGTCCGGATCTGAACCGTGTCTGATCACAGGTGGACAAACATGCTGGAGAAGCTCAGCGGGTGAGGCAGCATCAATGGAGCGAAGGAACAGGTGACGTTTCGGGTCGAGACCCTTCTTCTGAAACCCGCTGAGTTTCTCCAGCATTTTTGTCTACCTTCGATTTTTCCAGCATCTGCAGTTCTTTCTTAAACGTGTGTGACCACAGCTCCCGTGGCCCCTGCCGCGCCCCCACAGCTGACCCAAGCTTCTCAGTCTTCGCTGGGCTGCTGGCGGCCGTGCGTTCCCGGGGGTGGGAGGTGTGGGGAGAGACAAGCGGGTGGTTTACCATAATCAATGTGATGGTTCTGTTTAACACCGTTAAAGTCAAGTAGCCATGGGAGCTTGTAACTGGAGCAGAAGCTGACCTCAGTCAAATATCTACCCGCTTTTCCTCTAAATTGTTCCTGCAATATATGACCTACCAGTATGCATTTAAGTAGTTAACAAAATACATCTTTTTGTCTTATCATGAATGATATGGCTACCACCGGCAAGAGTTGCAGTGAATCGCAAAGATGCAATGTGAGGGAAACTGGTTGGGGTGGGAGGACATAGTTTCAGGGAACGTTTATTTTCAGCTGCCATCAGGCCAACTAAATGTGGTCCTGAACCATTTACCTAATTGGAGACGTTAGAACTATCTTTACCGGACGTTATCGTGCATTAAATGGTTTACCCTTTATCTGTGCACTTGATAGTAATCATGTATAGTCTTTTGGATAGCAGGCAAACAAAAAGCTTTTCACTGTAGCTCGGTACATGTGACAATAATAAACTAAACAAAGAATGAATACCAGCAGAGGCAGGAACGGATATTTGTGACCAGGAAAAACTACACTTTATAAAGGTGGCAAATTTTGGATAATCCCTTCTTGTGTGGCATAAAGAGTAATAACAAGGGCATCACACATTGGCATCAGAGGGAGAGACCGTTCGGGGATGAGCAAAGTAAAAAGGGACAGCAGGAAATCTGATAGTGAAGATTACCTGGATGGTAACCTACAGACAGCAGGACCATTTGTTCAAAGAGCAATGGGCCGAAGGGAACAGCGCAGCAATTGCTGTGAATATTCATCGGGCAGCATCTGTGGCAAGAGAAACAAAGTTGAAGAATCCTTTGATAGAACTTGGAAAGTGAGTTTTAGAAAAGGTTTGCTTTAACTTGCCGAGAGGTGGGGAGCGAACAGAGACAAGGTTGTGAAAGTGGGGACAAGGGGGTCGATTGCTTCAGTGTTGTCCGGTTAATAGGTGAAAGGGCAAACAGCAAACAACAATAGGACATACTGGAACCTTGAGATGTAGGGTAGAGTCCCTGGAGATCTAAAAGATAAGGGAATGCTGGAAATACTTGATAAACCAGCTGAAAAAAAAGGTATCTATTGGAGGCTAGATGTAGAACACTGTTGTTGGAGAAAAAATGGATGCACCATTTGACATTTGATCTGAAGGCCAACACAAAGTATAATCTGTACTGGAACTCTGGTTCTGTAGCTCTCCTGTGAATATTGGCTCTCTGACTCTCTGACTTGATTTTATGCTGTAGAGTGGGATTTTATCCTAAGCTTCAACTCGGAAGACCATATGCTTGTTATGATTTGCTTTATTGTATGTTCATATAGTCAGTGACTCTTCTAGTAAAAGGCTACATGAATAGCCCTATATATTTGAGTATAAAGGACACTTCAATTTGAGGCAAATCTGTTATTGTATCAGTGAACGTCATAGTGAAGTTTTAACCTGTGATAAACTATATCGGATGGCTTTCCATTACATGCTAAAGACTCCTCAATGTGCAGAGAAGCCAGATTGTGTGAAAAGTGAGGAATTTCAGCAGGTGGTCTCACACAGTCCATGAATACTGGGCAGAGGTTCCAATAACCAACTCCAAGCTTACCATGTGCCAGAAACAGATATTGGGGCAAACCGCCAAAGAAGCAATCGAACAGTTAACTGGAAAGGTTCAGTTATTTCCCCCATTATGTACCTTCTGAGCTCAAAATTGATCCACAAGGTTTAGAATGCAAGGTCTATCATTGGTTTATTAACTATATTGTAAAACAAGGAAATTCATACTTTTTTTAGATTTTATTTCCAATGGAAATACATGTAAGTATTATTTGGTTTGGATAAAAGGTAATTGACCTGAAGCATCAGTCTGAAGAAGGGTCCCAACCTAAAACGTTAGTTATCTATGTTCTTCAGGGATGCTGCCTGACCCGCTGAGTTAGTCCAACACTTTGTTTCTCCTTTTGGCTTGAAACATTAACTATATCCTCTCCCCATAGATAGATGTGATCTGCTGTGCATCTCCACCCTTTTTCATTTTTATTGTAGATTTCCAGGATCCACACTGTGTTATAAACAAAGTGGAATTTACTTCTTGTTGGGTCATTCATTCTAAATCATTTCACTGCTGGTGACTATCTATAAGCACTAGCAGTAGTTGTTTGCTCCCCTTGCTACAGATATCCAGACATAGTTCTGGTTTGACATGACACCATTATATCTGATTTTGCAGGGTAGTTGCCCAGCTGTTCACATGGTGCTCTGTGGCCAGAGGGAAAGATCAGGGTTTACCCCAATGAAGGCACATAGATAAGCTTAAACTGATATGGCAAATATAATGGATCACATCAATCAAGTCACATGGATCAGCTTCAACTGATATCCTTGTCACAGAGGTAGTTATGTTTCCGTCATAAACTCCATGTCCCAGGTTAGTGAAAGTCTCAGCCGAACCTTCAGAATCCTGACTGGTTCACAAATGAACAAGTACCCATAGTATGTAGGAAGGTTGTTGGTTTATACCGAGGATAGACACAAAATGCCGGAGCATCTCTGGAGAAAAGGAATAGGTGACATTTCTGGTTGGAATGCCTACTTTGAAGGGAGTTCTGTTACACCCTCTCTCGCTTACTCCCTCTGTGACCGACTGTTCTCCGGCTCTACGACCATGTTTTAACCCGGACCCATTACCACAGCCATGAGTCTGATGAAGGGCTCCAACCTGAAACATCATCTATTCCTTTTCTCCAGAGATGCAGCCTGACCTGCTGAGTTACTCCAGCATTTTGTGTCTAAGTACCATAAGTGTTTACATTGTCAACTTGTGCTAAAACCAATCTGCTGACTCGGGATCCATCCTTGGATCAGGAATGGGCTAGTTTGAACTGAGACCAAGTTAATTGGGTTTGGAACAGGACATACCTGGAGTGGGGGCAGTGTTGTTGAAGTCATGGTTCAGATGCGATTTAATTGGCTAGAGTCCTTGCACCTGATCTCCAAGCAAATGTTTCCTATTGTATTTTCTGTGTGGGGGGGAGAATTGGGCTTGGTCACCATGTTCACATTGTCAAGCAATATTTCAGAACCTTTTGTTCAGAGAATGGTCAATACGCCAGGCAATTTATGAAGTTTAGTTTACTCTGGAGAGGGCACTGGGAATTGCAGGGTTATTCCCCGGGTAGTTTGGTAACAGAAGGATTAGTATTTCCTAGATAGGGTTTTGTTAATGGAATTAAATAGCAGCATGGAATGTCATGAGATGGAATTAAAGTGTATAGAAGCAGAAATAATCATCCCCATTCATAGAACAAATGTGAAAGGAATTTCAAAATTTGTTTGGTCCCAGGCCATTGATCTCAATTCCTAGAATTACAGGTTATATATCTCGTGATCTTTCAAAAATGTAATGTTGGCATTGATAAACCAGCTCGGAGCCTTGGTAACTTGATTGGTCACAATGAATGGTGCAAGGTTAAATTCACAACTTGTGGATTGTCACTTGTTCAAATCACGTGTGGCACTTCTAGTAAACAGACTCTACTAACAGGTGGATCATCTCGCACAGCTCACTCTTTCTTCATAGTCACAGTCAGATTTATTCGTCAGGTGCCCAGTAAAGTGCAGTGAAATGAACTTGCCTCTCAGTCTGGGGGTCATGGGGCCCTTGTCCCACTCCAGAGTTTGGAACACGGTCTTGCCCGACATTCATCCCGCAACAAATATTAATGGATGTTTGTTGATTCTCAAGCTCATGAAATAGCAATAAAATGTCATTATAGGACTTGAAAAATAATTTGTATGATACGTCTGATGAAGGTCTCGCCCCGAAACGTCGTATATTCCTTTTCTTCAGAGAAGCTGCCTGACCCGCTGAGTTACTCCAGCATTTGGCATGAATCCGCATCTGCAGTTCCTTCTTGCACGTGATTTGTGTGGGTATTTCTCCCAGACTGGATCGGTGGTCTCACTGTTTTGTATTAGGATGCTTGTTCTATGTGGGCAGTCCCTCAGGTTTGAGGATGACTTGCCTCTACTTTGCTACAGTGGTTTCTGAAGTGGTTAATGTGACCACTGCAGAAACTGCAGATTCTTCCACACACAGGGTAGGAGATATCTGTAAGGGAGCCTGGGCGGGTCGTTTGTGCTCCTTCCACCACAATGTGGGAGTTGTGTGTGCTCTCAATGCAGGGCCGGAAACCCATAGGAGTCAGTGGGGAGACCATATTCTTTCAAGCAGGTTTTGAGCACAACCTTGAATATTCTGCTCTGACAATGTGGTCATCCCTTCCAAATAGAGATTGGGTTTGTTTCATGTGTCTGGTGTTGGCCATATATGACATGACCTGCCCAAAATCACTGACCAAGTGCAACCTGAGCCTCAAGGTATAGGTCTGCTTATCATTCTGCATGGTGGTCTTTTCAAATATTTTGAGGTCCCAGCTTTAGGGAGTCCAGGTCACAGAAACATAGAGGACAGGGATGGATGTATGATGTTGGTTTACATATGAGTCATAAGGTCATAAGTGATAGGAGTAGAATTAGGCCATTCGGCCCATCAAATTTACTCCGCCATTCAATCATGACTGATCTATCTCTCCCTCCTATAGATGGCAAATATGTCAAGGACACTATGGTGGCCCTTGTTTTTACTGATCCATGTGAGCCATGGATCAGTAGAAACAAGGGCCACCATAGTCTTCTAACGAATGTAGAAGACTAAGGGATAATCTTATAGGGGTATATACAATCACAAGGGCATGGATTGGGTGAATGCACACGGTGTTATTCCCAGAGTAGGGGCATGAAGAACTAGAAGGCATAGATTAAGGTGAGAGAGGAAAGATTTAATAGGAATCTGGAGGGGGGGGGGGGGCAACTTTTTCACACAGAGGGTGAAATACATATGGAACGAGATGCCAATGGAAGTGGTTGAGGCAAGCACAATGACATGACTTCAAAGACATTTGGACATTGATGGTTGCTTAGTCGATATGAATCCTGCCACTCATGCATTGTACCAACCCCCTTCTCACCAGGGACTCATACCCCAGAGATTGGTGGGACCTGTTGCAGCCCATGAAGAATCAGTACACGTGGTACTTGTATCCCAGGGAGAATTGGTAATCAAGAGCTTAGGTGAGGGAAGGGGGAACTTTTGTTTGATTAAAAACTGAACGTTCAGCTTCATGTCGGGTTAATAAGTATCCATGTCAGAACATGTTTAATTGGCTTTCTTTTGTTATGTGCAAGGATCTGAGAACATTGAGTGCTGGGATTACTGGCATTACTGTTTACACCAACTGTGCTTAAGGTGTTTGTTCCACCCTTATGTTTTTCCCCTAATTAGTTCAAAGCCCAATTGGACTCCCATCTGTGAGACTATTTGTCGGAAAATTTAAAATCTCCAATTTAATCTTTTTTTTCCTATTTTTGTTTTACAGAATTCTAAAACCAACCAGGGGCTTGTGGGACTTCGGAATCTGGGCAACACTGTAAGTTTTATTTTCAGTTGGAAAAAGATTAATTTGATTCTGGATAATCCCCAGAAGTTGGCACTCATTTAGGAATGTGTTTTGCAGTTATTTTCATTGATTTGAAGTGGAGCTCAGTTGGATGACATGGGGTGCAGTATAAAGGCTAATTCTTGGAAAGTCCAAGCCACTCTTGGAGAATTGGCAGCATTAGATTGACTCCTTCACTGCAATAACTTTTAGTTAAGTGACTATAATGACGGGATTCACTGGACACTGAGCAGCATGGTGGCGCAGTGGTAGAGTTGCTGCCTTGCAACGCCAGAGATGTGGGTTTGATCCTGATTATGGGTGCTCAGTAATATGTTTATCATCTGACCCTTAAGGGCGATGAATTTGGTTGTAAAGGGCTGGAATGGAAGACACTATTTTTGTGTGCATTGGGTATTAATTCACCAGTGTTATCAATGGCACAAGGTGAGACAGTAGAAGTTCAAGACAGTTTGTGAACCAAACCCAAAACATCCCTTGTTGATTAAACACTGGCTCACTGTTTCCATGTTGTGGAAATGGTGGCACAGGATTTACAAGCCCCACCTGAACCCAAGACACCTGCTTTTGTCTCTGTTGTATAAACGAGCTGAAGTTGCTAATTCAAACTAGGTTTAAACATAGCTCTTAAAAGCAAATCCTCTGCTCAAGCTTGCAGGTGGGGGATTAGTGAACTGTTATGAAAGAAAATAATTCGGGACAAAACTGCCGCTGCCTCTTGAGGTAGTGAAGGGGGCTGAGGTGGTGAAGGGGGCTGAGGTGGTGAAGGGGGCTGAGGTGGTGAAGGGGGCTGAGGTGGTGAAGGGGGCTGTGGTGGTGTAGGGGGCTGAGGTAGTCTTGCTTTCATTATCCTTTCTCATATTTGATGACAACGAATCTCATACCTGATATGAATTGAATCCTTCAAGAGTTTTTCTTTGGCTTTGGCAGGCTCAATCCTGACAGATGGGCCATAGTAACTAGGTGATAAAAATATTCAAGAGAAGGAACAAGAGAAATAAATCTAAAATAACAATTCCAGGGATATTTATACTTATTCTGATGATGCTCAGAGTTGGGGCTGCAGTCTCCATTCACTGGTTCTGTTTGGGATTCAAACCCAAGATGTTCTGATAGAGACGGGGCTTCTATCGCAGAGTCAAAGACTGGTGTCATAGTATAGGAAGTCCATATTTATGTGTTGATGACCAGAAGGAGGAAAACATGAAGACAGAGGACACGATAGAGTGTAGGAAGGAACTGCAGATGCTGGTTTAAACCGACAATAGACACAAAAATTCTGGAGTAACTCAGCGGGACAGGCAGCATCTCTGGAGAGAAGGAACGCGTGATGTTTTGTGTCGAGACCCTTCTTCTTTTTGGCCTAGTATCCCTGGAATTTTTATTTTAGATTTATCTCTCTTGTTCCTTCTCTTGAATATTTTTATCACCTAGTTACTATGGCCCATCTTTTGTTTCTGTTGCTGTTATGAGTTAAGTTAAGTCATTGATACCTGTGTATGAAGGAACTGCAGATGCTGGTTTAAACCAAAGAGAGACACAAAATGCTAGAGTAACTCAGCGGGACAGGCAGCATCACTGTAGAGAAGGAATGGGTAAAGTTCGGGTCGAGACACTTCTTCAGACTGTGGCTCCTCAGTGCAAAGTTGTCCTGCCCTTGGGATTCATAGCAGCGTCTTAGTTATTGTTTGCGGAACAACTCTGAGTAATTCCACCTTTTATTGCCTCTGATGTGTGTGGTCACTAACATTCCTTTTTGCATCTCCACTTTTGCCGCAGTGCTTTATGAACTCCATCTTGCAATGTCTGAGCAACACCCGAGAGCTGCGAGACTATTGTATTCAGAACAACTACCGGCGAGAGCTCAACAACCGGAGTCGCACCAATACAGCGCTCATGGAAGGTAAGCACTCCTGCCAAACCTCCTATTAGAGTAATGGGACTGTGCTGGAACCTCTTCTTCTCATGTCAGAGATGCCATCTGATCCCCATTGTGCATTCCAGCAGGTTCTGTTCATATCCCCTGATTACAATAAAGTGCTGCAAAATGTGTGGCAATCCCATACCCAGCCCCCGAGGTTCCTTGAATACTGCACCCAGATTTCTACCATCACAACTGCTGCCTATTGATCATACATCAGCATTAGTGTCGACGTTGGAGGTACCTCGGGAAATATATTTGCTTCCGTAAACAATCTAGCAATGTGTGGTAAAATAAAATGAGACCGTCAGCTGCAAATCACCAAGAGTTCCAATGTGATTTGCATCACAGTCCTTGCAAATGTGACAGCTGACACTCAATCTCAGGCGTTTCACAAATGTACTAAATTTCAAAGTGCTGCAGTGCCCGTCATCAGTCCAGACTGTTGTAGTGCCATAGAAACATAGAAATTAGGTGCAGTAGGCCATTCAGCCCTTCGAGCCTGTCAATATGATCATGGCTGATCATCCAACTCAGTTCCGTACCTGCCTTCTCTCCATACCCTCTGATCCCCTTAGCCACAAGGGCCACATCCAACTCATTCTTAAATATAGCCAATGAACTGGCCTCAACTACCCTCTGTGGCAGAGAGTTCCAGAGACTCACCACTCTCTGTGTGAAATGTGTGATGGATGAGGAAGTGAAGAGGGAGGTTCAGGTGGGGAAGGTTAGAAGAGATTGGTCTCTGACCTTGATTCTCACAGTGAGTGGACTACCTCTGGCAGTTTTCCACTGAGACAAAAGGAACTGAAAAAGGAAGGAAACAGTATTGAATAGTTATTCAGAATTAATATTTCAGGCTCATCTTGTTTTTGGTCTGCCTAGAATGGCTCTGTTTGCATCCTCGCTTGTAAAATCAGTGTTTGTAGGTTTGATTTCCTCTTGAATTAGGTAAAGTACCAGGAAACATCCCATCGGCAATCTGTCCAAAAATCGCTTTTCTCTTGGCTGGAGTTTTTAGTTGTGATTTTTTTAAATTTATTTTGAAATTAATGGAATTGTTCACCTTGGAGTAGAGAAGGTTATTGAGAGACTCACAGTTAAGAGATGCTATCACAGTGTTAGAGTTGCATAGCATGGAAACGGGTCCTTCAATGCACAGATCTTAGGCTGACTATCAAGCACCCAGTTACACCAATCCGACACAGCCTATTTATGCTCCATACCTTCCCGGCAACTCTCCGGGCCTCTGGCACTCATCTGTACAATAGGGACAATTTACTTTGGCCATTTAAATGGCCAATCTTCATGTCTTCGGGATATGGGGTTGGAAACTGGAGCATGTAGTCAACAGGAAGAACAAGCAAACCCCACACAGATGGCAATGGAAATCAGGATTTAACATGGCTCATTGAAACTGTGAGGCAATATTACAAGCAACAGGACCACTGTGCACTCCAGAGAAATAAGGAGAAACAGTTTCCAAGGCAGAAGAGTCAATAAAAAGAGGGAACAAATTTAAGTCAACAGCAAAGGAACTGCAGGCACCATCATGGCTCGTTTGTTCAAACACCAAATTACATTGAAATACCCAGCCTGAAAGAATGTTCGTGACAGAATAGGAGAATTGAAAGATACATTTTTGGGGGCTCTAAGGAAAAAGTAGGATAGTGAAGCTATTGGAAAGTTTTGTTCCATGTATAATGGTGCCAGCACAACCTGGCTCTCAACATCAGTAAGACCAAGGAATTGATTGTGGACTTTGGTAGGGAAAGGATGAGGACCCACAATCCGGTTCAATGGGACGATGGTGGAGAGGGTCAATAACTTCAAATCCCTGGGTGGGCATATTTCCAAAGATCTTTCCTGGACCCAGCACACCGATGTAATTATAAAGATGGCACATCAGCGACTCTACTTCCTGGGAAGATTACGGATTTTCGGCATGTCGAAGAGGATTCTACTAAACTTCTACAGGTGCACTGTAGAGAGCATTCTGACTGGTTGCATCGTGGCCTGGTTCGGCAACTTGAACGTCCAGGAGTGAAAAAGACTACAAAAAGTAGTGACCACTGCTCAGTCCATCACCGGCTTTGATCTCCCCACCATCAAAGGGATCTATCGTAGTTGCTGTCTCAAAAAGGCTTCATCATCAAGGATCTACACCATCCTGGCCACACACTCAGCTCACCATTGCCATCAGGAAGAAGGTACAGGAGCCTGAAAACTGTAAAGTCCAGGTTCAGGAACAGCTTCTTCCCTACATTAAACACGACAACAGATAAGCTCTGAGCGCTGAACTGCAAAAGACTATATTATTATTGCACTATATTTGTTATTTGTTAAACTTTTTCTTTCTTTTTTCTCTTCCCCCATTATGCACTATATTTACATATTCACATATTCTGTGGTGCTGCAGCAAGTAAGAATTTCATTGTCCCAACCGGGACATATGACAATAAAACACTTTTGACACTTGACTCTTGGGTGCAGGGCTGCAGAGCCAAAGCTTCTCAATCTGTACAATTCTACAAAAACATCTAAAATAATTTAAGTACACTTCAAACTGCACTAAATAATCCCACCAAATCTCATTGTCCTCTGTTCTCTCTTTCAGAATTTGCAAAGCTGCTCCAGGCTCTTTGGACGTCCTCCAGTAATGACCCCATCAGTCCTTCTGAGTTCAAAACACAAATCCAGAAATATGCTCCACGATTTGTGGGTTACAAGTAAGTGACGACCAAATGATATCTAACACTATTGAAACCAGCCATCACAATTTACTTCCTTGTGTTAAATTATCTCAATGTCTTGGTGGTAGTGAAATGTGTCATAAAAATGCAAGTTTGCCCATTCTTCGTCACCGGATTGTATTTGTAAAACCTTTTACTCACTCAGTCAACAGGACGCACAGGAGTTTCTCCGTTTCCTGCTGGACGGACTCCACAATGAAGTGAACCGAGTGTCAGTGCGGACCAAGGCTACAGTGGAGGACTTGGACCATCTCAAGTAAGTGGATGTGTGATCGATGCCTTTTTATTACAGTTTGAAATCGCCTGCTCACAAATTACTCAGTAGCCTTAACTCTGGTGTGGATGGATTAATCCAAGCAGTTGAGTTCCATTCCTGAACTTACTGCTTCACTTCCCTCCTTAGATTCTAATGAACCATTTGGCTCCACATGGATCACTTCACCTTAATTTATTTTGCCTTCTCTAATTTTATTTCTTTCCACTTCTTCCTCATGCATTTCTAGTCAATTATTTGTACTTATTACCCAGAATAATTTCCAGTAAGTTGTACAATCCATTCCATTCCCGTACCTTCCCAGGTACAACTTACTCTTAACTTTTCTTTTCTCTTCTCGGAATATCCCCACGTGGTGAACAAGTTCTTAATTTCCTCTTGGCAATCTTCACAGTTAACCAACACGATACGATGCAATGGCACTTTATTGTCAGACCGAGGTCTGAAATTTGTTTATGCATACAGCCATACAATAAAATAAAGAACACAACACACAATAGAGTCCAACATAAAACATCCCCACACAGCAGAATCAAAAAGGTTCCCACTGTGATGGAAGGCACCAAAGTCAGTCATCTTCCTCGATGTTCCTGATGTTCACCCGTGGATGGGTGAACATCAATGGTGTGATTATATTTTTCATTGTTACAGAGATGGTGATTAAAAATAACTTCTGTTCCTTATTTCCCTGATGTTGTTGTGAAGCTTCAGAAATCTCCCATATTTAGTAGTGTGAGATGAAGATGCCACCCAAATCTAATTCCCTTGAACAGCCATCCGTGCATTGCTGCTGTCTCATTTTGTCTGGGCTGTTTAATCTGACATTTTTTTCAAAAATGAAGGAAAAGCTAGAATTTATATAAAATTCAGAACATCGATTACACCTTGTACATCATTTTATGTTCTTTATGTTGAAAATTGGTACACTTCAATTGTTCATATCTTAATTTAAACATTGCTGTCCCCTTCTAGTGATGATGAAAAAGGTAGAAGAATGTGGAAGAAATACCTCGACAGGGAAGACAGTCGGATTGTAGGTAAGTGTTTAACATTTAGTCTGACATATACACTTCGTCAAGTACAAATGTCTAAGTATGTACTAACTAAGTTGCCTAACTGAGCTCATCCCATCTGCCTGAGCCTAGCCCATATTCCTCCAAAACCACCTTTTCATGTAGTTGACCTGGTGTCTTTTAAATGTCATAATTGTACCCACCTCTAAAACCTCCACTGGCAGCCTGTGCAGACCATCCTCTGTGTGATAAAGTAGCCACTCGGGTTATTTTTAAACCTTTCCAACAAACCTATGCCTCATAGTTTTTAACTTTTCCACCTTGGGGAAAAGACAGTGACTATTTATTTTAGCTACTATATGTCTTTCATGATTTTATGTACCTCCATAAGGTCAGTACTCAGCCTACTATGCTCTAGGGCAAAACGTCCTAAACTATCCAGCATTTCCTTATAATTCACACCCTCCAGTCATTGTAACATCATTGTAAAGTTTCCTCTACCTTTTCCAGTTTAATGTCATCCTTCCAATAGCAGGGTGGCCAAAACTGTACACAGTACTCCAAAGGTGGTGTCTTGTACCATTAAATCCCCACTCCTGAACTTAGTACCCTGACCGATGAAGAAATGCATGCTGAACTCGTTCTTCACCTCCTTAACCATCTGTGTCGACACTTTCAAGGAACTATGTACCTGTACCCCTAGGTATCCCTGTTCCACAATATTCTTCAGGGCCCTATCATTTCCTGTGTAAGTCTAGCAATGGTTTGTGTCAGCAAAATGAAACGCCTCACATTTATCCAAATTAAATTCCATCTAATTTTCCGATTTTTTTTTTTTCAGATCATTTTGTGGGCCAATTAAAAAGCTCTCTAACCTGCAGTGAGTGTGGCTACTGTTCCACAGTCTTTGACCCCTTCTGGGACCTGTCACTACCCATCTCAAAGGTGAGAACCTAGAGTTCAATCCAGGCCACCAATTCATGGCAAGAAGTAAAATTCTCTTGTATCTTGTATTTACCCCAGTACTATTTTTCTACATGTTTAAACCTTCCCCAAAGTTAAAGAGATTTTGTCAGGATTAAATTCAGGCTTCCAAAAGTGTCAGAGTCTTGCACTCGGGAAAGCAGGGATACAGATAAGGTTACATTATCTGGCAACAGCAGGAGTGTGCGCCCTCCATCATTTTGCTGATGTTCAGATATAATCTGACAACAGTGGGGGCATAGGGAGACACCATCAACTGCAGATACTGGAATCTTGAGACAAACGCAATGTACTAGAGGTATTGAGCGAGTCAGGCAGCATCTGTGGAGTGAATGGACAGACAATGTTTTGGGCAGGGACCATTCTTTAGACAGATTGGAGTTCGGGGTAGAAGCTGGAAAGGAAGGAATCTGGGTTAAGGGATCTCATGACTATTAGCCTATTTTGGTGATTACATAAAATTACATTGTAGCATTTCTACTGATATTTTATCATTATCAGTATTTTATAAAAACATGTTCTGAGTTGCTTATTAATTCCAGCTGTTGATGGTTTTACAGAAAAGCTATGGAGAAGTTTCACTGATGGATTGTATACGACTGTTCACCAAAGAGGATGTTCTGGATGGAGATGAAAAGCCAGTAAGTTGTTCCTTGATGCTTTGAATACTTGCATGTGAGGGTTCAATGCATGTGAGGGTTAACGGGTCACCTGTTAGCATATTTTATGTAATTTATTATGTTTTCCAAGTAATTTTCCATGAAAGTCATTCAGTTTAGTTTCCCAAAACGCATTCCTTCAACAGCAAACTTGAATATATTAGATTTTGACCCTATATTATCATGATTACAAATTGTAACTGAAAGACCCAAACTCTAATCCTTGAGGCAACCCACGTAACAACATGCCAACCTGAAATAACTCTTTTATTCCATTGTTTGTTCTTTGTGTATCGTATGTGTTACATTCTCAAGAGCTCTATTGAACATCAGATATCATTTCCCTTTTATAAATAATTACGTTGCTTCATGTTATTTCCTACTATAATTATATCATCTCAAATTTCAAAGCAATAAATAATTTTCTCTCAACAATTTTTCACCTCAAATATGTGCCAGTGTTCAATTACTCCTGAGCCTCTGGTCTTGAGAAACTACTTTTTAGTGGTTAAAATGTTTTAAAGATTAAATCAAAAAAACAAAATTTCTAAAAAGGACACAAAGTGCTGTATTAACAGTGGGCCAGGCAACATCTCTGGAGAACATGAAAGGTGACTTTTTGGGTCAGGACACTTCTTTAGACTGAAATGTCACGTATATACGTTCTCCAGAGATGCTGCCTGACCTGCTGAGTTACTCCAGCACTTCATGGGTTTTTTTTGTAAACCAACATCTGCAGTTCCTTGTGTCTACCTTATTTTCTAAAACGATTTTTTCAATCAAAAGAAAACAGAGGTAAAAAAAAAAAAACCATGCTATAAATGATGCGTAGCAAAATCAATTTAATAGGAACTAACAATTCTTTGCTGGCAAGGAATATTAGAGATTTGGAATGTGGGAGGTTAACATATTTTATGTTCAATTAGTGCTTAATATTCATCAACCAAATTTTCTTCCCTCCTTTACCAAGATGACTCAAGAGATTCAAGAGAGTTTATTGTCATGTGTTCCTGATAGGACAATGAAATTCTTGCTTTGCTTCAGCACACAGAACATAGTAGGCATGACTACAGAATAGATCAGTGTGTCCATATACCATTATATAAATATATACACACATGAATAAATAAACTGATAAAGTGCAAATAAACAGATAATGGGCTATTAATATTCAGAGTTTTGGCCGAGCCAAGTTTAATAGCCTGATGGCTGTGGGGAAGCAGCTATTCCTGAACCTGGTCATTGCAGTCATCAGGCTCCCGTACCTTCTGATTGATGATTGATTTGCTCCTGGGGCAACGGTGTCACCATCTGCCCATTATTTAAATAAATGTGTGCAAATGGCAGTTCTACCCAGAGGGCATCATCACATCAGCACAAATCCTTCTCGCCATTGCCAGCATTCATTGAACAATGACCAAACATGACTGCCCCGCCCACTTGCCTCTGACAGATCTGATAACACGATTTAATGTTACATCAGAGGGTTCATTTGTGAGATAAGCTTATCATACCCTCAATCTGTACAATTAAGTGATGATACGATCAAAGTTTTTAAAACCGCAGAAAGAGTAGATCATATAGATGTAAAGTATCTCTCTGGTGGGGAGCACAGGACAGTGGGGAAAAAAAGTTCCTTAATGTTAAAACTAGGTCATTCAAAAGTGAAAGCAACAAACATTTTTTCAGACAATGCGGGTGAAATTTGGAACTTTTCCCACTACCAACTATGGATATGAGGGACACTAGGTATTTTTAAGACACAAACAGGTTGAACAAGATTAACAGTAAGCGTGGGCAAACATGGATGAACTGATCACAGTCTAATTGAATGGAGGAGTGGAATGGCCCACCTAAATGTTTTGTAGATCCATATAGACTTGTGAGTGTCCTACTTTGTTTTGAGTGAATTTTAGTATGTGCCTTCTCTTAGCTTCCTGCTTCTAACTCTAGTGCCTCTGTGTTCCAGACCTGTTACAGATGCAAAGTCCGAAGAAAATGTACTAAGAAATTCACAATCCAGAAATTTCCAAAGATCCTAGTGCTTCGTATCCTTCTGATCAATAATTTTCTGTAATATTTTGTATTCTGGTTGAAAGGTTATCTATGTGGTGTTTAATAAGTGGGAGTTCATTTAACATGTTAGATACTGAAAAGTGAAACAGAATGTGGGGTCTGACTGACTTTGAGTTGGAATAATCCTATAGGCCCCAGTTCATTTCCAGTCCACATTGATGTCAACCCAGTGGCAATTAGCAGCCCAAGGATCATAAAAGTCAGTAGCCCTGGGTACTGATTATCTGTGAGTTCAGTAGTTAGGGTGCAAAGAAGTCTTTGGTATCTCAACAATTGGCCATTATTTAACTGAGATTGGGGGCAGAACAATTATATTTGAGTTCAGTCTCAGCCACACGCCAGGTTAATCATACTGTCATCCATAAGGTGTTATCATGGACTAGTGTCACGATCCGGAGTCTAGTTGATTTTCTTCCCCAGAAATGAGCAGCGATGAAACTAAATGTTCTATCATCTTACACATCACTGATCATTATTTAGCAGGTAAATTTATGTTAATCTCCGGATCATTGAGCAGAAAAACCAGATTCCAGTGAAGGTTTGTTGTTGTGTAATGTGGTTTGCTAGCTCCAGTTCTGCTCAATTTCCTTGGTAATTTTTCTCATCACAAGACCAGACTTGATTATTTTTGTTTTCGATCTGTGATCCTTAACTCAATGTTTCTTATAGATTTGAAACGATTTTCTGAGGCACGGGTCCGTACTAGTAAACTTTCTACCTTTGTAAATTTCCCCCTGAAGGATCTTGACCTTCGAGAGTTCAGTTCTGACGGCAGCGGTGAGTTGCGCACAGTGTGTTAAATCATTGCTCTTTGCACTGCTTTGGTGTTTGTTACTTCTTGATTCTGAATTGTCATCATGTGGCTCTATTGACATGTCACCACATGGCCGAGATGTGCCACTAGGGTATTGGACACTTCCAGTGGTAGGATAATGTCATAATCCAATTGCTCAGACACTTGCATCTCATGTTAGGAGTCGGCAGCATGGTGATTATTACTCTTGATTCTCTAGTATACCTACCAAAATTGCTGATTTTATCCTGTCCCTTTAAATGGACACATCCTATTTTGGACTTCAGTGGATGAAAGGAGAGTGAAAAGTTGCAAATAGAGGTGAAAAGGATTAAATTCAGCAGTTTCTCAATCCAATCTGTGTGGATGGAAAAAGGATAAAAATTTAATCAAGAACATGAAAGGAAAGGATTAAGCTGGCTCAATGAGATATTCCCGTCAGTGTTTCGTCATGGAATATTCAGATATTCTTTCTATCGTTACTAGTTAAATTGGATCAATTGCTATGGAATGGTTGGATAAAACGACTTTGTCTTTCACTCTTTCCCCTCACAGTTCATGCAGTTTACAATCTCTATGCTGTGTCCAATCACTCGGGCACCACCATGGGTGGCCACTACACTGCTTACTGCAAGCACCCACAGTCTGGAGAGTGGTACAACTTCAATGACTCCAGGTGAGTTCTAACTCCCAACGTGCCAAGCACAGCTGTTCCCTTGAACCCCCATCCTCATTCCGTCTCCACTTCACCAAAACGAATGCAACCACATCCTACAAATACCAGTTCCAAAACTCCATACTTCCAGTTTGGCCTGTGATGAGAAGCCAACTGACCTGATAACAAGTGATGGGATTGAAGCAAGCAAATGTGTCAACTAAATATTTAGTACCTCAATGGTCCTGAATTTCTAGGATTTACCCTCCTAAAGAAGGACATTGGGTGAGAACATAGAGTACAGTAACATAAGGTCTGGCTTAGTATTTGGAGGTCAGACACAAAAGGCTGGAGTAACTCAGTGGGCCAGGCAGCATCTCTGGGGAAAAGGAATAGGTGAAGTTTTGGGTTGAGACCCTGGAGGCATGGACTGTTCATGAGGAGAAATTAGTTTGGAACCGATGACAGCTAACAAATCCAAGGACAGGTCCTCTCCAGCTTTCATAAAACATGACGTGTACTGCCCAATAATATCAATTACCTTTTGGGAGATCGGTGATTTGGCAGCTGCAGGTATCTTCTGCCATGTGGGTTCGCGGGTGCATTTTCAACTTGTGAACTGTTCGAGATACGAACCTGCCTTAACCCGGGGACTACCTGTAATGAAATTCAGGGAGAGAAGCTAGGTTAAAAATAATGGATTGTTGTGAAGGTATCTGGTGTACTAATGTCCTTCAGAGGAGGGATCAGTCATCCTCATATAAGTCTGGCCTTTTCGTGATTAGCGACGGTAGCAGTGTTCTTGATATGTAGCTGCCTTTTGAAATAGTCAGGCAAGCCATTGGTGCATGGGCAATTGGGGATAAGCTTTGCCTGTGATGCCACATTCTATAACAAACAGATTAAAAAAATAATCTGGGTAATGACATTAATGCAGGCTGAAGAGCAGCTGTCAAGCATCTTCAGTCGATATATTGTCAATAGAAGATGAAGGAAAATAAGGCGTAATTCATAAATGGTCCTCTTTTTTTTTACAGGGTGACCCCTGTGTCATCGAGCCAGATAAGGACAAGTGATGCCTATGTTTTATTCTATGAACTTTCTTATCCTTCCTCTCGGATATAACCATCTCCGGACATGAAAGAACGGGGAAAGCAAAGCAGCTTAAAACAAAAACTGTCTCACATCAATGGCAATATTCTTAAGTGATCCCTTGTGACCTTCATATCGTAAACCAACATAAAATCCATGCTTACAGCAAGGAAACGACCCCAAGGAGACCAGCTAATGTCTGGATGGATTGCACCAGGAGTGAGAGGGAGAAAGTGGTGGTGGTGTGGATGCATGTTGGCAGAAGGTTACACAAAGGGCTGTTTTTGAAACTGAGGGATCACCAGTCCTGCAGCCATTGACAGATTTTTCAAAGAACACACCAGCATCTGATGCAGAGCAACCTGAGCTCGGATCAACAACCTACAGATGAAAGATCGCCCGCAGCAGCGAGCTGCTGGAGCTGCTGATTCTGCACCAGCATCTCCTCTCTGTACTGTCTTGGAGTATGTTTATTTTCAGAGGCAAAAATTTTCTTGCAAGTCTTTTGAAACATTAAAACCACAAATTGTTACAGAGCGGGATAAAGACGGTTTGTTGCTATTTAAAATGCTCCGAGTTGCAAGGGAATCAGGTTCAGGAGAATATTTAAATTTTATTTATGTTTTTTGGTTCTGTTGCAATGACATGCCTGTGGCACATTGGTTGGAGCCATCATCATCTAAGAGACAAGTGTTTTCTCAAACTGAGGCATTGTCCCCTCCAGCAGTTTCTGTCATACATGCGTTTTAACAAAATGAAAATGTTCTCACACCTGATAAATTGAAATGCCTTTTTTTGATTTAAGTTAGAATTAACCAACACTGAACTAACTTTGAGTGTTACCTAGAGAGATGTGTACTATTTATGTGGACTGACAGGAGTAACATTTATTTGCCTGAGTTAATCACCTCTGTCTCTGAATCCAGCAGAAAATTTTCTCTGATCCATATTTGGAGCTGAACTATCACAGAGTTGATTACCATTAATAAAGACCCACCCTTTTCACAACCAATAATCATTCTTGATAACAAGCTTTGACTTTTCAGATGAGAATCCTGAGTTTCTGGTTATGAAATTGGTATCAAAACAACTACCTTATTGGGTCAAAAGGACATAAAGTGCTGGAGTAACTCAGCGGGTCAGGTAGCATCTCTGGAGAACATGAATAGGTGATGTTTGGGTTGGGTTCATTCTTTGATCTGTTGAAGGGTTCCATCCATGTTCTCCAGGGATGCTCCGGCTGAGTTACTCCAGCAGTTTGCATCCGTTTGTGTGAAGCAGCATCTGCAGTTTCCACCTTATTGGGTCAATGGTTCAAGTTTTGTTAATTTCTTCCCAATCAAAAGCTTGGCAGCCTCAATATTGAATAGCATGTCTGCAGAATGCGGGCAAAAAATCTTTGTTCATCTCAAGCCCATGCTTGGTGCAATGGGGAATCACTCAACTGTGAACATCTCTTATCTTTTGGCAGCCTCTTGTCTCCTGCTTCCTCATTCTTCAGCTATTTGGCCATTCTACCTCCTTCTGAAAGAATATGCTACATCACATTAAAAAAAACTAGATTGCAATTATACAGTGACCTTTCTTTCTTGCTCTTTGTTCTACACCTTTTGTTTTTACACATCCCCCAACATGTCTGACAGGTCTAATTTCCTTAATATACAATATTCGGGTGAATGTGAGGTTGAATTAAGAATTTAGCTAATCTCCACCCAATACATCTCTAGGCCTGTGCTACATTTGAACCATGCCAGGACCTCTTGGGGCTTGGCATTTGCATACCTTCATGATTCCTGTTTTAACCAACTACTTGCAGTAGATGTTCCATCAGCTCTTTTTTTCCCCTGGATTTATATGTTGCATTCTTAACAATTTTGCTTGATTTTTGGCTCTGCTTCTAGTGGCTTACAGTTCTGATGGTAAATATGTTGATTTGATCTGGTGAGGCAAGAGGTCACATGGAATCGGAGAGCTTAGTTTCAGATAAAACAGATTATAGAGATTGCAATATTGGAAGTGAGTTGAAGCATCTCCTTTCCCTGATATTCTGTGATCGGGATTTGTTGTTTTTGCTGCTCTCAAACTGAGGTCTGATCCTTCCCGTGTTGATTTCAGAAACCTGTTCACTGTCGAGTAACATTTGCCAGTTATCTTGCTGGTAACACTGTTATCACATGGCATGAATGAAATAAAGAGAAAAAAGCAGCCATCCCTGTAGAAATTACTAGGTCTTTTTTTTAATTGGGGAGAACGGGTTAAAAAATACTTTTACCATAACAGTGCTTCCTGTCTCTCGCCGCATTCGGAATGACTATCTGTGTCTTGCCGTTTTTTGCCGCTTTGTGTCTGTTTACCCACCCCGTCTCCAAGTCTCTCTGATTGTTCTACAGACCCCGGATTACAATGTGCAGGTTGATTAACGTGCTATTGCTGCTGCCCTCCCCCGTGTTACCTTCTCTCCGCCCAAAACTTCAAAGTATCTCCGATTAATAGTAGGAGTGGGCAAATTAAGTTCAATTTAACATCAACGGAATGCGTTCGCCTATTACTCCCCTTCAAAACTCGTCATTCTAGAGGGCTTTTTAAATATAAGATATCTTACTAAAGAAGACTCGAGTTTCAAACGTGTTCATTTTTAACTCTATAAACTAATGCATGGAGACGTGATGACTGTTCTATTTTGATATGTCGTGGGTTTATGGGTTTATCTTGTTTACCGTGTAAACAAGCACTGGATTTATTTTATATTATGTACAGTGAGGAGTTGTACATAAGAAATTTTAACTATATATATAGTATCTAGAATAACAGCCGTGTGTACACATGCGCACTATAAATATATCTACAGTGCCCTCAAAAAAGTTAGGGACAAAATCCCATCATTTGTTTATTTGCCTCTGTACTCCACAATTTGAGATTTGTAATAGAAAAAAAAAATCACATGTGGTTAACGTGCACATTGTCAGATTTTATTAAAGGCTATTTTTATACATTTTTGTTTCACCACGTAGAAATTACAGCAGTGTTTATACATAGCCCCCACCCACTCACTCAATTTCAGGGCACCATAATGTTGGGGACACGTGGCTTCACAGGCGTTTGTAATTGCTCAGGTGTGTTTAATTGCCTCCTTAATGCAGGTAAAAGAGAGCTCTCAGCACCTAGTCTTTCCTCCAGTCTTTCCATCACCTTTGGAAACTTTTATTGCTGTTTATCAATATGAGGACCAAAGTTGTGCCAATGAAAGTCAAATAATCCATTATGAGACTGAGAAACAAGAATACAACTGCTAGAGACATCAGCCAAACATTTTGCTCACCAAAATCAACTGTTTGGAACATCATTAAGAAGAAAGAGAGCACTGGTGAGCTTACTAATCGCAAATAGACAATAGATGGCAAGAGCAAAGTATGGAGGAGAGAAGGAACTGCCCAAGATCCAAAGTATACCACTTCATCTGTGAAACGGTGGTGGGGGTGTTATGGCATGGGCATGTATAGCTGCTGAAGGTACTGGCTCACTTATCTTCATTGGTGATATAACTGCTGATGGTAGGAGCATAATTAATTCTGAAGTGTACAGACACATCCTTTCTGCTCAAGGTCAAACAAATGCCCCAAAATTAATTGGCCGGCGGTTCATTCTACAGCAAGGCAATGATCTCAAACAAACTGCTAAAGCAACAAAGGAGTTTTTTCAAAGCTATAAAATGGTCAATTATTGAGTAGCCAATTCAATCACCCGATCTGAATTCAATTGAGCATGCCTTTTATATGCTGAAGAAAAAACTGAAGGGGACTAGCCCCCAAAACAAGCATAAGCTAAAGATGCTGTAATACAGGCCTGTCAGAGCATCACCAGAGAAGACACCCAGCAACTGGTGATGTCCATGAATCGCAGAATTCAAGCCGTCATTGCATGCAAAAGAATATGCAACAAAATACTAAACATGACTACTTTCATTTACATGATATTGCTGTGTCCCAAACACTATGGTGCCCTGAATTGGGGGGGAATATGTATAAATACGGCTGTAATTTTTATATGGTGAAACCAAAATGTATAAAAATGGCCTTTATTAAAATCCGACAATTTAACCACATGTGATTTTTTTTTTTCTATTACAAATCTTAAATTGTGGAGTACAGAGGCAAATAAATAAATGATGGGTCTTTGTCCCAAACATTATGGAGGGCACTGTATATATAAACTTGTGTCTTGAGATGACAGCCTGGTGATTGGGTGCTAAACAGTGATCTGTAACCTTGATATCATTTGAAAACCTGTTTGGTGTTTGTGTACTTTAAACGAAGAATGTTCCTCTTGAAACTAGACACAGTCTGGTTCCTAAAAAATGTGCTTTGAGCGACTGCGCAGGCAGCTCTGGCTGCTGTTGCCAGGTGAGGTCATGGTGCATTGAAATTGTTTTTCTACTCTCTCTGCATTATTTATTTTGTTTAAATCTCCTAGATCTGATTCTGATCCTTCCGCCTAAGATTAATAACGTGTGAAATATATATATATTAATTACTTCCTGGCTGTTTCAGTCACGATATTATAACCAGTTCCAATTTGTCCTCAACATTTCACGCCTTAAGTTATCTAGAAAAGACCATTCATGAATATGGAGATGGGCCGTGTATCCTCAATAGCCGCCTGTGTTACTTCAGGACATTGTGTTTTGTCCTTATGACCCAATTGAAGGACGTCTAATTGTCCTGAGCCAAAGTGGATTTAGATAGCAATAATCTGAATTTTCAGAAGGCAGATTAAGTAATCCCAGGGAAAGTTTGCAGACAGTAGGAACTGCTGTGTAAAAAAATGTTTTTGTGAGCTGTTGATTGAACCTTTTCATTGTCGATCTTAATCTTTCATTCCCAGAGAGTGTTGACATCTAAATTTAAAGGGGGATGAGAGTTCTTTTTTTTTTTAAAGGGGTATGAGAGTTTCGTTTAAACCCAGAGATTGGTAGAGATCTGGAATTTGCTGTCTAGAAAATGATGTAAAGCAGAAAAATGATAACGTTTAAAAACTCCTTGTTGTGCATTGAAGAACCACGGCCTACAGGTTGGGACTGGAGCGAGAAAGTGGGATTGGGCCGATTGGGCAGACAGGGACGTTGTGGACCCAATGGCCACCTTCTCTGTCCCAAATGTTACCAAAGTCCAATTGTCCACTCTTGTCCATACACGGAAGCACCAATTTGGCACATCCAGTAACACAAGATACAAGGCATTTGCATTGCATCAAAGTCCACAGGTTGTTCCAGGGAGGGGATGCAGGAACAGGTAGTTGGGGTTTCCATGATGGTTACTTATTTCTGCTTGACCACAGAGCACCAGGAAGCTTGTTACCTGGTTCTTACCGTGGGAGAGAGGAAATTGCCAACATATCTCCTCGGGGCTCAGAATTGGTGCCCGGATTTGCAATGATGAAGGGGAGGTGGGAATAGCAAATGACTTGAGTGCCGTAAAATTGCTACAAGTTAATCAGCAGGTTTTTCTCATTGGTCCATACTCCTTAGGCATCGGTATTAATTTCTTGTATGGTTTTCTTCTAACTGGAATGTTCTGTAAAAAAAAAACCCGAAAATGCCGAATTTGCATTTAGCTATTAAAGCGATGCAGCGATGGTTAGTAAGTTTAATGCAGTAAATTTGAGGTCACTAAAGGGCGTGTGCGCATGTATTTTTTTAAGACCACTTTTGAAAATAAAACACTGAATAATAAACTGCTGCCTTTTGCTTCTATCCTGGTTCCGTTTATTTCAAAGGTGGGAGCCAGGTTTCCTATTCACATGGTTATGGCAGCTGATCACTTGATTCACTCTATTGTTGCTGGTTCACTGTGTGTGGTCCTGTTTGTCAGTGGAAGCACTGTTAAAGGTTGATCTGTTCTTTAACATAAAATCGTACAGCACCGAAACAGGCCATTTGGCCCAATCCAACCATGCCAACCATGATGCAAACTAGTCTCAATTGCCTGTGCCTGGCCCATATCCCTCTCAACCCTTCCTATCCACAAACCCGTCCAAATGTCTTTTAAATGTCGTTATAGTACCTGCCTCAACTACCTCCTCTGGCAGGACACAAAGTGCTGACGTCAAGGTCATTCTCATGACAACACCTTCCATATATCCATGAAAAAGTATACACAAAAAACATTGCCTCAAAATCTATGGAATAGAGACAGATAGACTCAAATCTTAAAACCGCACATGAAGATTAGTATTATTGCCGCTTCTCGAAGGGCTCAAACATATTCCAATGGATCCACAGACACCAACCCCATTCCTGCTTTTTCCCCATATCCCTTGATTCCTTTAGCCCTAAGAGCTAAGTCTAACTCTCTCTTGAAAACATCCAGTGAATTGGCCTCCACTGCCTTGTGTGGCAGAGAATTCCACAGATTCACAACTCTCCGGGTGAAAACATTGTTTCCTCATCTCAGTCCTAAATGGCCTACCCCTTATTCTTAAACTGTGACCCCTGGTTCTGGACTCTGTCTACCTGTGTTGCCACTTTTATGGAACTGTATCGTGTTCTACAACACTCCCCAAGGCCATTTACTGTGTACAGCCAGCTCTAATTTAATTGCCCAAAATGCATTGCCCTGCACTTGTCAGAGTTAAATTCTGCTATTCCAGTTGCTATCTGTTATTCCAGTTCCTGTTGTAACCCATAGAAAAAATTCATGGTTCACCACGCCACACCAAACCACCAACGTTGGTGTCTAAACCTGCCATCAGCATTCCCATCCAAATTTTTAATATATGTGCATATATGTCAAATGGGTATCCCAGCAACAATCCATGCAGCACACCACTGGTCACAGCCGTCCAATCTGGAAAAAAACAACTCATTGACCTTCTACTTCAGAAAATCTCAAGCGCACGGTTAAACATGATTTGATGCCAATTGAGAAGAGAGAAAAACTTCCAAACAGAAGTACTTTATTAGCATTAATTTATTTACCAATTTTGTAACGATTGAATCCTCTAGTCTTTAAACACAAGGTTTTCAATTGGTTCCAATTTGACATCTGATTTAGAATAACACGGGCATAGCTCAGAGAAAGGAATGTACATGGGAATGGATTTAACAATCATTAATCCTGCTTATTTAGAGCACATATGAAATCTTTATTGACTAATTGGGTGCACTGGTTCCCGGGTGAGAGTGTGAATAATAACAATAGAGGTGTAAACTGAAGTGACATATGATGCTCAAACGTGGTTAACAAACATTTAATAAATGAAAGTTTGATCAGTAAATGAAGCATATGTCAGGTGCAGGTATCATATTAGTCCTTTGAAGTTTATAGAAAATGAGAGAAATTAAAAAGTTAGGAGGGCAAAAGGAGAGCATGGAATGGCTTTGGCAAGCAGGATTAAGGAACCCCCCCCCCCCAAAGTAAGCCAGGGAGATAGTAGGTCGCTTCATATCTCCTCTATACAGAAGCAGGTATGATCGGATATGCGTGGGGTCCTAAATAAATACCTCCCATTCACTAGGAAGAAAGATGTGGAGGACAGAGTGGTACACTGATATTCTGGAACATGTTTCAGGAAGGAGGAAGCGTTCAAAAATAAATCCCAGGACCTATCCAAGAATGTTACGGGAGCAAGGCAGGAGATTGCTGGCGCTCTTTATTGATGGATGTTTGCATCTTCATTTATCTTGGGTAATGCACCAGAAGACTGTAGGACAACACATGTTGTTTCCTTATATTAAAAAAAAGCAGTGGGGATAAATTAGAGAGCTACCGGCCAGTCAGCTGTATCCTCTATAGTCGGGTAAATTATTGGAAAAAACCCGGCTCCTGGCAACGGCGGTCGGCGAATGTACCGCCCTCCGCCGCTGCTTCTTGGCTACAAGTTGGTGAGCTTCACTTTTCATTGTTCCTCTTGCCCGTCCATCTATCTCCTCGCCAAGGAGAGGGGCCAGGAACGGTGGCTTCATGAAGCTTTGTCGCGTTAAACCAGTGGGGGTGACATGGAGAGGGTTTTGCAAATAAACCTACTAACAATGAATGAATAAAATTGAGAAAACGTTTTGTACAGAAGATTGATTGATAGACACTAAAAGCTGGAGTAACTCAGCGAGATGGGCAGCATCTCTGGAGATAAGGAATGGGTGCCGTTTCGGGTGGAGACCTTTTTGATGTTTCTTCAGTTTTGTACAAACGACTCCTGTGTACTTCCCCTCCCACACCACAGATTAAAGGATAACTCAATGCTATTTAGAATAAAAGGCAAGATACATCTCCAGGTATTTGGCTGTGGTGCCTCATCTGACTGCAATAAGGATAAAACGAGACTGCTGCTTAATTGTGGAATCGCCTGTCCTCCAATGCCCTGCATCCATGTCCTCCACATATGCTGCTCGACCCGCTGAATTACTTTAGCACTTTGTGTTCTATACAAGATTGCAGCATCTGCTGCTCCTTGTGTCTCCTCCATCAGTCATTTATTTTGAGTTAATTCACTGCTTGTAGAATGTGTTTCCCTCTCACTTAAGTATGAATCCCTCTTCGGGGCGATTCTCAGACTCCCTCTCATGTTCTCCCAGTCCGATTCCTTATTTCCGATTCTCCCTCGAGTTTGGTTCGTCTTTCATTTGATTTCCCAGTCTGATTCTCTCTCGCAAAAGTTCTCAACCTGTTCTTCGGTTTAATTCTCTCCTAGTCAGTCACGGTCTATTAACTCCAAGAGTCTCAACTGAGATTATCTCGAGGTATTTAGCTGCAGTGCCACATGTGACTGGGAATAAGGATCAAAAGAGACTGCTGATCAACTTTAGAGTTCAGAGCTCAGAGGTACCTGGCGCACACACAGTCGTGGGAGCCTTTATACCGTGGATCAGAATCTTGGAGTATTTTTTATCACTCACTATGTCGAATATGTGGTGACGAGAACACGAAGACAGTTGATACAGGATTCAACATGTTTGAAAACGTGTGAGTACTCTGATCATTGACTTCAATAGAAAGACATGCAGAGACAAATATAGAAACAGGCAGACAGAAAGGGTGGCAAAGGTAAAACGAGAGAGAGACAGAGAGGGCTGCAATAGACACAGGAGGTGAAAAGACTAGGCTTGTATTCACTGGAGTTTAGAAGGATGAGGGGAGAGTCTTATAGAAACATATACAATTATAAAAGGACTGGGCAAATTAGATTCAGGAAAAACGTTCCCAATGTCGGGTGAGTCCAGACCAGGGGCCACAGTCTTAGAATAAAGGGGAGACCATTTAAGACTAAGGTGAGAAAAAACTTTTTCACCCAGAGAGTTGTGAATTTGTGGAATTCCCTGCCACAGAGGACAGTGGGGGCCAAATCACTGGATGGATTTAAGAGAGAGTTAGAAAAGCTCTAGGGACTAGTGGAATCACGGGATACAGGGAGAAGGCAGGCATGGGTTATTGATTGGGGACGCTCAGCCATGATCACAATGAATGGCGGTGCTGGCTCTAAGGGCCGAATGGCCTCCTGCTGCACTATGTTTTTTTATGTTTCTATGGGTGGTTGAAGACGGAGAGACAAGCAGAGTGAATGAGATCTGAATCTGTAAATGCGACACTGCAGGGCACACAGACCTGCTCGCAGGAGAGTCGAGAATGGCAGAAAGGCAAAGGAGGAAAAGGGGACATGATAGAAAAAAGACTCGTAAATATATATTGGAAATCTGGCAAGTACAAAGTAAGACAATGAATATATATATTTTTAATATTGAAATATACAATGTATCAAGTCTTGAAGCTGACCAGTAGCTCAAAACATTGCTCCAACTTTCCCTCTCTTTCTGTCCCTCCCCCACCCTATTTTTCCGACTAATTTCACTGCCTTAATTAATGTTACGGATTCTATCCCTCCTTGTCACCTTCCCCTCAGCTAACAATGAACCATTCTACATTTCCCTATCATCGTCTGCTTTGACCAGTCGTTTTCACACCTTACCCTTCCGTATCTCCAGACTCCCTCTCCCCTGACTCTGTCTGATGAAGGGTCTCGACCCGAAACGCCACCCATTCCTTCTCTCCAGAGATGCCGCCTGTCCCGCTGAATTACTCCAGCATTTTGTGTCTGTCTTCGGTGTAAACCGGCATCTGCAGTTCCTTCCTACACAGATCAAAACATTTGTTCTCTTGATCCACCTATGTCCTATTGCACCAATGTATTTCAGGAAATTGCATTAGTTTCCGATTCTTGATGCTGCTTCTGGATTTCCTCAAACATGTGGGAAAGAGTGGAGTTTATAGAAATCAATCTGGATGACCCCAAAAGAGAGGACAGTAAGGTAAGGATTAGGCTTAGGGAACAAACTTAAGATTTCAGCTCTTTCAATTGAAGAATCCATCTATAAACTAATTTATTAAATCTCTTATGTGTTGGGTCTCTTGGCTTCAATCATCTTGATATTGGACTTCCATGTGGAATTGTTCCCCTCCAAGGTGATTCCACCAGCATCGTACACAACCACAGTGGCCAACCTTGTGATCAGAGGTCATCAGTGTGTTGAAGAACTTGAGGCGAGAACAGATCAGGACTATTTCTAGAGCCAGCCACGAATGCCCTCAGGCAGGGCAGTGCCTGGTAGGTCAATTGTTGGATAGGGAAGCAGAGATGCCAACCCTAAATTTAGTTCACAGTAACATTCAACCCATTTGTCCGTAACAAATGGGGGTAAATGCATTTCTCTCCGTAACATACTCACTTGGGGTTGTTGCCGGCGGCTATGCACCTGCGCACTGGTGCAGATCAGCGGGCTGCCGGCGGGCGGGTGCGGCACATGCGCACTTGGAAAGGTTGCCGGCGGGTCTGCGCCTGCGCACTGGGTGGGGGTGGGGGTGGGGGGGAGGCCCGGTGATGGGGCTGCCGCGAGCGGCCGGCTGGCGGCAAGAAAGTGCCGCTGATCGCGCGGGCCGGCGCCGCCCGGGCTCTGGGCCGGGCGTGGCTGCGAGCTGCCGGGCTGGCAAACCGGGGGCACATGGCGCCGGCGTTCACCACGGGAGGAACACCGGCGCGGCGGTGTTCCGTAACAGCATGTTTGGCTGCCGGAACACCGTAAAAAGGTTATTTCGCCGGGACAAAATACGGCGAATCCGGGACACTTGGCATCTCTGGGGAAGGTGTGATCACAAAGGAAACAATGCCTATCTTGAGATCACACCTTTACCAAGCTAGCAATGGACCTCCCAGGCACTGTCCTACCTTAGGTCATTTGTGGCTGGCTCTGATTGGTCCTGGTCTTTTCTTGCCTTCAGCTCCTCACCTCTCTCTCCCCCCGCACCCCCCCCCCCCCCCCCCCCCACCCCCATCCCTTACTTTCAGTCTAAAGAAGGGTCCTGACCCAACATGTCGCCCATCCTTCTTCTCCAGTGATGCTGCCTGACCCGGCTGAGTTACTCCAGCACTTTGTACCTATGGTATAAACCAGCATCTGCAGTTCTTTGTTTCTATATTCCACATGGAAATTTGCCACAGTTGAGCCCAGTTCTGACCTCCTCTTCGCATTTCTACGAGTCATTGGATAATATCAAAAACAGCAGTCCATCCGATTCTGCAACTCTATGACCTCGCAGATTTGAAACTAATTCTAAAACCCATACTCATGATTGAACACTTCGCTACTGATAAGACTCTTCAAAAACATTGCAACAATCATCCCTAATATCAATTACATGTACGGAAGGGTCTGGGCGCTATGATAGACCTTAGAATAATAAAGACTAAAACTGAGCAAAATTTCAAAAGGGAAATAAGAGAGCAATTTGTTTATTTTCAGACTGATTTCATTAACCCAGCGTACCAGCCAGACTGTGGGAATGAAGACCATGGCGAACAGGAAGCTGAAAACTACCTGAAAACTAACCTGCAGAATGAACCGGGTGAGAGCAGTATAGTGCATCTATATTCTGAAGTTGAATCCTAGTTTGACCAACATTGATTCTGGATTGCCTCATGATGGGGTGTATGGTGAGCAGAAGATGTTGGGAAGGAAGTGAGAAACTGTGGGAAGTCTAGTGGGGTGGAAGAGGAAGGGGAAGGAGTTGGTAGAAGGTAGGGCAGGGTCAGAAGTCAAGAAAGTAATTGAGAGTACATGGAATGAGTTGTACCAGCTCTGAGGGATGACGTGGCATTGATAAGGGGAATTGGAAAACAAGGAACAAGGAGGGGGAAAGGGAGGGAATGGGGACTAGATGGTATGCAGGGGGTCTGGAGTGTGTTCGGAGAGGCGATGAATACAGGAATGGGCTGTGGGTCTTGAGGGACCTGCATTCTACCCCTCATCCAAGTTGCTCATTGAGGGAGGGAAAATCAACCTTAGGCAAGGGTTGGATCTCCATTAATATCAATCAGGGCCAATCAAAGAACAGTTGATTAATGGCTGGTGTGTTGAGCGGTAGGCCACGGAAGAAACGTGCTGCACTGGGGAAAGTTATCGTTTCAGCACCGCATTTAATTAAAGTTTTTTAATAAATGACAGACCTTGTGTCACATTGACATGGAGAGCTCGAACTAGAAAAAATTGAAACTGTCAATCCGAGGGACTCAAGGCAGTAAAAAATAATGTCCAGAGTTTATGGTTTGTAGCTTGATGAAAAAAAGGCAGTATAAATATTAATATTTTATACAAATATTAATCCAAACTATAAATATTAATACTTAATAGGGAGTGAAAATCATAGCCCTGGGTTTTATTATTAAAAAATAATTCAGCTGAATATAAATGCCCAAATAGAGAGAACATTATGCACAGGGTGGATGCAGGGAAGAAATAAATCTGCAAAAACATTATTTCGGTGAACACATGATCAGTCTAGAAACAGATTCACTGGGGAGATGGTGGAAGTGGATAGCAGTGATTCATCTGAATGAAAATGATGCAGGTTCTTTCAGAAATAATATTTTGGGATACAGCAAATGAGTGAACTGAGTTGCGACGTAGATATAACATGTTTGGGAGGAATGTATTTAGGTGGCATCTTTAACATGATGACGTATTCTAAGACGATTCACAGAAGTGTTACCAAATAAAATTTGACAATGAGCCACAAACGTAGGTATTATTATGGATGAGTAAAAGCTTGGTTAAAGACATATCTTAAGCAGAAGGAGAGATTGAGAGGCAGCTATTTGGAATCAGCCAGAAGCAATGAATCATCATCAATGAGAACCTGAAGAGTAACTACCGAGAGTCACTGAACAACACCAAAATATTCATTTGCCAGGACACATGGAGTACCTCCCTGATGTTCATCTACTGAAAGGGATGGATGCTCTGTAGCAAACTCAAGAGGCAGAGTATTAGGGAGGGAATTCCAAAACCCAGGGCTTCAGCGTCTGAAGGCATGCCAAATCATTTAGTACTACTTGTTACAGTATATTTCTCCTCATCACATATCTGGTTTTGTAGCACATTCATTGATACAGATTAACTGCTATGTTTCATCAATAACTCCATCATTGTTGCATTATGCAACAAGCAGGACATTATGTGGTGAACAATAGGTTTTGAACATTTGATGCCCAGCAATTGATGTTCCTGAAAGGACATAACACTGGGAGACTTTGCATCGTAATGTTTAACAAATGAAACAGCGTCCAATTGTAAATGGGAACAAAAGCCGTGTAACATCGTAGATAGACTCAAAGTGCTGGAGTAACTCAACAGGTTGGGCGGCATCTCTGGAGAAACAACATGGGTGATGTTTCGGGTCGTGATCCTTCTTCAGAAGTCCCACAATTGAAGTCTGAAGAAAGGTCCCAACCCAAAACATCACCCATCCTTTTTCTCTAGAGGTGCTGTCTGACCCACTGAGTTACTCCAGCACTTTGTGTCTATCTTTGGTATAAACCAGCATCTGCAGTTCTTTATTTTTCCGTCTATCATCTGAATAGGAGAAAGTGTAAAATGCTCATTCTAAGCTTCCCCCCAGTCTAGTTTCAGTCAAAAATCACTGAGTCAAGCACTTGCACATTTAAATTTTATTTTGACAAAACACAATTACAGTTCCATCTACTGTACCAAACCACCGCGGGTTTCGATCCTCGTATCTGCCTGATCAAGCCCTCTTCGCCTCGCTCAAACAGAGAAACTCCAGAAGGTCACGCAGTCCTAAGCATTCTCCCAGAAGATCGACACAGGACCTCATGGGAGCGGTCATTTATAGGTCCCCGAACCTTGAGGGTCGAATCACATGGGGGTGGACTCTTTACAGTCCAATAATTGATATCGATTAACCCCGTACATGACAGACATTTCTCTAACCCAATAATACAGTGGTTAATAAATTGTATTCAAACAGTGTTTCTCAAAGGAAACAAACATTGAACATCGCCCTGATATGCAAGAAAACCAGACAAGGCTCAATGCTTAATCCAATCAACATCCAACAAAGTAAAGCTTTGCAACATTATTTACAATGTATATGTCTGGTTTGCATTCATCCAATCCATTCTATGCATTTTGCACCTAATTGTCAGGATCTGCAGAAGGTCCCACTCTCTTCTTGCAGCTCTAATCTAGGCTCTAGACAAACTGGCACCATTCTGCAGCTTTTCCCATTTCTACAGAAGGCACTTGACCAAATGGCCTAGCGGCTCAGTCACCTTTACTCAAATTTAGTGTCCTAGCCTCTCCAATTTGGCCAGGATAACATTCCTTCCTTTTATCATATATGATAAACTATCATTTATGATAACTGAGTGGTCAGATGGTCTGTAGAAATGGGACAAGCTGCAGAAGTGGTCAAATAATCAGATAACCAGATATACATATGTGTTTCCATTACATTCTCCATCTATTAACAACAACAAGATGATGATGTTTCTTCCCAGAATCTTATCAAGCTTCCTGAGTTTTCGTGGGCGTAGCTTCACAATTTTCGTCTGATGAGTCATCACCTCCCGAGTTTTTGTGCGCGCAAATTTGGCCAGGATTAACAAAAGGAGGTGTAACAGGTCGATCAGTCCATTGCAATTTGTAGTGTTGTGAGAGAAGTGGCATGTGTGTGAGTAGCAATTCCCCAATCTTGTAACAATGTTTCTTATTTGAGATTTTTCCACAAGTGAAAGCATCTTGGATAATGCTGCCACACATTTGGGAGGTAGTAGAAGAGGAAACAGTCAAATGTAAGGTGCCAGCTATGAGTTGGGAGTAAACGAGTTTTGCTTTAATGAATTTTAAATGTTTCAACTCCAGTGCATGGCTCCTGGGAAACACTCATTGGAAGAGCTGGTGCATGCCCAGGTCCAATGTGGCTCATAGCCATAGGATTGGCTGTAATCCTGACGTTGACTATCGGAGGGAGTTTGATCACTTTCACCATTCGTAAGTATTTGAATCCGTTCGGGGCAGATGGCAGTAAGTAGTACAATCTTTACCCTGAGCTGTGACCTCGGGAAGTGATATAGACAATAGACAATAGGTGCAGGAGTAGGCCATTCGGCTCTTCGAGCCAGCACCGGCATTCAATGTGATCATGGCTGATCATCCCCAATCAGTACCCCATTTCTGCCTTCTCCCCATGCCCCCTGACTCCTCAATTTTTAAGAGCCCTGTCTAGCTCTCTCTTGAAATATGAACTTACCTCCAGGAATCTCTTTGATCAGGAGGTGTCAGACCAATAAATGTCACACTTTTCTGGGTAAAATGCAAAGATGTACTTCTATCACACACCTATCACCATTTCAAAAAGAAGCAAATAATCCTTTTAGAATGTTCTATGTAAACATTGAGGGCAACATCAGCTACCACCAGTCACTCGATTGAAGGTGATTGTACAGTGTTGCTGATTGGTTTATTCAGTATAACTGGTTTACATAGGGCGGCCTCATGACGCAGCGGTAGAGTTGCTGCCTTACAGCGCCAGAGACCCAGTTTCGATCCTGACTTTAGGCGCTGACTGTACAGTGTTTGTACATTCTCCCCGTGACCTGTGTGAGCTCTGGTTTCCTCCCACACTCCAGAGATATACAGGTTTGTCGGTTAATTGCCTTGGTAAAATTGTAAATTGGCCCTAGTGTGTGTCGGATAGTGTTAGTGTACGGGAATCTCTGGTCGGCACAGACTCGATGGGCCGAAGGGCCTGTTTCTGTTCTGTATCTCTAAACCTAAACTAAACTGAACTTTCATTTCCGTTCACTCCACCCGCATGCTAAATTATCTTTCTCCCAAAACGTGCTTCAACAAATATATTAAAGTAAGTGCGTGATGATCATCTACAGCCCACTGATCAATAATTTTTAGAAGTCTATCAGCAGTCTACCTCCAATGAATTAGCAATCATTAATTGGTTGTATATAATCAGTATTAACACTGGTGTGCTAACAACCCAGCCAGCATCAATGATATTATTAGAGGCTGTCCTAAGGCCAAGTGTGGTCACTAGTTTACTGCAGCAGGACTCCCAATTGAAGCAGAGCAAGTTCCCATTAAGAGCTATTAATAATAACAAAGTCATTTGGATTGAGATGTTGGCTGAGTGATATATTTTGTCCTAGTCTCTGGAGAGAACTGCTCTACAATTCTGTGACATTGATGTGGAATTGTTCTCATCTATCGGAGAGGAAAGATGGGTCTCAATTCCAATACTGCAGCACATCCAGTGCTTTGTACAAGAAATTATTTTGTGCATTGTCCCAAAGTTGGGGCTTGGCCCTACCATTGCCCATCCCATAGCCAAAAGTACAGTTATTAAGCCTTGGCTGTTCGCCATTTAGCCTAGTTTCTGAGAGGTTCAGTAACAATTTAGCAACAACACTCCTTTCCCTCTAGTTTTCCCTCCCACTGCTTACAGATTCCTCAACCTGAAGCTGGGACCAAGCAGAGGGGCAAATGCCCCACACAACTTTGGATGGAATGCCTTTCACAATAATTGCTAAACTTGAACTTTCTCCAAACCATCCAATGTTTTTTCTTTCTTTCTGCAGAACTGGTTATTCAGAAATCAACCAATAATCATTCTGGGGAAGTGGTCAATGTGCCCAACAATGGGAACAACACGTCCATCGGCCTCTTCACAGCCTCTCCCTCTGCCACTACCTCCAGCTCCGAGAACATCGTCCTGGCCATTCCTGGTTTTTCAGCAGCGACTGCGCCATCCCGAACATCACTGCCATCACCATGTGAGTGTTACTACCTCTGTGTAATATTCCATCACACAAAACAGGCTAATGAACCCATTCAAAGGTCACACAGCCATGTTCTCCAGAGATGCTGCCTGACTCACTGAGATATTTCAGCACTTTGTGTCTTTTTCATTATATTCTTTGGTTGTCCCCACCATCAACCTGACCGGAGTGACACAAAGCCGCTGGGGTAACTCCGCGCGCCAGGCAGCATCTCTGGAGAAAGAGGAATAGGTGACGTTTGGGGTCGGAACTCTTCTTCAGATTGAAAGAACGAAGAAAGATCTTTCAGTCTGAAGAAGGGTTCCAACCCCGAAACGTCACCCATCCTTTTTCTCCAGAAATGCTGCCTGGCCCGCTGGGTTACTCCAGCACTTTGTCTCTATCTTGCCATTCCTGTTCAGTTATCCTGGGATATCTTTCCTCATCCTGCTTAAAATTTGACAGCCTTCTGATTATCAATTTGACTTCATCAATTCCCAATTTTATTTATGAATAATGTATGAAAAACAGCCTTAACGTGCAGCTAGACAAAAATGCTGGAGAAACTCAGCGGGTGAGGCAGCATCTATGGAGCGAAGGAAAAAGGCAACGTTTCGGGTCAAGACCCTTCGTGCAGCTAACCGTTTAGGTTTTTTTCTGATCTAATGAAGGTGGACAACCTGTCAGACTGTGACTTGTTGGGCTGACTCTTGCGGTCTCTGATTGCAGCATGTGGTGGGGTCTTTCGAAACCCCGAGGGATCGTTCTCCACCCCTCGCTACCCAGCACAATACCCGGCGAACCTGATGTGCATTTGGTGGATCTTGGCAGAACCGGGGCTCGTGATCCAGTTTAAAGTGGACTCCCTAAACATCGAGGGACACTCGCCTTGTCACTATGACCGGCTGGATCTTCATGAAGAAGGGGGAAACGGGTTCCACACGCATCAGTTAGCTAGGTCAGTCTATGTTCCCTCCACCTAACCATCCCTCTCCAAAACTCTCTGCAGCAAGGAACTGCACATGCTGGTTTATACCGAATACAGACACAAAATGCTAAAGTATGAAGTCTGAAATTGAAGTCTGAAGAAGGGTCTCGACCCGAAACGTCACCTATTCCTTTTCTCCAAGGATGCTGCCTGACACACTGAGTTACTCCAGCATTTTGTGTCCATCTTCTCTACAATTTGATTCTTTTCTGTCCCAGTTCTGGTGAAGATATTTGTTTCTTTTCCCACAGATGCCGTCTGATCTGCCGAGCGCAAAGAGTAATTTTGTTTTTTTAAATATAAAATGAGGTCAGTCGGCCAAGGAAGATGTAAAACTATTAAACTTAGGTTGCTGTGATATTAGCTGAGCCAGTTGTGTAGGATCCCCGAGGATTAAGCTGATGGCTAATGTTAGAACTCACTTCGTAGGAGAGCTAAATTGGGCAGGGTGTTAAAACTAGCATTTGGATGGTGCAGTTGTGCAGTTGGTTGAGCTGCTGCCTGACAGCACCACAGGCCCATGTTCGATCCTGATCTCAGGTACTGATTGTGTGGAGTTTGCACGTTCTCCTGCATAGGTTTCCTCCGGGTGCTAAAGGTATCCTCCCACATCCTAAACACGTGCGGATTTGTAGGCTAATTGAGCTCCGCAAACTGCCCTTAATGTGTAGGGAGTGGATGTAAAAGGCTGGATAACATGGGATAACTGGTGTGCACGGGTGATCAGAGGTTGACGTTTACTCGAAGGGCCTGTTTCAATGCTGTTTCTCTGAACTAAAGTAGTCGCTTTTGATCCCCCAACCACCGGCAGTCTAAAGAAAGATCTTGACCTGAAACCTCGACTGTCCATTCCTTCCACAGATGCTGCCTGACCCACTGAGTTCCTCCAGCACTTTGTGTTTTACACATGATTCTAGCATTTGCAGTTCCTTGGCTCTCGACCTGGTCAATTCCCTGCTGGGACAATTCGGTTAAAATAGTGACTCTCTCACCCCCTCATCAACATCCTTTGCAATGCTTTTCTCAACGGGTTCCTACTGTTTCTAGTTTTGGGTTCTAATTGTTCTCCGCGTCACCTGGGTATTATTTCAAACATTAAGGGTCATCAGATGTAGAGTCTAGGCAGAGATTTCTTTCCTCCCACATTGACCTCTTGCACCTAATCTAACTCGATCACCTGCAACCAGAGAGCCTGCAACCTCAGAGCCTCAAAATTAAAGAGGTTCCCGTAGGAAGGAGACGAGGAGGGATTTATTTAGTCAGTGGATTGCGAATCCGTTGAATTCATTGCTACGGAAGGCTGTGGAGGCTGTCAACAAAGATAGATAGGTTTCTTGATTAGTATGGATGTCGGAGGTTAATAAGGCAGGAGAATGGGGTTGAGAGGGAAAGATTGATCAGCCATGATTGAATGGCGGAGTAGATTGATGGGCTGAATGGCCTAATTCTGCCCCTATCACATGCACATGAACTTTTATTTACAACTCTCTGTCCTGTGAACTGTCGGATGGCAGTGATTTGTTATCCTTAGAGGTGTGGGTGAGCTTTTAGGAGCAGAATAGGGTTTTTTTTTGTGCAATTACAGTTTGGTGTTCCGAGAAGCAACAGGTGGACGTGAGACTTTTAGCCACAGAGTTAAGGTCGGGTGAATGATCTGGCAGCTTTGAGTTGCCAAATACCATTGGCAAAGTGCTGGAGGAACTGGAGGGGGTCGGGCAGCATCTTTGGAGGGAAACATAGAAACATAGAAAATAGGTGCAGGAGTAGGCCATTCGGCCCTTCGAGCCTGCACTGCCATTTAATATGATCATGGCTGATCATCCAACTCAGTATCCTGTACCTGCCTTCTCTCCATACCCTCTGATCCCTTTAGCCACAAGGGTCACATCTAACTCCCTCTTAAATATAGCCAATGAACTGGCCTCAACTACCTTCTGTGGCAGGGAATTCCAGAGACTCACCACTCTCTGTGTGAAAAATGTTTTCCTCATCTCGGTCCTAAAGGAATTCCCCCTTATCCTTAAAAGGCAGATGACGTTTCGATTCGGGATCCTTCATCAAACTGATTGGCATAGGTGGGGGAGAAAGGTGGAAATGAGAAGTGTAGTTTGGGTAAAGTGACAAGTGGATGCAGGTGAGGAGCCTGATGGGCCATTGGAGTAAGTGACAAAGGCTCGAGGTGAAAATGAAACAAGACTGTCAGATAATGAGAGGGGTGAATGTAAAGCCGGAGAGGGTAATGGTGGACAAAAGGGAATGGGGGGGGGAGGGTGAGGAAAGGAGCAGGGTGACGGGTTGGGGAAGGGAAGGGAGTGGGGGTGTGGGAGGGATGTGAGCACGGTAAGGTGTGTGTAGGCAGGGGAAAGAGAGGAGTTAGGAATGACGTGGAAATTAGAACGGGACCTTTCATTTCATTTCAGTGCTGGCAAATCAAATAGAACAAGTTGTCCTACAACTTTCGGCTGTGCACGCCACACGAAAGAAGAATAAGAAGTGCTGGCGAGTGAAGCAACTTGTTTTTCAGTCGTCGCTCTTGTCTGCAGGTTGCAGATGAGCAGGAGGTCAGGAATAGTCGCTCCACTGGGAGCAATTCACCATATTGATGGGAATTGGATCCCGGGTCAAAACATCAGAAGGTCAATGCTGGGGTTTGGATTTCATCTCAAACGTTTTGCTTTGCCTTTTAACAGGTTGTGCGGGAATGTAGCGCCTCCTACTGTCAATACCAACACCAGCCGGCTCAAAGTTTCCTTCGTATCGGACGCTAGCGTTGGGGGACGGGGTTTTATTGCGCGATATTGGATGATCGCTCCAAGTGACAGTAAGTAGTGTCTATTGCGGACGGGTGTGAAGAACCAGCGCTGGGGTCTTATTCATCTCCAACGTCTGGACAATAATCACAGGGAGTGGATTGGTCACCAACTGATTGTAGAGCTGACAACATGTAGAAACACAGAACTGCAGATGCTGATTTATACCAAAGAGAGACACAAAGTGCTGGAATAACTCGGGCTGCTTCTCACTGTTGAAATCGCGACAAGGGTGCCAAGGGCAAGGGCACTCTTTCATTGTCAAATGCACTCGGAGCTGAAGAATGAAATTGTTACTCGCTACAGCTTTACATTCCCAGGGGTGAAGCTGAGAATTGCCACGACTGCACCTGCTACTAAGGAAATCAGAAGTGTGAAATGGGGACTTGGGATATCCTTGGCAGATAAGGTAAATGAGAGTTGTAAGAGATTCTATAAATTCATCTTTGCTGCAGAAGGCTGTGGAGGCCAAGTCAATTGATGTTGTTTAGGCAGAGATAGATAGATTCTTGATTAGTACCGGTGTCAGGGGCTACGGGGAGGTGAATGGGGTTGGGAGGGAGAGATAGATCAGCCATGATTGATTGGTGGAGTAGGCTTGATGGGCCGAATGGCCTAATTCTGCTCCTATCACTTATTACCTTATGACCTTATTAACGAGAACAATAATGTCCTGGAACATGTCGATATTACAACAGAGGTGTTGGCAGTCTAAAGGTGCATAATAGTGGATGAATCCCCAGGGCCTGAGCAAGTGCATCCTAAGACATTGAAGGAAGCAAGGGAATAAATTGCAGGTACCCTGGCAGAGATTATTGTCTTCAGCCACTCTCTTCCTACTCTTGGATGTGCTGGTGGACTACTACCAATAAAAATGGGTCAAAACCCAAAATATCGCCTGTCCATTCTCTCCAGAGCTCCTGACCTGCAGGGTAACTCCAGTACTTTGTGTTTCGCTCAAGATTCCAGCACTTGCAGTTCCTTGTGTCTATTCACGCATCCATCTGGCAGCAAAAGCTTTGCTGCCGTCACATTTGTAATTGCAGAAATAATTCTGCAATCCCCAAACCACCATACACTGTTAAACTGAGCCCTCTTGCAACAATCTCCACCAAATAACAACAACCATAGGAGTAAGGCTTCAACCTCCTATTCTGACTGTTTACATCTCAATGTTGCAGATAGACAGTAAACGAGCACTGATTGGTGATTGTTGTCATTGTGCTTACATTGGCAACCTCATCATCCAGTGGTTCAAGTTATGCAAGGCCTACCATAAGGACCAGTTGTGAATCCTGATCAATACCTTTGAATATCCGCATAATCAATCATAATCAATTGAATATCCACTTAAATAAAATCCTGCAATAAAATGTGTTCACTTTAATGAGCTACTTGCTCTTGTGATCTAAGGCATCCTCAGCTTCATTGCTTGCACTGTCGCACTATTTTTGTTAATCCCAAGGACTGTTAACATTTTCTCCTTTCTCGTTTCGTTCATCCCCAGCATTTCAAGAACAGCTGAAGGCCAGTTCTGTAGGCAACACCCCAGTGGTCGTTCTTCTACCTCAGAGGGTGCTCAGTGATTGAGCATGTTCAATGCTGGATACCTGTAGAATGGGGGAGATGTAGACTGGGTGGGAAAGCTGTGTTCTTGAGACTACAGGTTCTTGAGACTAGTCTTGCTTCTATTTAAAGGCCTAAACTCACTATGAATAGATTTAGCAGGATTAATATCCATAAGTGGGACATTACACTTCAGCTGGATCTCACTTTTGTCGTCTGTACAATCAGTTCTCATGATAGGTCACAATGATACAACTACCCTACCCGATTGTAGCATAACACGGTGGAGGTACTGGGAAAGATTGGCCTGGACTATTCAACAGATTAGGTTTAGAATTCATCCTGCGTCAATGTGGTCTAGATCATTCAGCCTTGAACTACAGGAGGGAATGGAGAAGCTATGAATATTTTCACTTGATGATGATGATACTTTATTGCAACCAGTACCTATGTACATAGGTACAGTGAAATTATTTGTTTTGCAAACAACCCAGTAAAATAATAGTATAGATTAGCACAATCACAGATAAGTACAAAAGTACGATTGTAGTGTAATATAGACGTCACCGAGACAGTACACAACGTGTTGCCACATTTCTGGTGCCCACAAAGTTTCAGAGCTCTTAAGAGTGCAGTCTTATCTTGCCCTTAAAGGCCTATTGTTCTGGCAACACCAATCCTCTCCTCCATCCGCCACCATCTTGACAACGGTCCTTTGTCCAGCGGCCACTGTTGTCATGACAGTGTAAGACAATATTTAATGTCAATTATTAAGACTGTTGATGGATTAAGCAAGTTAAACTAGTTTCCATGGATAACCAGAGAGCACAAGGTTAACATAATTGGTTTGACAAGACGCCTCTTCAGATTGTTTACCTTGGCGTGTTGAAGATGCTTGCGTGACCCCACGTTTCCGAGAGCGATGCCGTCTGAAGCACCAGCTTCTGGTGGGGACACCCATGGTGGTAAGGTCGAGGGTGAGGGTCCAGACTAAGAACGATCTTAAGAATCTAAGAAACATCTTGGTTCCCTTGGCATTGGAATTAGTTGATTGATTTGTGAAGGACTGCGTGCAACATCAAGTACACGTTAAACAAACACACGCACAGGCGTCTTCGTTCTGTGAGCAGCACAAAACCTCTCAAGACTTTCGCCGATCGGGGAAGGGCGAGGGGAGCAGGCCACGTGATGGCTGGAAGCTCCTAGTCAAGAACCGGCACGGAAGCGGTGAAGAATTGATTCAATCAGTCCACTTCGGACAGAAGCAGGAAAGTTGTTCGGCTGCAGTATTTATGTCTGAGCAGTCCTATTTAGGATCCGCTCTGCTCACCCGGAACTGGGAAGGGGCTGGAAAAGGTGCCCTAAAAGTAGTCTGCTTTGCCTCGTCCTGCCTGGAGAGCCGCATCCAGAGGGATCACCATCGAAAACCATCAAGAAGCGAACCGATGAAACTCGGAACTTGGAATATACGAACTCTGATGGACAACCCAAACTCAAAGCGAAGAAATGCCTTTGTTGCTCGGGAACTCCGAAAATTCAGCTTTGACATCGTTGCACTGAGGGAGACCTGCAGAGCTGGAGAAGGGCAACTAACGGACGGACAAGGCCAATACACCTTTTTCTGGAAAGATCTTGATCCTAATCAACCGAGGATCCGCGGAGTAGCTGACAGAACAACCACTGGGAATCAACGAACGTCTTACGAATGGACCCTACGAATCCAGCTCGTCAAGAACCAATGCACCACCATCATCAGCGCCTATGCTGCAACTCTGGACACTGAAGACAAAGTAAAAAAATAAAACAGACGAGAAGTTTTTATTTGGAGTCGTTATGATCTGCAAGTAATGGCAATAGTCCTTGGCATTAACAAGAACAATGCTACTGACCAAGCAATCGGCTTGACAGCGTAGAGCGAGAAAAATAAAATTTTGTGCAGCGTTGTGGCGCAGCGGCAGAGTTGCTGCCTGCACGGCTTCAGTGCCAGAGACCCGGGTTCGATCCCGAATATGGGTGCTGTCTGTATGGAGTTTTTACGCTCCCCCCGTGACCCAAGATCCTTGGTTTCCTCCCGCACTCAAAAGACGTACAGGTTTGTAGGTTAATTGGCTTGGTATAAATGTAAATTATCCCTAGTGTGTGCGTAGGCTAGTGTTAATGTGCGGGCATCGCTGGTCGGTGCAGACTCGGTCTGTTTCCGTGCTGTATCTCTAAACTAAAACAACTAAAATTAGATATATGAAGGGGAAATTTTGTGGAGGTTTGCGGGAAAGACACGATAAGGAATGATAAGGACAAAGGACATTTATCGTCACACACACCAATTGGTGTAGTGAAATTTGTCTTGCCATGCAGTACATAGATAAAGATAAGACATAACATTAAAGAATTTAACATAAAACATAAAAAACATCCCCCCACAATGATTCCCATTATGAGGGAAGGCACAAAGTCCAGACCCCATCCCCAGTTCACCCATAGTCGGGCCTATTGAGGCCTCCACAGTCGCCGCTATGGGGGCCAATGTTCCAGGCCCTTCTTCTCCGGGTGATGGTGCTCCGGCAACGGGAGAACCCTCTCAGCGGCTCGGGGTGCCTGTAACGGCCGCTTCCTTGCTGGAGACCGCGGCTTCCGACGCCAACAGGCCGCGCTGGATGGAGCTCCACCACTGGCGATGTCGCTGAGAGATCCCAGCCTCCCGATGTTAAAGTTCAGCGCCGCCGCCCGCGGCTGGCCGCTCCACAGTCCCGCAGCTCCGCGATGTCCTCCTGCGGCCTTCAGCTCACCGGAGCTCCAGCGCGGCGACACAGGCAAGGCATCGCCCGCTCCGCTCCGCGATGGCGCTCCAGCGCTGCGCCGCTGCCGAAGCCGTGGTTCTGGGCGGTCCCCCCAGGAAATGCCGCTACAGGCCTGCTGGTAGGCCCTGCTGATGGGCCAAATGGTCTTTATAGGAAACGTTCTTCCACATTCTTTACATTCCCACATCAGTATTTCCAAACACACATGAAACGTCTTTCATTCTCCCCACATGACCGACTGGCCTAATACTGACCACACCCGTTGCAACAAATGTGGGCACTTTGCCTTCAGGGGGATGGGAGCAGTCTATCACAACTGCTGCATCACAGGCTTGCGCTGCTGCCTACTGGGACTGCTCGGGTTTCTGCTGCTGTGGCAAAATACTGGTGCATGGGAGCAACAGCTGATGTGAAGTGTCACGTTGTAACTGCAGGAAACACGTGGTGCAATCATATTTATCTTTTAGTCAAGTGTTTTATTAAGGTTAACAGAGCAGTAAAGGGTGGGTTCGGCTCTGTGGTTTAACTGGGAATGTTCCCAGTTTTTCAGGAAGTGCCGGTTGTTAGTTTTGGTCTTAGCAGCATAGTGATTTTTCTTATGAGGAATGTGTTCCCTGCTGTGCCGGGAGGTTTGTGGTGGCAGCTCCTCGAGAAAGGTATATACTCATGCTGAGAAATCTAACCTCAGTGAAGCTGAACTCCAAATTAGTGCCTGCGCTGGGAAAGTTTGATGGGAAAGCGTTAAAGGAGCTGGTCCCTGTATCTAATCTGTGCAGTAACGCCCCACAAGCTTGTTGGAATAGTGGTGCAGTGCAAGCTTTATTCATCAGTCCATGATGTAAACTTCGAATGAGAGAAGAGGCAATTGTCCAGTTTGTGAAACAAACCACAAGTCCAATGTATTACTGCAGACATTTTCTCATCTAGTTAATTCCCTGGCGTGAGTCATGCATGAGTAAGCCCATGAGGGGAGATAAAGTATCAACAAACTAACCATCAGCCAACAAAATGAGATAGACTTTAAAAAACAAATAAAGGATTACATTCTATCTCTGTCCCGCCCCCTCCCCTGGCATCAGTCTGAAGAAGGGTCTCGACCCGAAACGTCACCCATTCCTTCTCCCCAGAGATGTTCTCTGACCCGCTGAGTTACTCCAGAATTTTGTGTTTACGTAAAGGATTACAATGATGAGTGAGGTCACTAAGATAAGTTTTAAAAGCTGGAATATTGCACAAAAAGGACTGGGAGGGGTAAGGCTTTTCAGTCGTGAATGGAACTGGGAATATAACCACATTTTATCCAGCAAGGAAACAAAGAAGTAAAAACGTCTGTTGGATAAGTTCGAAGCTGAAACGAATTAAAGAGTTCATCAGTAAAAATCGCTCCCACCTCCGATAACTGCTGTTCCTTCCACCATAGCCACTGCTCCATCATGACCAAATTACCCCTCTTCTCATCATTCCCTTTAACCTCCCTTATCCATTTACGCCTGTTTCTCAGTCGGTTACCCTTTACAGCTTTAGACTTTGGGGGTACAGCGTGGAAACAGGCCCTTTGGCCCACCGAGTCCGCACCGACCAGCGATCACTCCATACACTAGCACAGGGGTGGGGAACCTTTCCATGTTGGAAGGCCGCATTAAGTTAGCTGTAATCTATTAAGGCCACATCCAAGAAACGTCAATTAGATATACTTCAAAATGTACATTATTTTTGTTAAGATAGCCCTCATGACTTACTAATATTTTAATTGGGGCTGTCAGTCGTGGAGGGTTATTTCGTTGAATCTTCTTTTACTCTTTAGTATTTTAAATACGTTCATTTTAAGATTAAAATAAAAATAATAAAAGACAAACAAAAATATATTAATAAAAATAAAAGGATTTGTTCTACAAAATTTGGATTCATCCAAAAGGCCGCACGTAATGACCTTAAGTCCGCAGGGAATTACCCTATTACAATTAACAGAAGCCAATTAACCTATAGGGTTCAGTAATTGATGTGGATAGAGAACTGGCAAACAGGAAGCAAAGTGTAGGAGTAAACGGGTCCTTTTCACAATGGCAGGCAGTAACTAGTGGGGTACCGCAGGGCTCAGTGCTGGGACCCCAGCTATTTACAATATAATTAATGATCTTGGATGAGGGAATTGAAGGCAATATCTCCAAGTTTGCGGATGACACTAAGCTGGGGGCAGTGTTCGCTGTGAGGAATGCTAGGAGACTGCAAGGTGACTTGGATAGGCTGGGTTGAGTGGGCAAATGTTTGGCAGATGCAGTATAATGTGGATAAATGTGAGGTTATCCACTTTTGGTGGCAAAAACAGGGAAAGCAGACTATTATTTAAAATTAGGAAAGGGGAGATATGGTACACCAGTCCATTGAAAGTAGGCATGCAGGTGCAGCAGGCAGTCGGAACAGTCATGGCCGGAGGGGAAAGTCCAAGGACAAGGGGTCACAGCTTAAGGATAAGGGGGAAATCCCTTTAAGACCGAGATGAGAAAGACTTTTTTCACACAGAGAGTGGTGAGTTCTGGAACTCTCTGCCACAGAGGGTTAGTATTGGCTATATTTAGAAGTGAGTTGGATGTGGCCCTTGTGGCTAAGGGGATCAGAGGGTATGGAGAGAAGGCAGGTACAGGATACTGTGTTGGATGATCAGCCATGATCATATTGAATGGCGGTGCAGGCTCGAAGGGCTGAATGGCCTACTCCTGCACCTAATTTCTATGTTTCTATGTTTCTATAAACCTGCATGTCTTTAAGATGTCAGAGGAAACCAGAACACCCGGAGAAAACCCACGCGGTCACGGGGAGAACATACAAGCACCATACAGACAGCACCCGTAGACGAGTAGACAAACAATGCTGAGAAACTTAGAGGGTGAGGCAGCATCTAAGGAGAGAATGAATAGGCGATGCTTTGGGTCAAGACCCTTCTTCAGACCCGTAGTCAGGATCAAACGTGGGCCTCCGGAGCTGTGAGGCAGCAACTCTATCGCTGCGCCACTGTGCCTCCACCTTTCCCATTCTTAGTAACTTCTCCTTTTTCTGGTAATGCCATTATACTTTTTTCAGCCCATTTTCTTATCTAATGAGATCTGGTTAGTTGTTTTCAGTATCTTCACCAGACACTGCCTTGTTGCTCACTGATTCTCGCTGGGTTGGTGAAAATGAGATCTCAGGTCAATACTAAATCAATTCTGAACAAGAAATGCTCTAGAAATTTGACATCAATCTTCTGGGCTCTACGTTAGTTATTATGATGTACATTCTGGATAATGCAGTTGCAGACAATTAAGGCGTAACATTTCAAAAGAAAGTAAAGCTTTCATATATATGATTCTTTTTTGCAACCGTTGATATGAATCAAACCGTTTTTTCAACAAGCGAAGCATATTTTTAAAATGCAAACGCTATTCTAATAGAAAGTATAGTTATAACTCGCAGGGACCACAGAAGCAGTGAGGTCCTCTGATAGAGTGATGTTGATTGTGGGATAACAATGATTAAGGTGGAGTTTCCTTCATTTCCTTTGACTGGGCTTATATTCACTGGAATTTAGAAGGATGTGAGGGGATCTTATAGAAACATATAAAATTCTTAAGGGATTGGACAGGCTAGATGCAGGAAAAATGTTCCCAATGTTGGGGGAGTCCAGAACCAGGGGTCACAGTTTGAGAATAAGGGGTAGGCCATTTAGGACTGAGATAAGGAAAAACATTTTCACCCCGAGAGTTGTGAATCTGTGGAATTGACTGCAGAAGGCAGTGGAGGCCAATTCACTTGAGAGAGTTAGATATAGCTCTTATGGGTTAACGGAAGCTAGGAATATGGGGAGAAAACAGGAACGGGGTACTAATTTTGGGTGATCAGCCATGATCATATTGAATGGTGGTGCTGGCTTGAAGGGTCGAATGGCCTACTCCTGCGCCTATTTTCTATGTTTCTATGTTTCTATATTTGATTTCAATGAGTTTATGACAAGCCATTGGGTTAAAATCCGGGTTAAAATCTTTGTTTTTCTATGTGTTGCCATGTGGTTTTAATAGCTCCAGACTGCTGCACATTCCCAGAATACCTGAGCTCTACAGTCTGGGATAAGGTGACGGGCATATCATCTCCCTGAACTGCACCATTAGCCCTGGGATGAGCTCTTCATTAGAAAGGAGTATCTTTGAGGGATAATACCCTCATTCCTGAAGCCTTGAAATACTTCACAACATGTCAGAAATCAAGCATTTTGAGTATCGCTAAGATTAATTGTTTTTCTGATAGGGGCTTGGAGATTGCAGGAGGAGGGAGCCAAAGAGACACAATCAATAAGCCTTCCAGAAATCGCATTTGTCGCAAGCCAAATGGAGTGACTCATCTCGTACTTTTAATTAAAGTTAAGATGCGAACTTTCCAGATTTACCCTGGATCCCCTGGGATCACGTGAAGATTAGCGGGGGATCCGGGTCTTTGGCAATCCCCAGTCTTTGTAAGCGCAAAAGTTCCTGATCCTAAGGTTATATTTCCATGCCAGCGGTTCAAAAGCAAGGGTCTGTGGACTTAAATAATTGGTGGAGACATCGTGGAAATTGAGGCTTGGGATAACTCCTGTGTAAACGGTGGTGGGGTGGGGGAGAGGCTGTGCAGGAGAAAGTTATGTGACAATTAAGGTTCAGGACAAACATGGGAAACATCTCAAATGCTCAAATGGCAAAAAAACAATGTGTTGGAGGAGCTTAGTGGATCGGGCAGCATCTGTGGAGGGAATGGACAGACGAGATTGTGGATCAGAATTGTTCTTCAGAATGACGAAGGGAGCCACGACCTGATAGGGTGTTTGTCTATTCCCTCCACTGATGCTGCCTGACCCACTGAGTTCCTCCAGCACTTTGGTATTTTTTGCTCAGGATTCCAGCCTCTGCAGTGCCTTATCTCCAAAGAGTTGCATCTTGGTGACCATTGACGGCTTTGAGTCCACACTTCAGGACGCACAGAAGCTCAGTGCAAATGATAAAAGGGCACACCACCTCATAAACTACCCACCTACTCGCTTGCCCCATCGGCCGAAGAGTCTCGAGTTCCCACATTTATTAGCCACCTCAAATACAAAGCTGAAAGCTGGTCATCCTCAATCTACAGGGACTGTCTAAGTAGAAGATTCCGAAGGAGCAGGTACTGTGGTGGAAGGGTCAGCAGAGTGCGGGTAAAATTTACCTGTCAACTCTTCTCGGTTTGGTGATGCCAAACAATTGTATTTCCACCTCCTCGTCCTTGCTGAAATAAGCAACATTGCTCGATCTACTCCTGACTGAAACACTTCACGCTTTCAATCCTCGTCCAAGACGCTTGGCTGTGAACAGAATTTGGCTTTGGAAAGAAATGAAAGGAAATTCTTAAATGTTCTCCAGAGGATTTGGATTAAAAGGTTACATTTAAATGCATGGTTGAGATCACGCTTTACGCAGATGAGTAGCACACAGTAATATAATTTTGATGCAGATCTGAGACCACATCTTTTGCAAAATGGTTCTGGCAGCCCTGATGGCTCATTGTTTAATTTGTAGTTTAGCGGATATGTTTCTGTGGGACAAAGCTTGGGTCTCGCGAGAAAGAACTTACTAACTACGTTGCATGTACAGCACAGGCCGAACAGCTTGTGTTATGAATCTCTTCCTGTCCCTCTTCAGCCAACAGTGTCAACATATTTAATTCATTTTGCATGTATTCATTTAGCTTTTCCTCAGGTGCCTATGGTTTGCACCTCAACTGTTCCTCTGATTACAGGTTTTAACATGTGATCACTGGTCTGATATATAACATAACTGGTTATCCAGGAGGGTCGAGTTTATTCATTGTATCTGTTCTGAATCACTGTTTGGCATATGAGCGGCACAGCGTTAGAGTTGCTGTCTTATGCCCCTGTCCCACTTAGGAAACCTGAACGGAAACGTCTGGAGACCTTGCGCCCCACCCAAGGTTTCCATGAGGTTCCCGGAGGTTCCGTTGACTCTCCATGAGTCACCAGAGGTTTTGGTCACTTGCCTGGAAAGCCTCGACCGAAGCGTGAGCTGCATCTACTGATCAAAGACCCTACAGGATCTCTGCTACTGACCGCACACACACACACACACACAAACACATAGTGAAGGTGGGGGCCAGAGGCAGTGGAGGAACACTGTCTGCGCGATAAAGAGGAAGGTAAACGGCTGCCACAGAGCACGGTAAGTCCTTTAGAGAGCACGGGAGGGAGGGAGAGAAGGGGAGAGAGAAGGGGAGAGAGAAAGAAGGAGAGAAGGTGAAAGAAGGGGAGAGAAGAGGAGAGAAGGGGGGGGGGGGATGAACGAGTGGAGACAGATTTAGGAAGTTTAATAAAGTTAGCGGGCATTTTACCTTTCGGCGGATCTTCTAGGTCCTGAAAACCAAAGATCCGACAGGAGCTTTGCAGAAAACTCCAATGAGCTAATCAAAATGGCCAGTCAGCAGAGGAGATTGCCTTCGACTGGCTGTAAGTAAATAGCAACCCCACTCCACTGGCTTCGACCAAATGGCAACCTATTTTTAGTCGAGGCCAGATTTGTTTTTTTTTAAATAATCGCAGGAACATAGAAGAAGCCGCGACTATGCGGAAACCACTTTCCACCATTAGGGAGAGTGACCAGAACCTCCGGGAACCTCACGGAAATCTTGGGTGGGGCGCAAGGTCTCCAGGGGTTTACGTTCAGGTTTCCTAAGTGGCACAGGGGCATTACAGTGTTTCCAGCGTCGGAGACACAGGTTCGATCCTGACTACTGGTGCTGTCTGTACGGAGTTTGTACGTTCTCCCCGTGACCTGCATGGGTTTTCTCTGAGATCTTTGGGTTCCTTCCATACTCCAAAGACGTACAGGTTTGAAGGTTAACTGGCTTGGTATAAATGTAAATTGTCCCTTGTGTGGATAGGATTGTAGTAATGTGCAGGCATCACTGGTCGGTGCGGACTCGGTGGGCAAAAGGGTCTGTTTTTGCGCTGTATCTCTAAACTAAACTAAACTAATCAGAGTCCCTCACTGCTACCCCATGCTTTTCAATTTGTTATTAATTGTTTGTAACTATCTTCCAATGTGTGATTTTAATGTATTAATTGTACAAACATATTTTCTGCTATTTTTAATATTTGAAACAATATGTTTATAATCCAAAATGCTTCAAGTTTACTGTATGTATTTGATTCAGCATTGGTGAAGGATTCAGTAGCCCAGACAATATAGCCTGTTCTGAGAGCTAATTGATCTTTGCTTCACCCATCCACCCTGCAATGCTGGGAGTCAGGCAGCTTATGGAAGTTATGGCAGTTTAAATTCCATTTGGAAAATTTTGAAGGACCAAGAAACCAAGAACCAAGAAGGAAGTCTGCACCAGGACCAGGCTGAAACAAGCGGTGTTGTCTGGGGCATGCAGCGTCATATTTGGATCAGTGAAAAATCTGCCTCCTTACACCTTTTCATTTGCTGTCCAATTTCTTATTTGAAAATGTCAGCAAAGCTAATCAAACCTGGCATTGTCTCAATAAATCTGTGCTATTGTCAGTTCTGTTTCATTCTTGACAAAGGGTTTTGCATTGTGTTTATTACCTGTGTTTTTTCTAAAGTTACCCGTTGTTTTTTTTTCGAAAGTTCCCCAGCTTTTATTAACTGCGTGATAATTGAGAATTGCCATTACGTCTCTGCTTCTCTTTCAGAAAGCTGTGCCTGGGATGAGTTTCTTTGCGATGGGGGCCGATGTCTTTTTGCCAGTTTTAATTGCAATAATTTCTATGATTGCTTAGACGGGAGCGATGAGGTGAATTGTGCTCAGCATCATGGTAACTACCTTTCTCCTCATTAAACCGAATCGGCTGATATAAATCTCTACAGAGGGCATGGTACATATTCAAACACTGGTGTCAGAAAAATGTCAATTGCAAGGCCACTAAAATACTGTGATCATCCTGCCTAAAATGTTCCCGATATTGGGGGAGTCCAGAACCAGGGGCCACAGTTTAAGAATAAGGGGCAAGCCATTTAGAACGGAGACGAGGAAACTCTTTTTCACACAGAGAGTGGTGAGTCTGTGGAATTCTCTGCCTCAGAGGGCTGTGGAGGCCTGTTTGCTGGATGCTTTCAAGAGAGAGCTTGATAGGGCTCTTGAAGATTGTAGAGTCAGTGGATATGGGAAGAAAGTAGGAACAGGGTACTGATTGGGGATGATTAGCCATGATCACATTGAATGGCGGTGCTGGCTTGAAGGGCCGAATGGCCTACTCCTGCACCTATTGTCTATTGTCTAAAACTGCTTGATTAGATTAATGTTGACACAGAATATATCATGAATGATGCAAAATGGATGCATTTCAACATGTTACGGGTTCCTCAATGTAACTGTGTTGAATCACAGGGCGAGGGTTACTGGTTGTTTCCATGTAGTCTGGATTCATTCATGGCCAATTATAACTCTATAACTATTTGGAATCACTGAATTAAATAGTCACGAGTCAAGAGTGTTTTATTGTCGTGTGTCCCAGATAGGGCAATGAAATTCTTGCTTGCTGCAGCACAACAGAATATGTAAACATAGTACATAACAGGAGAAGAAAAAAAGTTCAGTGTGTATATATACACAGGCACACATACGCAATCTCAATATATAATAAATATAGTTCAATAATAATGATAGTCTGTTTCAGCTCAGAGCTTATTTGTCGTTGTGTTTAATAGCCTGATGGCTGTAGGCAAGAAGCTGTTCCTGAACCTGGACGTTACAGTTTTCAGGCCCCTTCTTCCCGATGGCAATGGTGAAATGAGTGTGTGGCCAGGACGGTGTGGGTCTTTGATGATGTTGGCTGCCGTTTTGAGGCAGCAACTTCGATAGATCCCCTCGATGGTGGGGAGGTCACAGCCGGTGATGGACTGGGCAGTGGTCACAACTTTTTGCAGTATTTTCCGCTCCTGGACGTTCAAGTTGCTGAAGCAGGCCGCGATACAACCAGTCAGTTTGCTCTCTACTGTATAACGTCATTTTTATGCAGACTGTGTATAAACTACAGAGCTTTATCAAGTCCCACTCAACCAAGAAAGAGAAAGGGATATTTTCCACTGATGTTCCTGTACCCACTGAGAGAGTTCTCCTCCCCATAACCACAGAATAACACATTCTGTTTCTAATGAATGTATGAGCACAGAATAGAGATGCACATTACTTATCCATGTGTGTTTGAGGATGTGGTCCCTCACTGGAACTCTTGGTTTTGTTAAGAGACAACAATTATAATAAGATAGGAAATAGAAATGCCAGACTGTGAACAGAATTTTCATAATCATATGAGGCTGATTCGATATAGATTAAATGTAAAATCCACCAGTCGAACAAAATGCAACAAAAGGTTGAAGTACTAACGGTCTAAAGAAAACACTTTCTTTAATTTCATGAATCAAAAATTGCAGCTCATAAGTTCATGTGATAGGACCAGAATTAGGCCATTTGGCCCATCAAGTCTACTCCGCCATTTAATCATGGCTGATCTATCTCTCCCTCCTTACCCCATTCTATCTATCTCTGCCTTAAAAATATCCATTGACATGGCCTCCGCAGCCGTCTGTGGCAATGAATTCCACAGATTCACCGCCCTCTGACTAAAGAAATTCCCCCTCAATTCCTTCTTAAAGGAACGTCCTTTAATTCTGAGGCTATGACCTCTGGTCCTAGACTCTCCCATTCGTGGAAACATTCTCTCCACATCCACTCTATCCAGCCCATTTTAAATATATAAACAATTTCTCACTATATAAAACCATGATAAGTGATTCTGAGGGTTATGTTGTCGATCATTTATTAACAGTATCCCATTGATTTGTTTAGATTGCGGAGGTGTTCTGACTGCTTCGGAAGGTTCTCTGGCCACTCCCAAACACCCTGAGCAATATCCACACAGACAGGTATGTAACCAAGGCATACATTAACTCACATCCACCTTACTGATCCTTTAGCTGAAAATATCACAGAATTTCTCAACAGCCCCTCTTCCTTTTAAGCAGTCACTCAGATCGAAGATAATTTGTTTCCAATCCAGAATCTGAGCCCACGATGCTTATATGGGAACTGCAGATTCTTCTGCAGATGACAGATACAAAAAGCTGGAGTAACTCAGCGGGACAAGCAGCATCTCTGGAGAGAAGGAATGGGTGACGTTTTGGTTCAAGACACTTCTTCAGACTTCCACAGATGAGTCAGGAGATGGTGGGTGGATGGATAGTTAATGAGGTGGTGTGCTCCTTCCACAGCTCACACAGGTTTGGTGTGCTTCTGAGGCCTTGAGGTTCTCATTACCATTCCCGAATGGGGCAACAAGATCTTGGAGCCCTTCGCTGAAAGCAAATGTTCAGGCGCAGCAAACAGTTAGGCATCAGGTGCAAGGATGTCTGTGTGAAGCTGCCAGGCTTTGGTGAGACCCTTGGTGTTCATTGTCTGTCTCCTCATCTCAGAAGGGAATGCTTTTGCAATGCAGGTAGTGCCACAAGTTTTACTAGACTGTTTGCCCTACTTGGCAAGAGTGATATACAAGGCACTATTGATTCAGTTAGGCTTATTTACTGGAGTGGAGAAGAAAGAGAATGGATCTCAGGAAAATAAGCAAAACTGTAACGGACGAGACAGGTTAGAGATATCAAGGATGGTAGTGGTAATATTTCATTTCTTCAAGAAAACTTTGAGCATATCCTTGAATAATTTTATTCTGTCTGTTTGATGGAGATGGTAATAGAGTCTGGAGTGGGGCATGAGGCCTGCCCATTGTAGTGCAGATGTTCCCAGAGCATCAGTACTGCAGATGTTGGCCTGGGACCGTTTGCTGGCATGGGTTTGCCAGTCTTTCCAGGGAATTTGGAGGATTTTGCAGGGACAGCTTTGGCAACTTGTCATATGGAGTATGCTACTGAAACAATCTCCAGATGTTCATGTGTGTGTGTGATTAACGCACTGTTTGGTCTAGTATGTGTGTGGTTGGGATAGTGCTTCTCTTTCTGGTAAACTCTGATTTTTTACTAACTGGAAAGATAAAAATAATTTGATTTATTCCATGCCCAAATGTTTTGCTGCTTCATTCTTTGTACCCATCCATTTAATTTTCATTTGAGTTAATCCTCCTCTTCTGAAGACACTTGTTCTTTTTGGAGCTAAGTTTAAAGGTTGCAAGCAAAACACAGCCACTGTGTGGACCTGGCTGTGAGTGTTGATAGGCTATTTAAATATGATGGGTATGACAATGAAGCACTCATTTCAATGTTTACAAGGGAACGCTTTATTCCCAGAGTTGCTTAAGACTAATATGGACAAGAAATATACTGCCTAAAGCATCAACCAAAAGATATTGGGGCAATTATACCACAGGAAACAGAATTAGCTCATCCCAGCCCAAAGACTGAACCAGGATGGCGCCTCAGCACTGCATTGTGGGAATGATTTCCTAGATTACAGGTTAAACGTATCAGTCCCTCAAATTAATATAAAAGATCAATCTAGTATTTTGAAGAAATTTTAAAACATTTGGAGAGCATTTTGAAGAAATGTTGAACATTTGAAGAGCAGCTGTGATTGTGGGAGGAGAGGTGGTGGATAGGATGAGGTTCAATTGGTAATCTGCCAATATCTAGATTGACCTCATTAAGTGATCACATTGCTGCTTTGCAGGATCTTGTGCACAAATGGGTTGCCACACGTTCTACATCACAACTGTAACAGTACTTCAGAAGTACTTCATTGGCTGTGAAGTGCTTTATGATGTCCAGAAGTCCACTGTGGTGCTATATATAGTGGGGCCTCTGATTCTCTTATAACAATTTCAAGAATCCAATTTAACTCACACTTTTGTAACTTGTATAAAAATGCAAAATTTTTGGATGGACATTTTAAAATGTATCTCTAAAGTTAGCGATAATTAACTGGACCCAGATCCAAAATTTATAATATTAGGATATATTTATAATATGAGCTTCCAGCAGAAGTGATGGAGGCAGGATCGATTTTAACATTTAAGACTAAAGTGGATAGGTATATGGACGTGAAGGGAATGGAGGGGTATGGTCTGAGTGCAGGTAGATGGGACTAGGGGAAAACAAATGGTCGGCACGGACTGGAAGGGCCGAGAGGGCCTGTTTCCGTGCTGTAATTGTTATATGGTTGTTATATGGTTATATTATCAGAACGTACCACAAACTTTACGATAAGCCAGAGACACTTTCTTGATTACAGTTTAATAACTGCGAAAAAATGAATACTTAAATTTTGGAAAAAACCAACAACCCCCACAATTAAAATGTGGATCACGGAAAATATCCGAGACCTTACATTTGGAAAAAATAAGATTTGTCTTAATTGAGAAACCAGAACTATTTTTTTAAATATGGTCTCCATTTATTGAATTTTTTTTTAAGTAAATTGGTTTAACACAAAATTAAAGTCATAACTTGAGTTTAGGTTGGATGAACAACTATGCTCAACATCGAGGGTTACACAAAAAGCTGGAGAAACTCAGCGGGTGCAGCAGCATCGAAGGAGCGAAGGAGATAGGCAACGTTTCGGGTTGAGACCCTTCTTCAGACTGGAGATGCTCAACATCTCCCGGATCTATCTCCACAATCTTTATATTTGTGATCTCCTTTCTTTCTTGTTCTTCTTTCCTTTCTATTAGTTTACAGTTTCTCTTATCTCTTTCTTTCCCTATTTCTTTTCTTTAAAAAAAACTTTAAAAAATTGAAGCTATGTTAGAACTCTGTAACCCAGTTTGTCGTTTATTATCATTTGTACACATGCTTTTAATAAAAAAATTTTTTTTTTTTTAAAAGAACTTGCTGAGGTGCATGAAATTATTGTAATGCAGCATGCCAACAATGGTTTTAACTGGGAGCTTGCTGCTTGGAAATTCAGTAGCCGTGAGATGCAAGACATCAGGTGCAACTGAATAAATACACCAGATGCCCTTGCACTTTGAAAAGGGTAACCAAATAAGTATGGGGTTGTAGCTCGGTTCAGGCTGTTGCAGACGAGAGGGGCACATAGTTGTGGGGGAGGTCACTGACAGATGTTGGAGTCTGGCTGAGGATCAACTGTGAGCTGTTATGTGCACGAGTTGGGTGTTGGAATGCACCCTGAAGTCAGGATTTATGGAGGTCATTGTGACAGTGATTGTGCTACTGAGCCACTCTTGGCCGTGGACATCGATGTCCCCTACCCAGGGGATGGGTGTTTAAAAGGCATTGGTGAAGTAGATGGATTTTCAGTGAACCAGGTGGAGTTTAAAAACAATCCCGTAGTTTAATTTTCACCATCACTGAGACTTAATTTTTAAAAGCCTGTAGTGAGATTTGAACTCGCATCGCTGGAGTGCTGGTCCTATGACTGTACATGACAACATGCAATCTAACTTTCAGTGTAAGATATATTTCCACACAGTGGGTGGCACTGTGGCGCAGCGGTAGAGCTACTGCCTTACAGCGCCGGAGACCCAGGTTCGATCCTGACTACGGGTGCTTGCCTGTACGGAGTTTGTACTTTCTCCTGGTGACCCGCGTGGGTTTTCTCTGAGATCTTCGGTGTCATCCCGCCCTCCAAAGATGGTACAGGTTGTAGGTTAATTGGCTTGGTATAAATGTAAATGGTCCCTAGTGTGTGTAGGATAGTGTAAGTGTGGGGGGGATCACTGTTTTGGTGTGGACTCGATGGGCCGAAGGGCCTGTTTCTGCGCTGTGTCTCTAAACTAAACTAAACTAGACAGCACATCTCTTTCTAAGCAAAGTGATGACTTGAATTGCATCAAAGAACATTCAACGTTAATTGATGGTTTAGTCCTAAATACTACCAAGCTTGTTAATTGTTCTGTTTTATCAATGTACAGATGTGTGTGTGGCACATCTCGGTAACCTGGGGTCAAGTGGTCCAGTTGATGTTTCACAACTTCAGTCTGGAGTCAGCTGGAGACTGTCAATATGACTTTGTGGAGGTGCACAGCCAAGCCAGCAGTAGTCCCAGCACACTCATGGGCAGGTAAGATCTTCAAAATACCTACACGGTTAAATTAAAGGGAGGAATGTGGTGTAATAGTGACCTGTCACCATTTGGCATAGAGCTAGTCTCAACATGGGAAGGTCATGCATCTACGCAACAGGGAAACTGGCCCTCGGGCCTGACGCGTCCACGCCAACCACGTTGCCTAATAGCCCTGTCCCACGGTACGAGTTCATTCCAAGAGCTCGCCCGAGTTTTTAAAAAATCAAACTCGTGGTAAGCACGGAGAATGAACGTAGTGGGTACGTCGGAGCTCGGGACGTCTCTTAGCGGCTTGTAACGCTAACCGCAGATACTCGGGAAGACTCGCTAACGGCAGGTAAGCACGGGAAGACTCGTGAGGAATTTTCAACATTGAAAAATGTCCACGAGAGCCCGAGTACCGACGAGCGGCCATTACCGTAAATCTACGGGTTCGAATCAGGGCAAACTCGGGAGAACTCTTGGAATGAACTCGTACCGTGGGACGATACCTGTCTAAGTATCTTAGAAATGTTATAATTATACTTGCCTCTACCACTGTGGCAGCTTGTACCATATACGTACAAACCTCTTAATGTTGTCCCCTGTCCTTTTTACAGTATTTTTTCCCCCTCTCACCTTAACCCCATGTCCTCTCGTTCTAAACGGCTCCACTCTGGGGGAAAAGACTGGCTTTTCATTTTATCTTCGCCTCAAATATGACCAGCATCTTGCAGCATTTGGATCCATCCCCCATAGACATTCGCCATGTTCAGATGGAGAATGGATTGCCCACAGCTGACATGAAACGCAATCTCTTACATGGAAGGAGGGTTAGAAATATAATCTGTTTATAGTCCTCCATGAACAATGTTTTAAATCCAAGAGGTGTGGGAACGATGCTCGGAATGACAAGTGAGGTCTATGCAGTCCCAGAGCCTCCTAATCCCCACTTGCTCTGTCTGGGTGGGGCGTGGAGGAGGGTGGGGACAGTGAGGTGGGGAGGAGGAGGTACAGAGAACAGTGGTCGTTTGGTGGACAGAAGCATTATTGGTTTCAGAATTCTCAGCTACATAAGATTATATGGGAAAAAATTGGACTGAAAATCCTCAGTGTTTAACTGGTCTTTTTCTTTTGAAGATACTGTGGGGACTCCCTGCCTCCAATACTGACTTCCCCCCAACACGAGATGTTGGTTATTTTTGTAGCTGATGAGGGTGAATCAGATGAGGGATTCTTTGCCACCTATCAGGCTGTCAACAAAAGCCAGGGTAAGAGAGACTGTAGCATCTTCTTGTTCTTGCACCCAAAACAAGCCTTGTGGGGTCCTATTTACTAATCACTTCTATTTAATATTTTTGGGTTATTTGCTTCCTTCCTTGGCTCTGCAACGTTCCTGAGAAAGAAAGCAAGTGTTTGAGTTTCTCTCGGGACGCTTTGTTCCGCACCATTGATGATGTGTGATTGAGGTCATCCATAGAGGTGATCTTTATCACTTCGCAGAAGCAGGTGTGGTTCCCACCAATCCTAAAATCTGATCCATCATTGAGTAAGGTAATGGCTGACGTTCTTCACAGCCATGTTCCTGCCTGGTCCCAAGTCCCCGATAGTCCAAAATACAGAATTCCACGTCCAGGACATATGTCCGAGTCCACAACTCTCTGTTGTGCGTTGAATGTCACAGGTAAAGGTCAGTGAACGTTTTGTGAGGGACTATGAGCTTAACCTACCATTTCAATTCAGTTTCTTCAGGTAAAGGCAAAAGTTAAAGCCCTGTCCCACGGTACGAGTTCATTCCAAGAGCTCTCCCGAGTTAAAAAAAAAATCAAACTCGTGGTAAGCACAGAGAATAAGCGTAGTGGATACGTCCGAGCTCGGGGATGTCTCTTCGCTCAAACGGCAGGTACTCGGGAAGACTCGCTAACGGCAGGAAAGCACGGGAAGACTTGTGAAGATTTTTCAACATGATGAAAAATGTCCACGAGAGTCCCGAGTACGGACGAGTGGCCATTACCGTAAATCTCCGCGTTTGAATCAGGGCAAACTCGGGAGAGCTCTTGGAATTAACTCGTACCGTGGGACAGGGGTTTTACTATTTCTGAATGCAATTTTAACACTGCGATGTCGTATCGTTATTTCATGTCATGTTGTTTCAATGTCGAGTTGATGTCTTCCTTTTCGTTCTATAAATGCCCTTCTTTGCATATCCCTCAGCATTTTCTTTAACGAAAGAAAAAGAGGGAACTGGAAATGGAGAAAGAGAAAATGAGGTTTTATAAACCTTCATCCTTGCATTCCACCATCTCATGATGTTCTAGAATTCTTCAGTCATTAAGTACTTTTGAGGTGTGGACACATTTAATATAGGCTCAAAGATAGACACAAAAAGTTGGAGTAACTCAGCGGGACAGGCAGCATCTCTGGAGAGAAGGAATGGGTGACGTTTTGGATCGAGACCCTTCTTTTAATATAGGCTCGGCAGTTTGCATTTTCTCGGAGATGGGGGGAGTGGGCAAGACATCAGCTGAACACTTCCACTAGGAATGTAGTGGATATGACATGATATGTAGCTTCAAAGCTGAATGAGCCAAAGGAATAGAATAAAAATTGTAAAATTCAAGCCCCTTTTCTTTTGAATCAACCTTTTGTGATGCATCCTAAAGATTTGTTTGTGTCTGTTGACTCAAGTCCTTTTCATCTTGACTCCAGCACTTTCTATTTATATTTGAGTGATATTTGGGAACAAATCAAGTTGTAAGCACCTGGCCGAGTAGCTCACAGGATGTTTAGTTTAGAGATACAGCGTGGAAACAGGCCCTTCGGCCCACCGAGTCCGCGCCGACCAGCGATCCCTACGCACTAACACTATCCTACACACACTAGAGACAATTTACAATTGTACCAAGCCAATTAATCTACAAAACTGTACTTCTTTGGAGAGTAGGAAGTAACCAGAGCACCTGGACAAAACCCACGCAGGTCAATAGACAACAGACAATAGACAATAGGTGCAGGAGTTGGCCATTTGGCCCTTCGAGCCAGCACCGCCATTCAATGTGATCATGGCTGATCATCCCCAATCAGTACCCCGTTCCTGCCTTCTCCCCATATCCCCTGATTTTTAAGAGCCCTATCTAGCTCTCTCTTGAAAGCATCCAGAGAACCTGCCTCCACCCCCCTCTGAGGCAGAGAATTCCACAGACTCACCACTCTCTGTGAGAAAAAGTGTTTCCTCATCTCCGTTCTAAATGGCTCACTCTTTATTCTTAAACTGTGGCCCCTGGTTCTGGATGCTGTGACATACTGAGATCACGGGGAGAAGGTACAAATTCCGTACAGATAACACACCCGAGGTCAGGATGGACCCCGGGTCTCTGGCGCTGTAGGGCAGCAGCAACTCCACCTCTGCGCCACCGTGCCGCCCTTATGTCAGACTGTCAGACTGCCATGCCAGACTGTGTTAAACCACTTAGCCTGACCAGTCTTCCTTGGTACTTCTTTCTCAGTGGCATGCAGCCCTCATGAGTTCAGCTGCATAAACGGGCAGTGTGAAGCGAAGCAGTGGGTGTGTGATGGCTGGAACGACTGCTCAGATGGGAGCGATGAGATGAACTGCACTAACGTCACGCATCTGCCTTACGGTATGTGCATGTGGGGATTTTCAATGGAACCATGACACGTAAGAGCCAACATACTGAGTAACTTAGACTTAGTAACTAAAGACTTTAGACTTTCGAGATACAGCACGGGAACAGGCCTTCGGCCCACCATGTCCACACCAACCAGTGATCACCACGTAAACTAACACTATCCTACATATTAGGAACAAATTTATAACATCAAAGCCAATTAACCTACAAACCTTTACGTCTTTGGCTTGTGGGAGGAAACCGGAGCACCTGGAGAAAAACCACACGATCACAGGAAGAATATACAACCTCCGTACAGACAGCACCCGCAGTCAGGATCAAACCCAGGTCTCTGGTGCTGTAAGGCAGCTCTAACTCTGCACCTGCATGCCACCCTACCCTGGACAAGTGAAGACTACGGTCCATGTAGTTCATTTTTACATTCCTGGTAGCAACTTAATGCAATGATAGCATTATTGACTCATTCTGGGCATCAATCCTAATTGATTTGTATATAACAAGGGAGGCACTGTCTCACAGCTCCGGTGGACAGCTTTGATCCATTATTTCCTGTGTGCAGTTTGCTGTTTTCCCTATGACTATGTGGATTTCTCCTTGGGGATCTGGCTTCATTCCACACCCCAAAGACACGCTGGCCCCATAGGATCATTGCCCCAGGTATTGGTGTGGGAAGATAATGGACACAGAGAAAAAAATAGATTACAAGGAAGTAAGTAGTAAGGGAATGGGATTGATGGGATGTCATAATAACGTATGACACTTTAGTTCAGGTGGTGCAGTAGCAGAGTTGCTGCCTTGCAGTGCCAGAGACCTGGCTTCAATGCTGACTACGGGCGATGCCTGTATGGAGTTTGTACATTCCCCCTGTGACAGCAAGGGTTTTCTCCAGTTGGTCCCGTTTCATCCCTCGTGCCAAAGATGTACAGGCTTGTTTTGAAGGTCAACTGGCTTCTAAAGTTCTAAATTGTCGCTCGTGTATAAGATAGTGCTAGTGTACAGGTTGATCGCTTGTCGGCGCGGACCTGGTAGGCCAAAGGCCCTGTTTCCGCACTGTATCTCTAATATCTAAAGTTTAAAGTCTAAGTTTGAAGCCCATGAATAAGGCAGGGATAAACTTGGTGATGGAAAGATTTGCGTATGATAGTTCCCTCTACGCTGATTTCTCCTGTGAAGCTACATTTACCACGATGCTATGAGTCAAATTATTCATTTAGTTTATCCCAAAATATTTCCCGAAAGAAGCTAATATGACTTGGACTTGGATTAATTAATACTAACTAGTTCCCACATCTGTTGTACGAGGAGAGTTGACTACGCTCTCATTGAAATCATGTGCAGATTCATTTTAAATGTCACTTCAAGTGCAGGGCGTGTTCTCTGCCTCTGTATTTAAAGATGTATTTCATAACATAAATGTTTATCATAACTCAGTGTCTTCAGAAATTAAGTGGTTTAATTTGTAAACTCATGCGGAATGAAGACAACAGTGAGGCCACACACCAACTGGAGGAACAACACTTTGTATTCTGCTTTGGTAGCTTACAACACAATGGCATGAACATTAAATGCGCCAATTTCAAGTTATACGTCCCTACCCCTTTCTGTTTCCTTTGCCTCCCCACCCTGGTGGACATCCATTCCCCTACTATCTTCTGCCCCACTAGTCACTGTGCCCCTTTCCCCTCTTTCGTACACCAATCCCCTGTCCCCAGGTCCCTTATTATCCATGTATCCCCATTTTTTCCCTTCACCCTGTCCTCTTGCACCTATATATTTTCTTCAGGCTTTATATTGAATTCCTCTCTTTAACTGATACCCTTTGTCCCCTTTTCACCTCTGGCCTTTGTCACTTACTCCACCTACCTGCATTTAGTGAAAAAATAATATCGGCCAATAATGTTGTTCAAATCGCCATCTAAACTCGATTGTTGAACGCAGATGTTGACTATGAAAAGTATTACGTTTCCATCTTGGAATAGCTTGTGCCTCAGAAAGGTACAAGTATATCCAGGAGAGAGCGTAAAATGGAAAAAGGTTACCCCTGCAGTGCATTTTGAGTTTCATGAGGTTTTTATGATTCTTGAAGGCCTTCGATAAAATATCTTCTTAACACAAAGTCTATGTTTTGAACATAAATGGTAAACCTTATATTTTATTCCTTTGTATCTAGAAGTTTGGGCACAAAGTGCTGGAGTACTTTAATGAGTCAGGCTATGTCACCTATCCATATTCTCCAGAGATGCTGCCCGACCTGCCGAGCTACTCCAGCACTTTGTGTCTTCTTTTGTAAACTAGCATCTGCAGTTCCTTGTTTATCTATACTGATGATGCTTTAAAGTTGAAATATCCACTTATACCCGAGCAACATGACAATAGGCCTTAGGCTGAACTTGGTATCTTCTCATCAGTACTCGGTGGTATATGGACCCAATGGTAATGAAGGAAGGTGGTCACAGAGATTTATGGATCTGCCTCATGACATTACATTTAAATTGGATTTTTCTGGAACCTGTCCTGAATATTTTTCTCCTCTTTTCCAGAAACTGCCTGTGAGCCAATTGAAGTGGAGATGTGCCAAGGACTCGGTTATAATGAAACGTCATTCCCCAATATCTGGCTTGAGATTCCAGATCAGAGAAGTGCTATTTCTACCCTGAAGGATTACAAAGTAAGAGAACACATTGTCCCTATTATACTGATGACATGACAAGAGATGCTGAGCAAAATACTCAATGTGAAATAACCAAGCATTGGAGTCTGCCAAAGTGCACAGTTCCCAGTTCTTTCAAATGTTTTACTAAGTGCATTGAGTTAGTGGATTTTGAGTTTGATATAGATCAGCAAAGCTGTTTTGATAACTATCGCTTCGAAGACACTTTGAAGAGAAACAAAATGTGTTGTGCATTAGATTGGTCTGTGTGCTAAAGAGTAATGGGTCTTATCTGGGAAAATGAAAAGCCAGACTGCTTTGATTTTGTGAAAAGTAGAAGTTATGAAATATCCCGAAGTTACATCACATTATGAGCAATGAGAGATTCCATTCTGGCAAACACCTAGGAACATTCAAATGTGATACCAACTTGCAGTTTTATTACCTTGAGAAAAATATAAAATATTTATAATGTATTCAATCAGTTTATTGCAGCCTAATGCCCCTGTCCCACTTAGGAAACCCAAACGGAAACCTCTGGAGACCTTACGCCCCACCCAAGGTTTCCATGAGTCGCCAGAGGTTTTGGTCACTTGCCTGGAAGGCCTCGACCGAAGCGTGAGCTGCATCTAATGACCAAAGATCCTACAGGATCTCTGCTACCGACCGTGCACGCACGCACGCGCACACACGCGTACACACACACGCACACACACACACACACACACACACACACGCACACACACGCACACACACACACACACACACACACACACACACACACACACACACACACACACTGCGAAGGTGGGGGCCAGGGACAGCGGAGGAGCACTGTCTGCGCGATGAAGAGGAAGGTAAACGGCTGCCACAGAGCACGGTAAGTCCTTTAGAGAGAGCGGGAGGGAGGGAGAGAAGGGGGAGAGAAGGGGGGGGGAGAAGGAGTGGAGACAGATTTAAGAAGCTTAATAAAGTTAGCGGGCATTTTACCTTTCGGCGGATCTTCTAGGTCCTGAAAACCAAAGATAGGATCTTTGCTGAAAACTCCAATGAGCCAATCAAAATGGCCGGGCAGCGAAGGAGATTACCTTCGATTGCCTGTAAGTAAATAGCGACCCTACTCCACTGGCTTCAACTAAACAGCAACCTAATTTTAGTCAAGGCCGGTTTTGATTTTGTTGAAATAATCGCAGGAACATAGAAGAAGCCTCGACTACGCGGAAACCACTTTCGACCATTAGGGAGAGTGACCAAAACCTCCGGGAACCTCACGGAAACCTTGGGTGGGGCGCAAGGTCACCAGAGGTTTCCGTTCAGGTTTCCTAAGTGGGACAGGGGCATTACCCGGTATGGGTTCAATGCCATGGGCAACTCTGTACAATTACATTTTGATAGCCAAAGACAATCGTAAACACTTCCATTTCACTTCGCTGTAGTTAGTCTCTTGTCTGCTGTTGTTCGTCAGAGGCAGTTATCCCTCCCTGGCCATGTGGAAGGGTGAGTTTCAGCTTTGTTGCATCATTCCACTTGGAAACACAGGATAAGAGCCAGAGATCGGGATAAGAACACGTTTTAAAAATGCATGAGGTGAATCAAGTATTCATTAAGAGTAGATTACAGAAAGAAATGGAGATTGAGGAATCTGTAGGTTTAGGGTTATTATTGTCATGTGTAACTAAAATGAGGTACAGTGAAAAGATTTATTTTGCATGGACTCCAAACAGATCAGATATTATACATAAATACAACCAACTCAAGTATGTAGGAAGGAACTGCAAATGTTGGTTCAAACCGAAGATAAACACAAAAGGTCGAGACCCGAAATATCACCCATTGCTTTTCTCCAGAGATGCTGTCTGACAAACTCAAGTATAACAGGTAGAGCAAAGGGGAAGGTGCAGAATGCAGTTCCCGGCATTGTAACACATCAGGTCCAGAGATAAACTCCAATGTCTGCATTGAGAGAGAGATGAATTAACAGTACCTTAGCTTATGAATGGACAGTTCAGAAGCCTGATAATGGGAAGAAGTTGCTCCTGAGTCTGGTGGTACATGCTTTCAAGCTTCTGTATCTTCTGCCCAATGAGTGCGGAGAAGAGGAGGGATGGCGGGGTGGGATGGGATGAACAGTGATTTCTAACAGTGAAGCACGACTATTCTAAAGTTACTAGATCTACTGATTTATTTCTCTGTGGGGATTTGCTGAGATGCTGCTCCCAACAAATATTTATCTAAATCCTTCCTATGGGAACACATGACCTAGCTAAGTCACTATTTCTTGCTGTTTGGTTCTTGGCCTCTCATATCCTTTCCACTCTTATCATATTTCTGCAGAATAGTTGGGGAAAAGGCATGGGAATGGAGTTAGGAGGGAGAGATAGATCAGCCATAATTGAATGGCAGAGTAGACTTGATGGGCTGAATGGCCCAATTCCACTATCCCATGACCTCACTACCTTAGTTGGGTGTTTGATCCAGTCAAGGTTCCAGTTCCAAGCATTCGTAACTTGGATATTACAACACTAACAGCCTATTCTTTCCTTTCCACAGCTCCTGGCGGGCTTGGTTTGCTATGAGAATCTTCGCGCGCTGGCTTGCAGCATCCTTGTGCCCAAATGCACATGGGATGGTGGTGTCCTGCCACCCTGTCAGTCTCTCTGCCTCTCTACTGAGAAACAATGCCAACATTCACTCGAGTCTCTGGGCATCATGTGGCCTTTTAACTGTAACCTTTTTCCAGATTCTGATGACCCCATTGAATGCGTGGGACTAATCTAACGCACTGCCACATCTGGCTTAGACCCAGAAAGAGAGATAGTTTTAATTGCAACTCACTAGCAGCAGCATTTGGGAGACTGCATGAACAAGTTTTGTCTAATGCTAACTATGTATTTCTTTGCTGAACTTGGACAATTTTTTTAAGCCCCCCCCCCCCCCCCCCCCCACCGCCCCCATGTGAAGCTTAATTACTTCTTTGCTAAGACAAAGAAGGCATTGATGATCTGAGTTGGTCTTGCAGATGGAGATGGGTGGAAGCAGGTCTGGAGTATCACACTTGTAGTGGAACAATGTTTGTTCAGAGGCAAGACAAACTATAGCAAAATAATTTGAAGAGAACCAATTATTATCTGAAATATGGAGTCTTCATAACCAGAAAATGTGTGCGTGAGATGGAAATTGTTTTAAAAGCGCGTGTAAATCTCGGGCTTCCCATGGTGCCCCCTACCGACCTCACAGGCACTGATATTCTAACATGCACAAAGACATTTGCTCTGTAATCTTTCATCATTGGTGGATCCCATGGAGATCAAAGAAGAAACGTGGTATTGTGGGGTGAGGGGCTTATAAATTCATATAAGTTCTAGGAGCAGAATTAGGCCATTTGGTCCATCTAGTCAACTCCACCATTCAATGTTTCTTTCATTCTCAATCCCATTCTTTTGCCTTCACCCCATAACATCTGATACTTTTCCTAATCGAAAAAGGGTAAACATGAGTGATGAGAGCGACCGAGGTAGGAAGACCTGGTAAGTAAGAAGCTGCGAGGAAGGCAAGGATCACTGCTGGCTTGTTGATTGAGTTTTGTGCCCCGTCTGATTTCTTCAATAGACCAAAGACTCTGTGAATATGGTGTGAATTTTATTTCTGGTGTTTGCTTTTGCTGAGAGGCAGGTCCTGAGAAGTGGGAAGTAGTCCACACTTTCTGGGGTCGGGTCGCGCTGTGAACTGTTGTTGTTGGAAGGAGTGTGGTGTAACCAGGGCCGGGGGATGTTTGCCTTACAGATGTTGAGCGTGCGATCCATATTATCATATGCTTTAGTCATCTCTATGTGGACCCCACAGTGCAAATGTACAACACATACAGAGGGGATTTGACTGAAAAGAGCCAAAGTGTATTAGGTTGGTTTAAAATTTAATGGAAAACGGTGTATAAATGTTGGGTAAATGGGGGATAAATGTCAATTTGTTTTCCAGTTGGTACCACTCTGCTACTGGACATTACTGCTGCACCTTTTCTCTCTGGGATACTTTCTACTCCTTCCGTACCTTTGGGCAAGCTTTTCTTTGGTGCAATTGCAGGCTCACATCTTGTTAACTTCCACCCTGTGCACGACTGAATAACCCTTTGATTCCTCAAGGACATGCATGGAATCAATTTGGAATTACCTCGTGAATGCGTGCTGTTTTTTGTTATACAGTCTCTGTATAAACTGTTCACAGAATCCACTGAGAGCAAGACATTTGATCATGCCTGTAAATGCATCTCCTTGACCAAGCAATGTCCATTATATCATATGATTTCAACATTCATAGAAACATAGAAACGTAGAAAATAGGTGCAGGAGGAGGCCATTCGGCCCTTTGAGCCAGCACCGCCATTCATGGCTGATCGCCCCCTATCAATAACCCGTGCCTGCCTTCTCTCCATATCCCTTGACTCCACTAGCCCCTAGAGCTCTATCTAACTCTCTCTTAAATCCATCCAGTGACTTGGCCTCCACTGCCCTCTGGGGCAGGGAATTCCATAAATTCACAACTCTCTGGGTGAAAACGTTTTTTTCTCACCTCAGTCTTAAATACGAATAAAGTGCAATGGAGTGCAAATCTAGCACTATAGTCACCTAGACTGCACCTCTCTTTAAAAATCATCTCTATTGTGTCTTTCAAACCAATCGCCCCACAGTTCAGCAGATGGGAGGGCAGCCTAGTCTGGCACCAAGCCAACGCATATCAGTGAGGTTTTGGGTATGATGCAAAGTGTGTATAGAGTCAGCTAATGCACAAGAAGAGTAATAACTTGGCCTCAGTAATGTTAAAGTCAGCAATGTCAGGAGGAAATAGTAGAAATGTGGAAAATGGTGGAGCTTGACAAAACCACTTTGAACTTGGTGAAAACTAGCTGAGTCGCATAATTTTGCCAATTCAAATAACTGATGAAATTTGGGTACAGAAATGAATTTTATTTTTACGTGGTTTCCGTTGCTGGTCATTTTTACTTTCGGCTGCATTTAGACATTTGATGCCTCTCGTACTGTCTTAATAAGTAGAATGAATTTTGAAAAGTTCTTGCATTTGTATAAAAATAAACTACAGATGGTGAAATCTGAAACAAAACCAAAAGCTCGCCTCATCTGTCACCTTAACTCTGTAATTTTCCACAGATGCTGCCTGACCTGCTGTTCCCAGCATCTTCTGTGTTTGTCTTGCATTTATGTAGAGTCCTGTCACTTTACTCAGCAGCACCTTGTGCATGACAAATTATTTGATTATTAAGCAAGGAATCTTGATCCCAGGACAAGGAAATAAACTTCAAATAATATTTTTAACATTCTTAGAAAGTCCTGGGTGAAAGGACCAGCATACCAGCTTAACATTTAAAATACAACACCTCTGTCAATAGAACATTTCCTCCATGTTGGATTGTGATGTTCACTTTGAATATGTTGTTAATTCTTGGAATAGAACTGAATATTCAAAGAGCAGTAGGTTTAGAATGTTATGCGGTTATAACAGCGCTGACTATCTGTTTTAATTCATACCCATTATCTTAAAAAAAAATTTGAAAGAGGATTTTTCCTGTGAAAATAGATTTGTCCTGTGAAAATAGATTTGTCTTTATTCATTCAATTCCACAGTTAAACGTGCAATTCGGTCTGTTCTCAGCCTTTGTGTCTTTTCTTGACCTACTGTTTTTTGCTTTGCTATTCCTGGCTCTGCCTCTGAGCACATCAACCATTTCCTGGAGTCTGAGCCTATGAGCAAAAATTTACTCATTCCCTTTGAACTGAGTCGAGTGGAGAAGCCATCTGACCAGGAGGAGACTTTGAGACTGCTAAGAACCATACTGACACTGGCTGTGGGTATTAAAGAACTATCATCAACTCTCTCACACTTCTTCCAGAAGTAAAACTGTGCACATTTATGGTGAGTTCTTTAACGTATTACTTAAAGGGTGTTTCTTTGATTTCCATGGCATTGGAAGAAATGGAACTTAAATCTTATTAACAATATGAGCACTTCCTTAACATGCTCCAGCTGTTGGGGATTGTGTCCCAGATGTTGGCTCGAGTTAAAATATTTTCTGTGGATATACTGGAGTTAGACGGCATTCAGAGAAGAGTTTTAACTATTGCATATATGGACTCCCATTGCAGAACAGTATTTTAGTTTGTAATAAACAGTTGGGAATATGGAAAGAGTTTAATACATGGGTTCTTGTTTCACGTAATAATAAAAGGATTGGGAGTTGATGTCATGAAGAAAATTTTAATAGTTACAATAATTTCTAAGGCAAAAAAATGTTGACGGACGATTTGCACATTGTTGGAAAGATCTGTTTGGGTGTGTTATTTCCCACTACATGTGTTTAAAATGGTTGTCTAAGTCTTATAAACTTCACTTTGGCAGTTGAATGCTTTATGTTTGCTTTGTGGCGGGTTTGAGTTTATATTAGCAGAATTGAGATTGCTTTGGTCAAAACATTTCATAAACATTACTGAGAAATAATAAGAGACGTTCAGAGTTGAGCTTGCATTTCCCTTAATTAAGGAGCCTCAGCTTTGCAGTTAGACGGAGCTTTCAAGTCATTTAACAGAGGGCTCATAACCTGCAACTTACTCCTGGTTCAGATTCCTGCCGTGCTCCCCGGTCAATGGACAACAGCTTGTTGCAATACCAAAACTGTCTTACCTCCTGTTAATTGTTTGATCGGCGCCCAATGAGATAAATCGAAGATCATTACTAGTTTAAGCAGACAGTTCCTTAAATCACATGATGAGCGTTAACCGTAAGTAAGTAAGTTTATTGGCCAAATATTCACATATAGAAGGAATTTGCCTTGGTGCTCCGCCCACAAGTAGCAACATGACATACAGTGACAGTTATGAATGACTCAGAAACACTAAACATTAATAATAATAAAACATTAATGATAAAACACCATTGATCAAGCATGTGAACCAACAAAATACCAGATCAAAGGGAGGATACAGATTTTTGGCTGTTGAGTAGAGCAACTACTCGTGTGTGGCGGCTCCCAAGGGTCGGGCCATCCTAACAGTTAAACCCCTCGGCACGGGAATGGTGCAGTCCAGAGGCGGCCCTTAACCAGAGGGTTTAAAGGCAAGGGTTTTGGGTGCCATCTTGCTCTCATTGGACTTCCTGGCGAATTGAGAGACCTAAATAAAAAGGTACTTCCCCTACACCTGGCTTCTCGCCTTGATTTCGGGATCGTACCCCACATTGGTGACCCCGACGCTCCATCGTTGTCATGATGGAGAGCAAAGCTTCCCCCTCAAATGCCAACCCGGCCCTGTCTCTGGACGCGGTCTCGGTGAAATTGCCTACCTTTTGGACCACCCGGCCGCACATCTGGTTTCAGCAGACGGAGGCCCAATTCAACCTGCGGGGAATAACGGTCGACGACACTCGCTTCTATTATCTGGTGGGGGCCCTTGACCGGGACACGGTTGAAGAGGTCACAGACTTCATCGCAGACCCTCAGGCCACCGAGAAATACCGCGGCCTTAAGGAGTACCTGCTTGAGATTTATGGTCTCTGCAGGATGGAGCGCGCTGCCAGGATCCTTCATATGGAGGGCCTAGGCGACCAACGGCCATCGAGCCTCCTCAAGGAGATGGTCGCGCTGTTGGATGGGCACACGCCGTGCCTACTGTTCGAGTATATCTACCTGCATCTGCTGCCGGCCTACATCCGTCTGCAGCTCACGGACGTCTCCTTCACAGACCTCAGGGCCCTCGGTAGGCGCGCCGACGCGCTGTGGATGGCGCGCCCAGATAACGTCAACGCGCTGGCCGTTTGCCAGGCAAGGGTAACGCGCTATGGACGGCGCGCTCTGATGACGTCAACGCGCTGGCCGTTGCCAGGCAAGGTGACGCGCTATGGACGGCACGCTCTGATGACGTCAACGCGCTGGCCGTTGCCAGGCACGCTGACGCGCCGCAGACGGCGCGCTCCGATGACGTCACTCCGGCAGCTCCCGATTTCCTCCGGTGGGGCGGGGGAGCTGTGGAAGGAGTTGCAGCTGCAATCCCGGAGGCCGATAAGATCGCCCCCCGCGGCCGCATCGGGTACTGCACCTGCAGTCCAGCGCCAGCAAGCTCCAAGCGCTGCCAACAGGAAGCGCTGGTGCTATTACCACCAGCGCTGGGGCGCTGCAGCACGGAGATGCTGTCAGCCGTGCACGTTCCCGGGAAACGCCTGGGCCGGCTGCCAATAGTCCCCACGGCTGCCGGCCAGATCCACCGACTCTTCGCCTGGGATCGGCGCTCCGGGACCCGCTTCCTCGTCGATACCGGGGCAGAGCTGAGCGTCCTGCCCCCTTCGCTGGCCGACATTTGTTCCGGTAAGCGGGGGCCCGTCCTCACCGCAGCGAATGGCAGCCCCATCCGCACGTATGGAATTCGCATGGTCCCGATCGTGTTCGGCTCCTGTCATTTCTCGTGGCAGTTCACCATTGCGGACGTCTCCCAGCCGTTGCTCGGTGCCGATTTCCTCCGGGCACATTCCCTCCTAGTGGACGTCAGGCGTCAGCGTTTGGTCAACGCCGCCACGATGGAGCCGATCACGCTGCGATTGGATGAGCCGGTGGGACGCCCCCTGTCGTCAGTGGATTCCCGCTTCGCCCGGGTATTAGCCGCGTTCCCGAATATACTGACCCCACAGTTTCGGTTTTCGACCCCCAGTCACGGGGTGGTTCATTTCATCCAAACTACTGGCCCACCTCTCCACGCACGAGCACGCCGACTGCCGCCGGATAAACTACGTCTGGCACGGCAGGAATTCCGCACAATGGAGTCCTTGGGGATCGTCCGCCCTTCAAGCAGCCCATGGGCGTCCCCACTCCACATGGTCCCTAAAGCAAGCGGGGGCTGGCGACCCTGCGGGGATTATCGGCGGCTGAATGCCGCAACAACCGCAGATCGATACCCCGTACCCCACATACAGGACTTCACCGCCCATTTGGCTGGGGCTACTATATTCTCCAAAGTGGACATGGTACGGGGTTATAACCAGATCCCAGTCCACCCGGAGGATGTACCCAAGACGGCGATCATCACGCCGTTCGGCCTCTATGAATTCCTGTGGATGCCGTTCGGCCTCAAAAAATGCTGCTCAGGCATTCCAACGCCTGATGGACGGGGGTGTGTCGCGGCCTGGACTTTGTTTTTGTCTACCTCGACGACATTCTGGTGGCCAGCCGCTCGCAGCAGGAGCACTGCGCCCACCTCCGGCAGCTTTGTCAGCGGCTCAGCGAGCATGGCTTGGCTGTCAACCTCGCCAAGTGCCGTTTTGGGGTAACAGAAATCGACTTCCTCGGCCACCGCGTGACTTCGCAAGGCGTGGTTCCCCTGCCGGACAGGGTCGACGCCATCCGTCGGTTTCCCCGTCCATACTCGGTGCGAGGCCTGCAGGAGTTTGTCGGAATGGTGGCATTCTATCACCGTTTTGTGCCATCCGCAGCCCACATCATGCGGCCACTGTATCAACTTCTGGGGGGTGGGCAGCATAAGAACGTCGAGTGGACCAACGCGGCGGTGGCAGCATTTGACGGCGCGAAGGAGGCCCTTGCTCGGGCCGTACTGCTGGTGCACCCGCGGGAAAATGCCCCGACAGCTCTCACGGTGGACGCCTCGGAGTCTGCAGTCGGTGCCGTGCTGGAGCAACTGACGGACGGAGGTTGGCGGCCCCTCGCCTTCTTCAGCCGTCACCTCAACCGCGCTCAGGCCAAATACAGCGCATTCGATCGCGAGCTCCTGGCTCTGTACCCGGTGGTGTGCCATTTCCGTTACTTTCTGGAGGGCCGCCCGTTCACCGCGTACACGGACCACAAGCCGCTCACTTTCGCCCTGGCAAAGGTTTCCGACCCCTGGTCCGCACGGCAGCAGCGGCAGTTGGCCTACATTTCAGAATATACGACATCCATTCGCTACGTCGAGGGGAAGGAGAACCGGGTGGCCGACGCATTGTCCCGCCCCGCCATCGACGCCGTTTTCGCGGTGGCACCAGGAATCGACTTTTCTGCCCTGGCGGATGCGCAGCTCACGGACGCTGAGATGCCTGCCTACCGGACTGCCATCTCCGGCCTTCGCCTCGAGGATGTCCCCCTCGGTCCTGGACGGGTGACGATCTTCTGCGATGTGTCGTCAGGTCAGCCGCGCCCCATCGTCCCTGCCGCCTGGCGCCGGAGGGTTTTCGACGTGATCCACGGGCTGGCTCACCCATCAATCCGGGCGACGACGACACTGGTGGCTGCTCGGTTCATGTGGCACGGTCTGCGCAAGCAGGTTGGACACTGGGCTCGAACCTGCATTCCGTGCCAGACGGCAAAGATCCAGCGGCATGTTCGGGCACCCCTCCAGGAGTTCGGCCTACCTCACCGGCGATTCGACCACCTCCATGTGGACATCGTGGGGCCTCTTCCGCCGTCCCGGGGCATTACCCACCTCCTCACTATGGTGGACCGCTTCACTAGGTGGCCGGAGGCCATTCCCTTGGCTGATACTGCAACGGCTACGTGCGCTCGTGCGTTGTCCGTGCACTGGATTGCTCGCTTTGGGGTGCCGTCGCACATTTCCTCGGACCGGGGGCCACAGTTCACTCCGAGCTGTGGTCGGCCATGGCTCACTTGTTGGGGGTGCGGCTACACCACACCACGGCTTATCACCCGCAAGCCAATGGACTGGTGGAGAGGTTCCACCGGCAGCTCAAGTCAGCGCTGAAGGCACGACTCTCCGGCCCGGACTGGATGGACGAGTTGCCTTGGGTCTTGTTGGTATCCGGACTGCCCCCAAAGAGGATTTGGCCTCATCATCGGCGGAGCTCGTATACGGGTCGCCCCTCACGTGCCCGGGGAGTTCATGCCGTCGGCACTGGGGCAACAAGGAACTCCCTCATCCACAAAGCGCCTTCGTGAGCGAGTTGGCAGCCTCGCACCCGTCCCGATGTCCCGCCATGGGACATTTCGCCCGCATGTGCCATCAGCCCTCCGGGACTGCCCCTACGTTTTCCTGCGCCGTGATGCCCACCGGACGCCGCTGCAGAGGCCGTACGAGGGCCCATTCCGAGTGCTGCAACACGGGCAGACGACCTTTGTGTTGGACATGGGGGCCGCCCGGAGACCGTATCAATTGACCGGTTGAAGCCGGCACATCTGGACATTGACCAGCCAGTGCTGGTTGCCCGACCTCGGCCTCGAGGGCGCCCTCCCTCACGGCTCCCTCCACCTGTCCTCCCACCGGTCCCTCCACTGTCCCTCCACCTGTGCTCCCGCACTCCCGCACGCAGTCCGGCCGTGCTGTGCGCCCGCCGGTGCGTTTCGTACCTCAGGTTCTGGGGGGGGGTCCTGTGGCGGCTCCCAAGGGTCGGGCCATCCTAACAGTCAAACCCCTCGGCACGGGAATGGTGCAGTCCAGAGGCGGCCCTTAACCAGAGGGTTTAAAGGCAAGGGTTTTGGGTGCCATCTTGCTCTCATTGGACTTCCTGGCGAATTGAGAGACCTAAATAAAAAGGTACTTCCCCTACACCTGGCTTCTCGCCTTGATTTCGGGATCGTACCCCACACGTGGATAAAAATTGTTTTTATGTCTGGCTCTGGCAGCTTTGACAATCCGGAGTCGCCTTCCAGAGGGAAGTGATTCAAAGAGTTTGTGGCCAGGGTGAGAGGGGTCAGAGATGATCTTGCCCGCTCGCTTCCTGGCCCTGGCCTAGCAGTGTAGAGTGAACAGTCTCCTAGTTTTCACTCTTCGCAAATCCACCTGCCCCCTCCTCACCTCACCCTTCGTGTTTGCTGAAAGTGGAAGTCAATATATTTAGAAATTTGAAGTGTGCACTAGAACGGCACTGATGCAGTGTGTCAATGACGGTCTGTACACCGGCCAGCCACGTTGTACTGGTGTACATCAACCGGGTTTTGCACATTTGCTCAGCCAGATATGTGCTACCTGCTCCTCCTTTTCCAAAGCTGAGCTACGAAGGTCAATGGCCACAGGACCATTGGTGAGGGAAGAGGCTGGCCTGGGACCAGATCATTGCTGATTTGAAGGATGGTTGGAGATTGAGACAATGTTGTTAAGAGCAGGGCCTCAGAACAGGGGAGTCTGAAGAAGGTTCTGTCTAGAAACATCGCGTATTCTTTTTTCATCCAGAGACGCTGCCTGATCTGCTGAGTTACTCCAGCATTTTGTGTCTATCATCAGACCAGGGCGTTGATTCGGTGGGGGGGTTCTTGGGCAGGGTGACGGTGACTGATATTGTCAAATTGTTGGGCTGAAAGGGATTGGCAAATTGGGGTTGTAAGGTGAGGGAATTCACACTGGCAGCATTGTGGCAATAAATTGGGACCAGCAAAAATTGGGTTGCGATAAGATCGAATTAGAATTGGCAGCATTCAGGGCTTTGACTCCAGCAACACAGAGTGGGGAGCAGGGCTGCATTGGTTTGGGTCAGGCAGCATTGAGGGTGGAATTAATTGCAGAGAGGCAGGAACAGGCATTGGGATTCACATAATTAGAAGGAAAGATTGCAAATGGCAGCATCACTCTCAGTGCCATACCACGCTGACAACCCCTCATTATATTACCCTGTTTCCCAAAATTCGGGGAAAATGGGTAAGTGAAGATGCATTTTTGTGGAACATATTTGAAAATTATCTAAAAGAGAGGCAATGTTACACAATATAGACGTTATTCTCACCACTTGGGTCATAGGAGGCTTATTCAAAGAACTATCCACTGGGCATGCCAACCTGGCCCTTTCCCCATTATACGGCATTTTTTTGTCTACTTTCCTTTTGAATGTAACCATTGAATCTGCTTCGCTAACCTTCCAGGCAGTGCATGGCAGATCATAACAACTTGACAAATTTAAAAAAAAAATAATCTCATCATCCATTTGCTTCTTTTGCTGGTTTCTTAAACGGTGTTCTCTATTACTGACCCTCCTGCCAGAGAAATCTCTTTTTTGTTGCTTTTACAACATTCGGAATGATTCTAAACGTCTTTATGAATTTTTCCCTTGACCTGCTTGGAGTAATCTGTTAAATAGGACAATCCCACTCTTCTATAATAAAATAATGTCAAAGATAGACACAAAATGCTGGAGTAACTCAGCGGGACAGGCAGCATCTCTGGAGAGAAGGAATGGGCGACCTTTTTGGGTCGAGACCCTTCTTCAGACTGATGTCAGGGGAGTGGGTGGTATAGAGATAAAATGTAAGTCTGGTAGGAGAACTGGGAAGGGGGAGGGGATGTAGAGAGAGGGACAGCAAGGGCTACTTGAAGTTAGAGAAGTCAATATACATACCTCAGGGGTGTAAGCTTTTAAACCTGTTATATTCACAGAGGTGAAAGAGGCAAATAGCATGCTTGCCTTCATAGGTTGAGGCATTGAATGGAAAAGTAGGGTTGTCATCTTACAACTTAAACTAAAACTCTAGTTTGATCAAACTTGGAACATTGGGTGTATTTCTGGTCACCACCATAGGAAATGGTTGTGCTGGGGAGAATGTAGAGGAGGTTCATCAAGATGTCTGAATTGAGCACTTTAGTTATGGGGGAGGGGAGACTGGATAGACCATGCTTGTTTACCCTGGAGCGAAGGAGGCTGAGGGCTGACCTGATTGAGCTATTTAAATTTATAAGGGGTATCAATAAGTAAATAGATTAATTTCACACAGTAGAGATATCAAAAACAAGAGGCATAAGGCAAGAGGAAGAAGTTTAAAAGGAATGTGAAGAGAAAGTTTTCTTAATGCAGAGCGATTGATATCTGAAAGCTCATTGCCAGAGGAGGTGATGAAGTTAGATACATTCACTAAGTTTAAGAGACATTAAGACAGGCACTTAAATAGGGAGGGCATACAAAGATAAGGACCTACAGGAGGCAAATGGGACTAGTATATATGGGGATAAAGGTAAGACTGGACAAGGTGGGACGAAGGACATGTTGTATACAACTTTATGACCATAACATGGCACTGTAGCCTTTCTCAGGTGTTGAATTTGTTTTCTGGAGCAGGTAGGTACACTTGCCAAGGTCTAACTGTAGTTCCTTTTTATCTCTAAAGGGTCATACTTCCTCCACAAGCCTCGGCATGATGACTCTGGTCATGTCCTTTCTGTTCTGCCTGCTGTCATGTGCATCGCCCAACAATGCAGACAATGTACTTACTGGATTTTGTGCTGGTCAGCCGGGAATTCCAGGGACTCCAGGACGGAATGGGCATCCAGGGGTGGCAGGTCGGGATGGGCGAAGTGGGAGGGATGGAATGCCTGGAATGCCAGGAGGGAAAGGTGACACAGGTAAGCCTCAGTAACATTCCTGGTTGTAATATAAAAAGTAAGATGTGAAATTAGCAAACAATCCCTTCAATGAGGTCACAAAGTAGTTTTAGAACAACAAGGTTCAGAGTAGTTGAGTTCTTTGGACGAAGATAGTACTCACGATTGTCATAGAACATTACAGCACAATAACAGGCTCTTCAGTCCGCACTGTCTCTGCTGAACATGGTGCCAAGAGCAGTTGTATGTACCTGCACATAGTCCATATCCATATGCATATCCAATGGACTTTTAAATGCCACTGTCATAAATGTTTCAACTGTGTGTGCGGCACTCACCACCATCTGTGCGTAAAAAAACCAAAAACAAAGTTGCCCCACACATCTATTTTAAACTTTCCCCCTCTCATCTTAAAGCTATGTATGCCCTCTCGTATTTCATTTTTCCAAAGTGCTCGTTCTGAATTTCAATCAACTGGTCTTTGCCCACATCAGATGTAGACATGTCCAATAACAATATCTCCCAGTGTGCCCTCCCATGCTCTTGTCTAATAATGTTGTCGTTTGCCTTACTCCAATTCAGTACCTTCATGCAAGATTCAGCCTTCTCCCTATTCAAAACGATCACAACACTTATTGAGTTGTGATTATTTTCCCCAAACTGGCCTTCTACTGAAACACCAGTCACCTGGCCAGACTCGTTTCCTAACGCAAGGTCCAGTATTTTCCTTCCCAGGTCAGACCTGTTTCCTATGATGTGTTATATTACCAGTGCTCATTCTCCATGGCATTCCAATGAGGTAGCCTGGCATTCGCAGACAGTGGCATCAGCTTTAGAGCAGAAAATAACCCAAAGTTAACAAACGTTGAAAAATTAAGATAGTTTTGTGTTTTGAACGATGAGTTTGGCTCATATACAATATACAATAGACAATAGGTGCAGGAGTAGGCCATTTGGCCCTTCGAGCCAGCACCGCCATTCAATTTGATCATGGCTGATCATCCATAATCAGTACCCCGTTCCTGCCTTCTCCCCATATCCCCTGGCTCCGCTATCTTTAAGAGCACTATCTAGCTCATCATCAGAGTTCCTCAACAACTGAATCATTGAAAATGATGAACATTTGAAAATCAAGAACTGGGAGACTGGTTCAGCCTCAGTGAGACTCCGTGGACACTCAGTGAGAATAGAATGAACAGGACTTTGAGTTGGGGTCATGTGTGGCAGGACTGTGGCTAAACACATTGTACAGTGAGGGGAAACAGCCAGGAATAGGCAACACTTCGATAACAAAGACATAAAGAATATTTTGGTTGCACTAAGCTGAAGCAAAAGTGAAACCAAGTGATGCTATAGGGCTGGTATTAGATATATTTAGTAATGACATGGATGTAATCTTGGGATCAAATACGACACCAGCATTCCTGATATCTGTGGATAGGGACTGATCTAGCAGCATGGATATAAGACCATGGCTGCCAGATATTTCAGGCCTTTCAGTGTAAATTTAAAATTTAGAGAGTACACAAGGGTTGGAGAGGTGAGGTGAGGTAGATGTGGATGCCTTCAGCTTACATGTGGGAACATATGTTCTGTGTTTGGCCATTGTTGCATAGATGCAGCATCAATGAAAGGAGATGTGGAGGGATTTCTTTAGTCAGAGGGTGGTGAATCTGTGGATTTTTTTTTGCCACAGAAGGCTGCGTAGGCCAAGTCAATGGATCTTTTTAAGGCAGAGATAGATATATTCTTGATTAGTACGGGTGTCAGGGTTATGGGGAGAAGGCAGAAGGATGGGGTTTGGAGGGAGAGATAGATCAGCCATAGAACCGCATAATATCCAGCCACATGCACTGTTTACTACTGCCACTGGTGATAGACATTCATCATAGTACACCATAAGGTCAGAGGTGATAGTAGAATTAGGCCTATCGGCCCATCGAGTCTACCCCACCATTCAATCATGGCTGATCTATCTATCCCTCCTAACCCCATTCTTCTGTCTTCTCTCCATAACCTCTGACACCTGTACTAATTAAAAATCTATCTATCTCTGCCTTGAAAATATCCATTGACTTGGCCTCCACAGCCTTCTGTGGCAAAGAATTCCACAGATTCACCACCCTCTGACTAAAGAAATGTCTCCATGTTTCCTTCCTAAAAGAACATCCTTTAATTCTGAGGCTATGACCTCTAGTCCTAGACTCTCTCACTAGTGGAAACATTACATATCCCTTCATATAAGTCAATGTAATCTGAAGCCATCTGCTCGAAATTTGCTAAGGTATTACAATGGATTAACAGAGATTGCATCAACTTTAAAACATATGTTCAAAGCTTGCTTCTGTAAATAAAACACCTTATTTTCATCCCCCACATTTCATCAGGGTTTGATTGCTTATTACTGTTCTTAATTAAATTCAGCTGGATGTTTGAAACGAGGTCAGCAGGAGTGAGGGGCCAGGCAGGAGTGATTAAATTTTTATTTCATTTTTGAAAGGAAGTTAGAAAATGCCTCAGGGACTGCTTTATTTTTTCACCGATCCCATCGTTTTTCAAAAGATCCAATACATTTTAGACGTGTAACGGTAGCTCAGCAGTAGAGTTGCTGCCTCACGGCACCAGAGACCCGGGTTTGACCCTGGCTATCCCTGCTGTCTGTAAGGACATTCTACATTCTCCCTGTGACCACGTAGGTTTTCCCTGGATGCTCCGGTTTCTTCCCACACTCCAAGGACTTGTAGTTTAATTGACTTTGGTAGAAGTTGTAAATTGTCCCTTGCATGTAGGATAGTGCCAATGTACGGGGATTATTGGTCGGTGCAGGTTTGGCGGGCTGAAAGGACTGTTTCCAAGTTGTATCTCTAAAACTGAAACTAAAACTAAAACGTTGGACGTTGTGATTTGTGCGCAACTGATTTACAGAGACAGCCTGAGACTTTAATTATAAGAAAACTGTTTTCTCCCTTCCTGTTTTTGAAGCATCTGATGTTTGCTGACTCAAGCTACCAGCTCCCTGATGGTGGAATATGAACAAGATTTTCCGGAACATAACTAGCTAGTCAGTCCCAGAAAAGCCAGGTTAACAATTCAACAGCAATAGCTTGCATTTGTATGCTGGGTGCCCCTGAATTATATAAAATGCCTAAAGCCACATAACAGCAGCAGCAGACTGTAAAACCAAATTTGATATTCTCTCTCTTTCGAAGATGGTAAAAACTGACCAAAAGTTCAATCGATGTTTGATGTTTAAAGAGCATTTTAATAGAGGAGAGCAAGTAGGAGACTTTAAGAAAGAATTCCAAATCTGAGGCTCAGGCAGGAGAAGGCACGATTACTGCTGGTGGGGCGGAGGGAGTGGAGAAGCATTGGAGTCCTGGATTGAAGGAAAGCAGCGCTCTTAAAGGAATATAGGGATCCAGATACTACCCAGCCCCGTTTCTTATAAAGCATCATATTGCACATTTAATTCATCTTTTGTAGTTAAACACAACGATACAATGCTGATTTGCAGTTTCTTCTTTATGCTATTTGACTGAATTGCATCACTCCCACAATTAGGTCCAGGCCACATCTAACAGATCTGTAAACCTGAATTACTTTCTACCTGAGCCTGCAACAACTGAAGACAACTGTATCAATTCTATCTTAACTTGGAGCACAATCTATTTAATTCCTGCTCTATACAACTCAATGCTCCGTGAATTCGTAAAATGTGGTCACTGAGCATTTAAAAGGAATGTAGTTTTAATCCTGAAGTTATGAATGTGGTAAAAGCTGATTTTCAGGCATTGTCAGGTGAACAAACTCACTGCTCAAGTTACTGGGGAAGACAAATCCAATTAATTCTTATCCTTCAATACTCATCCACTGAGGAAAGTGACAGCAATCTAAATTGTTCACTTAGTTCCTTACATTAAACACCCTCAGTACATCCAATAGATTTAATATTCCCATTATGAATGAAACAAATGATTCATTTGTTCGTGTGGAAATTTTCTGTTCTAAGGTATTGTCTGGCCACTTTGAGAAGGTGTCAAAGTTGCAGAAAGCGAGCAGAGGTATGGCACCAGAGGTGAAAAGCCTATCAATAATGATGACAAAAGTACTTGGTCTCGCCACTGGTACACAGCGGCATGCAGTAGAGGGCCTGTCCCACTTGGCCGTCATTCGCGCGCCATTTACGCGACCTGTTAGCACGTGGGTAGCGCAGGACGGGCACATAGTGTGGTGTGGAGGAGTGTGGAGTGGTGTGGAGGAGTGTGGACAAACAAAATCTTCACGCGCCACCGGCCTGTCGCGTAACTGACGGCCAAAGTGGGACAGGCCCAAGACCCTGGCGCAGCGCTACGTCTCACCTCCAACAGCAGCAGAAGCAGGCAAACGATCGCCGAGCTCGGCCTGGGGCTCACGGCTGTTGCGGATCCGGATCCGCCCCCACTCCTACTCCCAAAGCGGGGCCAAGATGATTGGAGATAGACACAAAATGCCTGGAGTAACTCAGCGGGACAGGCAGCATCTCTGGAGAGAAGCAATGGGTGCCGTTTTGGGTCGAGAACCTTCTTCAGACTGAAGAAGAGTCTCGACCCGAAATATCATCCATTCCTTCTCTCCAGAGATGCTGCCGGTCCCGCTGAGTTACTCCTGCATTTTGTGTCTGTCTTCAAATGACGTCACGTGCTCCAGACGGCTGTGCGGACGCATGATGACGCGCGCGACCGGCACGCGTCAGTCACTACCAGCCTGTCACGTAAATGACTGCCAAGTGGGACAGGCCCATAAGGCGGTAACTATTGGGGATAAAATACAGTTATAGAAGTTATAAAAATGTCTAATCAAGAACTATCCTAGAAACATTCTGTTTTGAAAGGGAAATGGATAAATATTTAGAAAGAATAACTTACAGGGATAGAGGGAAAAGGAATATGGAGAGCTCTTTCAGAGATTTGGCCTAGTCCTGAGACGCAAGGATCCTACAAATGCACCACAGAAAGTCTCCTGTTAGGTTGCATCACAGCTTGGTTTGGGAATAAATCTGCCCAGGATCCAAGAAACTGCAGAGATAAACACAAAAAGCTGGATTAACTCAGTGGGACCGGCAGCATCTTTGGAGAGAAGGAAAGGGTGACGTTTCAGATACCCTTCCTCAGCCGCCTCCAGAGATGCTGCCTGTCCCGTTGAGTTACTCCAGCTTTTAGCGTGTCTATTTTCGGTTTAAACCAGCATCTGCAGTTCCGTCTTACACAGAAATCACAGAGAGTTGTGTAATGCAGCCGAGTCCTTCGCACAGACCAGACTTCTCATCGTTGACTCCATCTACACTTCATGCTGCCTCGGAAAAGCAATCAATGTAATGGAAGACATGTACCACTCCGGGTCATTCCTCCTTCTCCCTGCTCCCATCTGCCAGCAGGTACAGAGGTTTCAAGGCACACACCACCAGACTCGGGATTAGCTTCTTCCCCTCTGTTTTCGGGCTTCCATAAGCTGGGGTATTATTAAGAACATTGGACTTTGTGTAAGAAACTGATGTGTCACAATGCCTGAAACTCGGTTTGTACCACATTCATAACTTTGGATTAAAACTACTGAGAACAATATTTTGTATTCTGTATCTGGCCCTTTGCTCTACCTATTGTACTTGATTTTGAACTGATTTTACCTATGAATGGTATATCTGATCTATGTGGATAGTGTGCAAAATGAATCTTTTCACAGTACCCTAGTACGTGGGACAATAATAAACCTAAAGCTATGCATCATCTTAATCCAAATGAAGAGAAACGTGCACCTGTGGATTTAGAGATATGGACTTGGGTAGATGGAGCATTGTTGTAACTTTCATCCACAGTTGGCCTTAGAAACATAGAAAATAGGTGCAGGCCCTTCGAGCCAACACCGCCATTCATTGTGATCATGGCTGTTCGTCCCCTATCAATAGCCCGTGCCTGCCTTCTCCCCACTAGCCCCTAGAGCTCTATCTAACTCTCTCTTAAATCCATCCAGTGACTTGGCCTCCACTGCCCTCTATGGCAGGGAATTCCATAAATTCACAACTCTCTGGGTGAAAAAGTTTTTTTCTCACCTCAGTCTGAAATGACCTCTCCTTTATTCTAAGACTGTGGCCCTTGGTTCTGGACTCGCCCAACATTGGGAACATTTTTCCTGCATCTGGCTTGTCCAGTCCTTTTATAATTTTATATGTTTCTATAAGACCCCCCCCTCATCCTTCTAAACTCCAGTGAGCAGATCCCCCTCATCCTTCCAAACTCCTTCTCAGATGGGGACATCAAGGTGGATGGGTTGAGCCAGAGAATTTGATTGTAATAATCTAATTGATGCTTACGCTTTCCAGGCTACACTGGGCCAAAGGGGGAGCTGGGTGATGACGGGATACCTGGGATACCTGGGGAGAAGGGAGCGAAAGGAGCCGGCGCCACCAGCTTCAACTCCGCATTCAGCGCCAAACGCTCCAAGACGCACATCTTCCCCCTGACTGACGAGCCGGTCCAGTTCGATTTGGTCCTACACAATGATCAGCACCACTACAACCCAGCCACCGGGAAGTTTACCTGTGAGATCCCCGGCCTCTACTACTTTGTGGTTCACTCCACTGTTTTCCGAACCAGCCTGCAGTTTGACATCATGAAAAACAATGTGACCATCTCCTCGTTTTTCCAGTACTTCGCCAACTGGCCGAAGCCTGTCTCGCTATCGGGTGGAGCCCTCATCCACCTGAACCCTGGGGAGCAGGTGTGGGTGCAGGTGGTGGTGGGGGAGTACAACGGGATTTACTCCAGCACAAAGACAGACAGCAGCTTTATTGGGTTTCTACTCTATTCTGACTGGAAAAATGCTCATTTATTGTATTAATATCCATCACTTTGCTTACTGTTACACCTTGCATGGATTATTGCATCAAAACTGAATTTTAAACATTATAATTATATACACTGTCTTTAGAGATGTACTGTACCTCTGATCAGAGTGTCAGTACCTGTACAATTTGCCTAAAATGCACAACAGACTTGATGTCTGTTTATAAAAATGAAATGTTTATTCTCAATTACTTCTTTGTCTCAATTTGTTGGTCCTAAAGTTATTCTTGCATGGTTCATCTCCATATCAGTAAAAAGACAAGAAGTGGAGAGTTATTGCTAACAGTTAACACTTTTCAATGGGGAACTTAAGCTGGAGCCTACATTGGGCTCATGATGGGGATTATCATGGCAAGAAGAAGTGTTTCAGCACTTTCAATACCACAATCCAGGTTAGATATCCAGTCAGAAAAATGCTCTTTGGGTGGTAAAGTTCGTAGTACTGCTGCTTGCAGCTCCAGTGATTTGGAGTCAACCTGACCTCTGGAGCTATCTGTGTGAAGTTTGCTTCCTCTCCCTGTAATTGCATGGGTTTCCTCTGGGTGCTCTGGTTTCCTCACGCATTCCAAATATCTCCAGCTGATAGGTTAATTGGACACTGTTATTTGTCTCCAAGGTGATGGATAGAATCTGGGGAAGGTTGATGGGAATGTGGGAGAATAACGTGGGATTAGTGGTAATAGGGTTAATTATTATAAATGGTCAACAAGGACTCAATGGGTTTCTCCTCTATCTGATTCTATGACCTCTATAACCAGGCACAGGAAAACACAATCGTGAACGGCCCAACCTTGCAAAGTAGAGTGTAGTGAGGAGTGAACATGACGTGCAGATAAAGTGGAATGAGAATGAACAAGTATGATGACTGGAAGGTCTTTGCAAGATCCAAAGGAAGAACCAAAGGAGAACTGCCTCAAACACCTCGGGCACTGACCGGTCCAGATACCACTGTTCCACGTTATCATTGTCAAGGAACTTGTGAACTCTCAAACACAAAAACTTGAACGTTTTCACAAAAGTAAAGCTGGTTGATCCAAACCTCTTTAGTCTAAGAAGGAACTGCAGATGCTGGTTTAAACCAGAGATAAACACGAAATGCTGGAGTAACTCAGCAGGACAGGCAGCAGGAATGGGTGACGTTTCGGGTCGAGACCCTTCTTCAGACTGGTTAGGGATAAGGGAAATGAGAGATATGGACTGTGATGTGGAGAGATAAGGAACATTGAATGAAAGATACGCAAAAAAGTAACGATGATAAAGGAAACAGGCCATTGTAAGCTGTTTGTAGTGTGAAAATAAGAAGTTAGTGTGACTTGGGTGGGTGGTGATAACTGCTTTGAAATGCTGTACTGCAAATGGCTGTTGGTGGTGGTAACTGCTTTGAAATGCTGCATTGGAAATGGCTGTTGGTGGTGGTAACTGCAATACTTCCTGTTTGTACTGTATATTGATTTTAGATAAAATGCTACCACTTATGGCTGTGATTTTTGGCCATCTTACTCAGTCCCACTCCGCTCATCAGATGCAGAGTATTCTTCCAATCAATCAAAAATAAAAGTGTTATTAGTGTTTAAAAAAATATTGAGAATCTCTCCTGTCAATCACGCCATGAAGGCCACGCCCCTTCCAGTGGGAGGAGGGAGGGATTATAAAACCCGGAAGTGTGGGTGTGGCTCAGTCTCTGCAAGATGGGGGAGGGAGAGGTCACGACTCTGTCTGAGCTGTGTATCAACTGAACACACTGAATACTGAACTGTGGTGTTTTGTGTGGTTTTATGGTGGTTTCACCCTGCTTGAAATGGTATGAAACTGCATTTGAATGTGGTGGCCTTGCACCCTGCATGAAATGGTATGAAACTGCACTTGAATTTGGTGGCCTTGCACCCTGCTTGAAATGGAGCAATGAAATTCTAGTGTGCAGCAGCACAGCAGGTATGTAAACATAGTACTCTTTATTGATTGATTGATTAACATATTAATCAACAACAAGACATTGATAAAAACAGGTTTGCCCTATTACAGAAAGGATGTGATGCCTTTGGAGAGGGTGCAGAAGAGATTTACCAGCGTGGTGCATTGATCAGAGGGTATTAGGTATAATGAGAGCTTGGACAAACATGGAGGCACAAGGAACTGCAGATGCAGGTTTACAGAATAAGAATATCACAGTAAGTCAGGCAGCATCACTGGAGCACATGAATCAGTGACGTTTTGGGTCGGGACTCTTCTTCAGACCGCTACAGCCTAACTGTTGCTAGGCTCAAATCCATAGATTGAATCTAGAGTCGAGAGAGACAAGAGTGTTTTATTGTCATATGTTGTCAGATAGAACAATGAAATTCTTACTTGCAGCAGCACAACAGAATATGTAAACATTGTACTCTGTAAACCATATAATAAATGAGAGGAAGAAATTGTTCAGTGTGTGTGTGTGTGCACACACACATATCAAAATAATAATTCCCTAAACTGACTAATTAAACAACCTATATGCAGTCAAAGCAAGGGTATGATGTATCTTGATTAATTAAATATGATTGATCGTTGGGCTGGATTTTAGCCCGTTAGATTTGATGTTGTAAAAAATTTATTCAACAGGAATTACAATGGTGACTAGAACTGGAAATGAACTAGATTAGACTAGACTAGAACAGGGGCCCGGAATCCTAAGCAATGAAGGTTGATACATAATGCATTTGTCCTATATCTCTCTATAACATTGTCTATATCTCTCATTTCCCATTCCCCTGACTCTCAGTCTGAAGAAGGGTCTATTGATGAAGAAAACATCACCTATTCCTTTTCTCCAGAGGTGCTGCCTGACACACTCCAGCTGTTTGTATCTATCTTCGGTTTAAACCAGCATCTGCAATTGCTTCCTACACACGCAGCCCTTTAAGAGTTAGATATACTTTTTTTCAATGTTCTGGGCCTCCACCGGATGCTTTGGGCCGCTGCTCCAACATCGTGGAGCTCTGGTTGGGAGAGCGTCCAACGCGGGCGGCGCTGAACTCCATGGAGTCCTGGGGCCCTTTGCCGAGGGCCTCCAGCGTTGCGTCTCCGCCCGGTGCGGCCTGCGGACTTTGGGAGCCACGGACTCCGATAGGAGGGGGCCGACTCGAGGTCCAGGCCGCTGAGGACGTCCCCCAGCCCCGACGTCGGACTTGCATCACCCCGGCGAGCGGGCCTGAACATCGGGCCGCCCGTAGCGGCGACTGCGGAGTGCTCGGGGAGGCCCCGACCACGGGTGAACAGTGGGGAACATCAGGGGAAGAGACTGACTTTGGTGCCTTCCCTCACAGCGGGAAACCTTGATCCTGCTGTGAGGGGATGTTTTATGTTTTATGTTGAATTTCTACTCCATGTTGTGTTCTTTATTTTTTACCGTATGGCTGTATGGTGGTTTCAAGCCACGGTTGCCTAGCCAGAGGCAACTAAATGTCTTTCTTCTTTCTTCCCAATAACCCTCTCTGGCTTAACCCCTCCCTTCACCACCTCCAGTTTAAATTCCAGTCGGAATATTTTGGAGGACCAAGTAACCACGAACCAGGAGAGGGAGCTCCAGGACAAAATATAGCTTCATCATGTGTGGCGTGCAATGGAATACTTTTTGGAGACAGCTGACTGACTTCAAGATATTCTGCAATTCTTGTCTAGGTAGCTCTCTGGAGTTTGTGGTAAGATTAAGACTAAATCTGGAGACTGAAGATAACATATTTGGTGATGAAGATTAGTGATAATCCTCTCTGAGTAATTGGAGCTCTGAAGAGGGTGAATTAAATAGCCACACTAGTCTTTAATTCTACCTGAGCTGCCCCCCATCCTTTTCTTCCCAGCCTCGTACTTATCCTCCTTACCGCTTCAATGCACCTCCTCTGCATGCTTCCTGGGGCAGTAACTATCATTCATTTGGTAGAGATGTTGTTCTTAAAGATACAGGAGATTGCAGATGCCGGGATCTTGTACAATGTGAAAGTGGTGCACTAGGTAATCACGTAACACTGACTCGTAACAATGCCAAATTTATAGCCCTGCGCTAATAAGTGGAATTAGGAAAGATTGCTACTGAATGGTTAACATAGGGATGGTATTACTCTCTGAAACTATTACTTTTTTACATGAGTTCAGTTGTTGAGATGCTCTGACCTCTTTACCTTGTTATTTAGTAATATCCCAAGTTCCAACTTTGAGTCAATCAACATCAAAAACAGCGGGATGAATGAAGAGCTCTTGGTTTTAACTTCTAACTATCTTGCACGACATCCCAAATGGCATCCTTCTTCTTCTGTCGTATGTCTTTTAGACCTGCAGCTCCGTTGAGGTGAGCCAGGCCAACGTGTCATCGTCCAGGTCAATCAGACTTTGTTCACCATTTGGTGGCCGGTGTTTGGGGCAACTGGTGACGACGTGCTCCACTGTCTGTGTTGGGTCCCCACGCCCGCTGTCCACGAGGCCCCACCTCTTCATCGCTACTCCGTAGCGTCCGACGCCTGTCCTCAAGCGGTTGAGGGTTGTCCGCTGCTTTCGGGGCAGGTCCTGGCCAGGGACGTCCATGGGGTCATCGATGTAGTGGTGTAGCCTAGATGGTGCCGCTGACTTCCACTGGTCTCTCCATCACGTCTTGACCCAGTCAGCCAGTGTTGTGCAGAGCAGCTCTTGGGCTGTGTGGCAAAGGGGCGCTTGAATAAATGGCATTAATTTGTGGGAATGATTTTCACTGGAATTTCGTTGGAATAATGATCAGACAGGTGCGATGACAGAACAATCGCCTCTAGCCATAACCAGCCAACCAGTGATGACTGTATTCCAAGTTCAAGTCAAGTCAATCCGTCAGATACACATACCAGATGTGCAGTGAAATGAGAAGTGACAATGCTCGCGAATTGTGCAAAAAAACTACAAAACAGAATGGAACAGAATCACATATTCACATATTGCATATCTGTGGGAGGGAAAAGAGAAAAAACAGCAATTTTCAAAAGAAACCACACAACAGTAAATTGGTACAGTAAGTTAGTCCCTGGTGAGATAGGAGTTTACAGTCCTAATGGCTTGTGGGAAGAAACTCCTTCTCATCCTCTCCGTTCTCACTGCATGGCAACTGAGCTGTTTGCCGGACCGTAGCAGCTGGAACAGTCCGTTGCTGGGGTGGAAGGGGTCTCCCATGATCTTATTGGCTCTGGAGTTGCACCTTCTGGTGTATAGTTCCTGCAGAGGGGCGAGAGAAGTTCCCATAGTGCGTTCGGCCGGACGCACTACTCTCTGCAGAGCCTTCCTGTCCTGGGCAGAGCAATTCCCAAACCAAATCGTGATGTTTCCGAACAAGATGCTTCCCACAGCCGCTGAGTAGAAGCACTGGAGGATCCTCGGAGACACTCTGAATTTTCTCAAGTGCCTGAAGTGGTAAAGGCGCTGCCTTGCCTTACTCACGAGTGCTGCAGCGTGCGATGTCCATGTCAGATCCTCTGAGATGTGGACTCCCAGGTATTTAAAGCAGCTCACCCTATCCACAGTATCCCCATTTATCCTCAATGGTGTGTATGTCTTCGGATGATATGGCCTCCTAAAGTCCACGATCAGCTCCTTAGTTTTTTTGATGTTCAAGAGGAGGCTGTTGTACTGACACCAGAGTGCCAGATCAGCCACCTCCTCCCCGTAGGCCTTCTCATCGTTATCGTAGATCAGGCCCACCACAATGTCATCAGCAAACTATTATAGAGTTGGAGCTGAACCTAGCCACACAGTCATGTGTGTACAGGGAGTACAATAGGGGGCTGAGGACGCAATCCTGGGGGGATCCTGTGCTCAGGGTGAGGGACTTTGATGTATTTCCTCCCATCTTGACTACCTGGGGCCTGGTGGTGAGAAAGTCCAGGACCCAGGCACACAGTGGGGTGTTGAACCCCAATTCCAGCAGCTTCTCGGCAAGTCTGGTGGGGACTATCGTGTTGAAGGCTGAACTGAAGTCTATGAACAGCATCCTCACATAGCCCCCCTTCTGGCTGTCAAGTCACGGACTGTTAGTCACGGATTTATCTTTGCAGAAACATAAAAATGCAGAATTGCATTTTCCACACCTTTCACAGAATATCCCGCAGCAATTCAAATCCCAGTGAAGTTTAGCCAATGCGTTAATATACAGAACACAGCAGCCAGCTCCCACAATCAGTATTCAACAGTACACTGTCAACCGGGTTAGGGTTAGGGTTACGGTTGTTGTACATGATTGTAAACCTATAGTCTTCACACAGAAACATGGATTAGGTGCAAGCAGGTAAGTGTTGGTCTTGGCATCATGTTCAGTGCAGACATTGTGGACTGATGGTCCTGCTCTTTTCTAATACTATTCTACAAATGTTCTAAACATTTGGCATGAACCATCTACTTGTACCACTACACAGGTGAGGAATATAGAAACATAGAAAATAGGTGCAGGAGGACCTTCGAGCCAGCACCGCCATTCATTGTGATCATGGCTGATCGTCCCCAATCAATAACCCGTGCCTGCCTTCTCCCCATATCCCTTGATTCCACTAGCCCCTAGAGCTCTATCTAACTGGATGCAGTTATTACATTACTGCATTAGAGCCTAGGTCGTGGCCACTGAAGAACTTTGAATCCGTGAATCCATAGCTACCATTACGCAAAGATAAAATTGTTCTTTAATAGTTTTGAATTTTAGGAATTCTGTTGTTCTTATCAATACGTGGCAAATTCTGTGGAATTCTCTGCCTCAGAGGGCGGTTCTCTGGATGCTTTCAAGAGAGAGCTAGATAGGGCTCTTAAAAATAGCAGTCAGGGGATATGGGAAGAAGGCAGGAACGGGGTACTGATTGGGGATGATCAGCCAAGATCACGTTGAATGGCGATGCTGGCTCGAAGGGCTGAATGGCCTACTCCTGCACCTATGTCTATTGTCTATTGTCATTGACATGTGCAATCAATCTGAAGTGACCTAACAAGTCACTCAAATGCTCTCAACCTGTACAAAGAAGGAACTATTCACAGGCACTGTAAATATTAACCTACCCAGGTATGTCCATGTTGTATAAATGCCTTCAAAAAACACATGACCAATGGAAAAGATTTAGTAGTTGGAGGCTATTCTAGTGTTTATTCCGTCTTTAGCCACAAGATGGAGACAAAGGACAGGTTTCTCTTTCAATGAGATGCAGAAAACACCTTTTTGAGAAGTGATGATTCACAGACTCTGAGAATGAAAGGTGCAATCACCGGGATTAGCAGGGAGCAAAGCACCTTCGTGCCTTCTAAAATGCACCGTAAATCAGTTTAAGTCTTCAACTTTTTCCAGGTTAAAGTCAGGTCAATCAGTGGAGAGATTTATCTATCTTGTTACAGCAGCTTGAGCTGCCAGGCGCCTTCAGCATTTTCTGTTTTATTGCCGTATAAAACCAGGGAGTGGGAAGCAGAACCTCAAATAGAACTGAGCGACTTCTGTTTCGCAGGAGTGATAGAGATCTTGTGGTCAACATGCTCTGCTTCAGCAGAATTTGGTGACAAGTGTGTAGAAACTCTGAGGTTGTTTTCCAGAATGCACTGTGCTCTTTGACCCACGTTGGCTCCTGCAGCTAGACATGTTTTAATATCTCCGGCTTTGGACGAGGCGCTGTTATGCTCTGAGCAACCTGGTCGTGGGTGTTAGAGAGCTGGGGCGGTGGGAGGGATGGAAGCTGCGGGGGTAGATGCGGACAGGGAGCCGGGACTGGCGAGTATTTGTCGTGCTGGCGAGTATTTGCTGGGCTGGCGAGTTCGCTCGCTGCAGCTCCGGCCATGGAGCAGCCTCAGTGCAAGAGTCCTGGAGGACAACCAGTGGCTGCTGGAAGTGGTACCAAGCACTAGGTAGAAGCGGTGGAAGATAGTGGCCTTCAAATGGGGGTGGTTGGAGAAAGCATCCTGCTGGACTGCTAGATTTTTACTTACTGTAACTGCAGGAAAAATGTTCCCAATGTTGGGGGAGTTCAGAACCAGGGGTCACAGTTTAAGAATAAGTGCCATTTAGGACTGAGATGAGGACAAACTTTCTTCACGCAGAGAGTTGTGAATCTGGGGAATTCTCTGCCGCAGACGGCAGTGGAGGCCAATTCACTGGATGTTTTCGAGAGTTACATGTTGCTCTTGGGGCTAGCAACATCAAGGAATATGGGGAAAAAACAGGAAAGAGGTACTGATTTTAGATGAACTGCCGTGATCATATTGAATGGCAGTGCTGGCTCGAAGGGCCGAATGGCCTCTTCCTGTACCTATTTTCTACGTTTCTATGCTTGAGTATATGGCAATAAAACTTGATCACTTGATTGTGAAGCATTCATGCATGGTGGAGGTATAATGTTGTCATAGAGTGATACAGTGTGAAAACAAGCTCTTAGGCGCAACATGCCCACACCCGCCAACATGTCCCAGCTACGCTACCTGCTTTTGGTCCATCCCTCCAAACCTGTCCTATCCATGTATCAGTCTAACTGATTCTTAAATGTTGAGATAATCCCTGCCTCAACGACTTCCTCTGGCAGCTTGTTCCATACACCCACCACCCTTTGTGTGGAGAAAGTTACCCCTTAAAAAGTTACCTCTTAAAAGATACTTGAAACAAAAAACATTGAAATCATACTTCTACAATGCACTAAAACATGATTTTAATATATAAAATTTCAAAAAACACCCCCCTCCTACACCCTCTCCCTACTCGGTCGCTCCACTGCCTCGCCGGGTCCCCCCAAGGCCAGTGATCAGTGATCGCTCAGCCCCACCACTTTCAAAGAGCACTGCCAGATGTGAGCTGGGATCTGAGGCCATTTGTCCGTGATGCCTGGATCCCAATGCTCAGCGCTTCGTGTTTAGGAGTTGGCTAATGTTATTGATTTGTAATTAGCCTAATTTGTAATTAGTTGAAAAAACCTTATTTTATTAATCCGGAATATCCAGGGGGATGGGATAAGTGTAATATTAAAATGACATGCAAGGTGTCAGGCTGTCACAACATACAGCCCCGATAACCCATTATTTCCTTCAGTTAAATATTTGGAAGGTAGCACTATTGTCATTTGCCACTCAACTATTATGTTTGTTTACCTCACTGAATATTTCGAACCCCCCCCCCCCCCCCCCCCAAATTCCTTTGACAGGTTGAATAGAAATGTCCCCAATCTCATTGTTTTATTAATTGAACACGTAGATGAACATCCTCAAGGAGTGTAATCAGATGGAAACTGATTCAGATGCGATGTTTAAGAGCTTGTTCAAAGAAGGGACATGTTTTAAAGGAGTGACAGAGATACTTGCAGGGAAATGTGTGAGGAGGTTATTATTTGTCTTTAGTTTTAGCTTGAACCAGGACATCTGAAGATTCAAAGTTTAATATAGTAATTGTGCTGATACTGAATGTCATCCATTCTGGAGGTTTTATTTTTCTGATGCCATTTAAACTTCACTTGGATTTCAATCATTTCAATGTAAAAGTAATTGGGAATGGGGAGCATTGGAGCAAACATTTGCCCTCGGTACATGTTAATTGTAATATAATAATGTGCGCATGTTGGTAGGTGCAATCAAAAACAAAAGATCTTTTTTATCATTGTTGTGTTATGAATACCATAGAAAATATTATGTACTCTCAAGATCACATTAAATAGAATATTACTGCTTAAATATATATTGTTATTGGACTTTGCATTTCGGAAAAGTCCCAGCTGAGAGGAAGACAGCAAAATATTGAAAATATTGGGGGTGAAAATAACTTCAGGATAGTTTGTTAGGAAAATGAAGGAAATGGTAACAGAATACTTATACAACTGAGTGAGTATAGTGTTACGGATGAGAAGTTATGTTCAACCAATTGATAACTTCTTTGACAAAGTAACTAGCATGTTAGATAACAACAAAGCCAATGGATATATATAAAATTTGGTCCGTGAATTGCCCCATAAAAGATTACCGCATTAGACTTGGACGTAATAGGTTAAGTCCAGGGGGACGGATATGGGGATTTATGTGTTAGCCAGATATATTGTCAGTGCAGAGGGGCTAGAAGCAAGGCCAAGTGAGCATTCAGAGTCAAGATCTGGAATAGTACGAGGTGTGCAGTCAAAGCTGGGACAATGGGAGTGTTCAGCACTGGGAACCTAAGCAGGTAAGCAGCTATGATCAGGGTAGAATAGGGGGCCAGGTGTAAGGCTGGATTCAGGGTCAGGAATGAGAGAAGGTACGCAACTGGAGTCAGGGTCAGGAGTAGTACTGGGTGTGCAGTGAGACCCAGGTTGGTCAACCTGGGCCAAGTGCTTGATTACAATCTGATTTCCACACATGAATACACTGAGATCATTCATGTGCTGCACCTGTTGATCAGAGCCTGGCTCTACAGTGGAATGTAATTCAGAATGTAATTTAACCCTAACCTAACCCTAACCTTAACCTTAACCGTAACCTTATTCAAACCTAATCCAATTTAGACATAAATATTGCATTCAAGTGGAAGTTAAGACTCATTACAGTATGCACCAGATTGCACAATTTCAAGCAGAAAAATGCAAAAACTCTGTTCCATGGGAGGGGGGTGGAGGAAACACCACCACCCCCCCCCCCCCCCCCCCCCCCCCCCCCCCCCCCCCGGTCGTTACGCTCCCTCAGGTTTGGTCTCTAGCAATTTCTCACTCCCAACCCTCACCCAATGTTGGCAGCCCTGTTGTACATGCTCATTTTGGTTTATGTTGAAGAAATGAGCTGTCCTTCCATATTGTCTTTCACCATGGGTAGCACTTCACTCCATGGGAATCAAACTTTACCCCAGTGACTGTACCCTTCTGAGCTAGGCTAAACAGGCCTGGTGCAGGTGTGGCCCACAGAGTTAAGAAAACAAGTTCGCTAAACACAAAGAAGAACTTGTGAACTCATGTCTACACTGAGACGCCCTAATCTTCCTGCATAGATAAGGAAGCCTGTTTTTCAGTGGAAAGTTACTGAATGCGGGATCACAACAGTTAACTCTGTAAACACAAGAGCAATAGTTGGGTAGACCCACCCGCGCCCCCTGCCGCTATTAGCGCAGAAACGTTGCAGTAAATGGGGGCTTATGATTGGCTCGGAGAGGGAGCAGTGGCACTTGAAAGATGAGACAGAATAATGTCAAGATGCCCTTGTATTATGTTTGACGTGTTAATCATCTGTTGTTGAATAAGATTAACATAAACAAAAAGTATATTATGATTAATGAAATAATTAATACCCATATAGTAGATGGTAATAACAGGAAAATATATAGCCAAGGACGAAGTATGTTTTTGTATAATTGTGTCCAACAAAAAAAAAGTTGTTTACTGCACAGTATAACTGTCGGATAATTCTGCTGCAGAATCAGAGAACCAGTTAACAGCCGCCATCTCTCCATGATATCGTGCAATAAAGTCTCCGGAAACAAACCTCGAAGTCTCCGTTTTTTCCTTTGATTTCCCTCTTTACATAACCGTGGGACGTAGGAGGCCATTCAGCCCATCAGTTTTATGCTACCTCTCAGTGGAATCCCCTTCCTCCATTCATTTCCCGGTCAAGGGATCTTCCATTTACACATCAACTCACGTGCAGGCAGATGAGATTTGTTTATCTTGGCATCAAGTTCCGCTCTAAAATTGCGGGCCGAAGGGTGCGTTGTGCTGTACTTTTCTATGCTCGATGCTGTCAGTGACTCCGTGCTGAATCTCCTACCACTCACCCACACAAGAGATCATTTACAGCAGCTGATTAACCTACTAGCTAACACATCGTGGTGGGAGGAAACCAGGGGCTTGGGGAATACCCACGCAGTAGTCACAGAAGCTTGTGGAATTCCCTAGGTAGTTGAGGCTGGGACTATCCCAATGTTTAAGAAACAGTTAGACAGATACATGGATAGGACAAGTTTGGAGGAATGTGAACCAAACACAGGCACGTGGGATTAGTGTAGCTGAGACATGTTGGCCGGTGTGGGCAACTCGGGCCGAAGGGCCTGTATCCATACTTTATGACTCTATGACGGTCACTGAGAACATATGCAAACTCCACAAATACTGCAGCTGAGGTCAGGATCGAACTTGTCGCTGAAGCTGCGAGGCAGGAACTGTAACAGCTAATATTATATTCTCATCCTTGTTTATACATCCCACCATGGCCATATCATCACAGTCCCCTCTATATATCAATATCACCTCAAAGATCGCTGCCTGCAGGTCTGACATTGTGAATTAAATGGCTTTGCCAGATAGTTTGCAGTCAGAACGTTGTGAGCAATTCTGGACATGTCATTATCGAGGGATTATGAAAGTAAGTTGGAAGTAGATGACGTTTCTCTTCACGCCTCTGTCCATCCAATGCAAGACGACTCGTACACAAGGTTTCCTGGAAGAGAACAACATTTATCTTTGGAAAGAAAAATGTAAACAAAGTTCTCTTCTGAGGAAAAATGGTGGAATAGATAAGGTAAGATAAGAATCGCATTCTTTTTTTAACCCCTTCATTGGAGCGCATGAGGATGAGAGGTGATCTTATAATGGTGTATAAGATCATGAGGAGAATAGATAGGGTAAATGACTTTTACCCAGAGTGGGGGAATCAAGCACCAGAGGGCATAGGTTTGAGGTGAGCGGAGAAAGATTTAATAGGGACCTGAGAGGCAACGTTTTCACGTAGGTGTATGGAATGAGGCCATTGAGGTAGGTGCTATAAAAACATTTAACAGACATCTGGACAGGAACATGGATAGTAACAAGTTAGAGCAATATGGGCCAAATGCAGGCAGCTGTGACTAGTCTAGATGGGACATCTTGGTCAGCATGGGTAAGTTGGGCCAAAGAGCTTGTTTCCATGCTATACGACTCTATGCCCCTCTCACTGTTGCGTGCCAGGTATGTCTGAATGCTTGGTGTTCTAGGCTGAAGGACCACATTTGTTTGATCAGGAGCTTCAAATGACCTGTGCATGAACATAGACATAATCATGAAGAAGGCACAAAGGCGACACTACTTTCTTACGACTTTCAGGAGATTCGGCATGTCACCGAACACTCTAACAAACTTCCAAGGCGCACTTTTGTGTACCTGACTGGCTGCATCATTGCTTAGTATGTATGGCAAGTCTAACACACAGAGACATAAGATGCTGCAAGGAATTCTGGACTCGGCCTAGTCCATTACAGGCACAGATCAACCCTCCATTGAGAGCATCTACATATAGGATGATAGATGCCCTCTTCTCCAGCTCGTGCCTGATGTTAGCAGTGCGAAGCCTGAAGTCTCACACCACCAGGTTCAGGATAGCTTGACCTGCATAAATCTAATCCTACCTTGGCTATGTAACACTGCAGACCACCTCTTCCACATACACAGACTTTAATTACGTTTCTAATTGTCTTTTACACTAATGTCTTGTTTATGCACAGTCTTTTTCTTTTCATAATTTTCTTTGTATAATTTATGTTTTATCTATGTATAATATATATTTATTGAGTGTTGGCTGAATCTGTATCCCTGTGCTGGTGCTGCAAGCAAGATTTTGATTGTACCTGTATCTCACTGTACTTGCGTGTATGCAACTTGATGGAAAGCTGGCACCTTCAATAAGGACACATTTCCACAATCTCGCACCATTTTCCACCAATATCCAGCTCCTTCAGCCCCACCAGGTATTTCTTAGAATCTAACTTTTGACATTTATACATTCTCAATTTGCGTGACAGAGCTCTGAACAGGAACGGGTTGAACCTGCCCTGACCCACCCATCTTTCTGGAGTGTACGCTTTCATCCCCTTTGCTTCTCTGGTTTAAATCACCCCACATCACTTTTGCATCTCAAGATGTCTCTCTTTCAAAATATTAATAAATAAAACACCTGTTGGCATTTAGTCCCTCTTTTATTCTTCATATTTACTGCTATTAATGGCCATTAATTATGCTTTCTTCCCTTTTCCCAAATTTTCCGTTTTGTTCATTGTGACCCCTGTTTTGAAGGATCATAGATTCTGCAAGTTCCTGATTTCCCCTTTTAGTTTCTGCAGTTGCTGCAACACACTTTTAATTTCCTTAATCCCTAATTTTAAGCTTGTAAAAGTCTTACTATCTGCTCTTATTTTTTTTAAAGTTATATCCTATTCTGTTTTCCTTCTTTAGCAATTCCTGATCTATATTTTGCTGATTGTTAACTAACCCACCCATCCCCTCAATCCTTAAGTTTTCAAATATTTTCATCAATATTGTTAACATTGTCACTAAATTCTAAATTCCTCAAATTCACCCCAATTTTACCACTTTCTTTAAATGTTTTTCATAGCTTATCTACTATTAAACCCATGATCTATATTGTCCGAATACTTCAGGCAATTCACTTTTCCTATATTCATGATTTATTTTCTTAAATATAAAATCCTAATTTCAGATTTAACTACAAATCTCCCAAACTTACTGTGATCTGTTATTATTTTGTCCACAAATAATTCTTTAAAAAAAAACACTTTGCCTTGTGCATCTAAAATAACCTGTAGACAACTTGGTTGTCCAAAATATTTTTCTACAACATTTTTTGAAAGAATTCTTTGAACATATCCTCTTAGCATCTTTTGTCAATTTAACTTGTGCAGCACATACAATTTATGAAGAATAAAGGTCTCAGGATATTGCAAAACTCCTGTTATAGTTCACTGAAAAGAGTACAGAGAAGATTTATGCTCATGTTGCCAGGACTTAAAAGATTGAGTCACAGGGAGAGATTGGACGGGCTTCAACTTTATTCTCTGGAATTGAGAAGACTGAGAGGTGATCTTATGGAGGTTGTATGAAGGAATTTTGTGCTATTTTGTGCTATACCCATACCCTATATCTCAGTTTACTCAGATAGGCACATTCACAAAATCAAACAGCTCATAGATCAGTGGTGCGTCTATCAAACAAGTTGGTTTATTGAAGGCCTGCAGTGCACAGCGGGAAACAGTCTGAGGAGACCCAAACTGCTTCAACAATACATAGTACTTAGAGCATTTTTATATCTTCATGACACAATGTTTACTTGTGGAGTTGAAATATATAATTTATAAATGTCTCTGTAACCTTCTATCCTTGTCTTTCCCCAGAGTTAACTTTAACCTTGCTTTTCTTGTTGTTTTGAAAATCTCTCTCCCATATATCTAACAAATAGGTACCATAGATGTCAATATCCCCCTAGGGTGACCTGATGGGGTCTACTCGTTAAAATAGGTCATTTGTTAACCTTTGGGAGACTTGCCTGCTCTGACAAAGCGCATCTGTAATCTCAAGATTGCAATGAATCAATAACTAGTGGGCATAGGTTTAAGGTGAAAGGGAAACGATTTAATAGGAACTTGAAGGTCAACATTTTCATACAGAGGGTGGTGGGTACGTGGAATAAGCTGCCAGATGAAGTTAAGAAAAAAGAGACAAAGTGCAAGATTAACTCAGCGAGTCAGGCAATATCTCTGGAGAAAACGGAGATGACATTTTGGGTCGAGACTCTTCTTCAGACTGATTTAAAAGAAATCTTTTTGTAGGTGAGTATCTTAGTTGGCAACGTCTACCTGTGCTGAAGGGCCTGTTTCCGTGCTGTTTAAGTTTGCACTGGTGTATGTTTTACAACATTATTACCATGCAACAGCCTGTGATCCACTCCCACTGGTATTTGCTGCCCATTATTGTTTCCTAATTTCTGTGTAACACTTGGCTCCATACTGTTTTAATCTATTCATTATTATAGATTTCATTATAGTTAATAAACTTATAATTTAGAATATTCCTGATCTTGATCACCTTACACTCGTGTCCCATTTTGTGTAAACTTTTAAACATTAGCTCAGTTTCTCTCTAGGTCCAACCTGCCCAGTATTTCCGGCATTTTCTGCATTTTATATTCCACATTCATATCGTTGCCAGAATTTTATTTTCGCTTCAATGATGTTTTCTGAACCAAATGTATTTGATTTATCTTGGGAAGATTACTGTGTGTTATCAGATGTATAGTGCCTTCAATTCTAACTTTTTCTATTTGACTCCCATTTTGCCTTTGTTATTTAATCTCTGTGATCAATGTTATACATTCTCTCCGCTAGTGGCACAGCCTCCTTGCTTACAGCTTTCATATTCATCATTCCTCTTCAGACTTATAACTTTATCTTTCCCTTTTTTTTCATTGCCTTTTTTTTGCTGCCTTTACATTTGAAACAGTTTAGCACCTTGGCTGACTGCAACATTGTCTTAATAAATTCAAAACTATGATGAATAATTCTCATGCAATCCGCAGTGTGTGACAATCCTATCGCACTGACATCTCCACATGACCTTATAAATATTTTTCCAAGAATAGTGCAATCAACATTGTTGTATGCCTTGTCAAGTCAGAACAGATCAAGAGATAACCTGTGTTAGGCAGAATGCTCTCAAATATTTACAAGTCTGTTGCCTGAATTATTTTCAAATATTTATCAAACTTGGATTCTTTTCTCTGAAGCATTGGCAGTTGAGGGGAGACTAAACAAGTTTATAAAATTATGAGAGACACAGATAAGATAGACAGTCACAGCCTTCACCCCACAGTGGAAATGTCAAATTCTGGAGGATGTGACTTCAAGTTCAGAGGGGGGAAAGTTAAAAGGTGATGCAATGGTACATTGTTTACACAGAGTGGTGGGTGCATGGCACTTGGTGCCTGGGGTATTGGCGGAAAAAGGTGTGATAGTGGTGTTCAAGGGAGTCTTAGATAGGCACAGGAATATGCAGGAAATGGGGGGATATGAATCACATGCAAGCAGAGGCGATTAGTTTAACTTGACATCATATATATGCTGATATAGTGGGCTGAAGGGCCTGTTCCTGTGTTGTACTGTGCAATGTGCACTATATTCTAAATTAACAGAGTAATTTGAGTATTTGAGATGGTGCATGTACTGATGGAATTTGAAGGTATATTAAGGAGGCCCTCAAACAGAGATTTGGTAATGGGCAGCTCATGATGTCAGCAGTAAGTTTGCAGCAGAGATTTATGAGCTTAATGAAAGTATCAACATCCTCCCTTAAGTCAGAATAAGTATTCACATTCATACTGGTTAAAGGGATAACCAACTTTTTAACAAGATAGTTATAATTAATATCTTCTGCCATTGCCATGCTTCTCTAAGTGTCTGACATACCAAGTAGTTGGTTCAACTTTCAGAAGTCTACAGGGGAAAGTGTGGCAGTCACGAAAGGGCCTGTGTTGACCTCGGGCATTTGGACACACCAATTGCTCCTGAACATTGCCGTGTTAGTGTCTAACCCCCTCACCCACACACAGATGGTGCAAGCAGTGCTCTAATACTAGAAAAAGAAAAGACCAGATCGATGAACGAATGTTGATCAAGTGATCTGCTTTGCTTTGAATAATACATTTATGGAGACCTGTTGGACCAAGTAGAGAGCACAGTAAACCCTTGCTATAATCGACCATGGGGGGGGCATGGTGTACATTATTGCCGATTGTCAACTATAATGGAGCGGGGGGGGGTTTAAGTTTAACCCAAGGCCGGGAGAGAAGAAACACAGCATTGGGAGGGTTAAACAAGCAGGAATTCACAGGCCGGTGGTAGCCTCTGGCCCCACCCGCGGAGTGCCACGGATGGGTTCGGTACTCACGATGCCTTCATGCTGCTTGCTCTTGCCGCCCACAACCAGAAGCGTGCTAGTTGGGGTAACCCCAGAACTGGGTGGGGGTGGGGGGGGGGGGGGTGGTGGTGTAATGGGACCATCGGTCCGCTGTAACTGAATTCCACTTGCTGAGCTATTTCAGAGTATAATGAAGCATCAACCATATTGGTCTGGGTCTGACGTCTGACATCACATTTTGTCAGATTGCATGTGACAGACATTTTCTTTTTCCCTAAACAACATTATATAATGCGATTAAGAATTTATAGGAAATATGTTTGAAAATGCATAGCTCCAGATTCAGGGTCAGTTTCTGTTCAGCTGTTATCTGGTAGTCTTCTCACCAACTAGAAAGCAGTCCTTACGTCCTATCCAGCTCAATGGAGACTTTCAAACTATAATCTTTAATCAGACTTTATTTCAATTAAATGTATTGTGAAGTGCACCGAGGTGCAGTGAAACCACCATGATGGAATTTGAACCACAAGAGATCACACCTGGAACAGCAGATACAGTTGATGAGGTTGTGAGAGTAGTGAGAGCTAAAAGATTAAGCTTGTGCCATTTGTACATCTCAGGAAGAAATCAGAAATGGTTGAGGAGTGAAGACAATGAATATGACGTGGAATCATTGGGCTTGCTTGGGCCAAGAATTAGCCGTGGTTCCATATTGTTACTGTATATGTGTCAGATGTTCTGGACATTTGCACAGTGACTGCAGGTCAGAAGGGTGGAAATGTCAAGGGCTTTAAGGTGAGAGGGGCGTAGTTTAAAGTAGATATGCAGGGCAAGTTTATACATAGAGGGTGTGGGGTGAAAGTCCTAATCAGAGAGGCAATCTGTGGCAACAGAAGGCAGGAGCAAATAAATGGCAAAAGAATAATGGTGCAAACTAAATGTGGGTGGAAGGGGTAAAGAAACAAAAAATAATTCCGGTAGAAGTGTGAATAGAATTAATTACTGCTTTCATTGATGATTCATCATTTACTTCGAACTTTATTAAATAGGAGACTGAGGGCAGAGAAGTTAGAATGGGAACAGGGTTGTGCTGGAAGGAAATATTTAAGACAGCACACACTCAATCACCAATTGGTCTCTGCAATGTTAAGGGCCTGTCCCACTTGGGCGACCTAATCCGCGAGTTCTGGCGAGTTTGCCCTCGACTCATACTCGTACCAGGTCGTAGGAGGTCTTTGTAAATCTCCTTCATGCTCGAGAGTACTCCCCGCGTACTCGAGGCCTCAGCTAGGTCGCGGTGGTTTTTTCAATATGTTGAAAAATGCCTGCGAGTAAAAAAAGGTCGCCATGGAAAAAATCAATACATTTTTTTACTCGTAGGTTTAGTCGTAGTAGGCCGTAGTAGGTTGTAGTAGGTCGGCATGTTAGTCGTAGGTAATCGAGGGTAATCAAAGGTGGTCGAAGGTAGTCGTATGTAGTCTTCATCATAGTCGAAGGAGATCGAATGAGGTCATCTTCACTCTCCACTGTTCGGTGTCCAATTTTACCAAAGTTAGTCGTAGCTAGTCAAAGCTAATCTTCAACATAGTCGAAGGGGGTCTTCTACATAGTTGAAGGAGGTCTTCAACATGTCATTTTTTTAAACTGTTCTAAACTCGGCAATTAGGTCGCCCAAGTGGGGCAGCCCCTTAAATCGCACTACTTGCTAACTACTGGTACAGTAAGCTAAATTAAGAAAAGAACAGATGAATCACTATTTCACACAGAAAATATGTTTAGATCAAAGGACAGTGGGAGGAATGGCATCTTCTGCAAAAGGATATTGGTGATGATGGGTGAATAAACCATGATCAAACACGGAAATAAATAATACCGGAAATACTCAGCATGTCAGGCGGCATTAGTCGGAGGAGAATCAGAACTAATATTTCATGTTGGAGACCCTTCATCGGAAATGAAGAGCAGACAAAAGAAGTGGGAAATCAGAATGGAGAGTGGGAGGCGGGGAGGTTTCTGAAAAGGTCTCTATTTGTATTCCATATTTTGTAACGACGCATGGCCTTAGCTGCAGTGAATGAGGTTTGGAGAGTTGGTTTAAATGAACCAATCAAAGGCTCAGAGGGGAGTGAATGGGAAGAAATATCTGGACAGGTTGGTATTTAGTAGTTTTGAAGCTTGTGTCTAAATGGAAGACAAAGTGATTTATTTAAGCACAGGATGAGGTGAAAGATGAAATGGAACTGTAGTCATTCCTGGCAGAAAGCGATAGAGTCATAGAGCATGAAAACAGGCCCTTCGGCCCAACTTGTCCATGCAGACCAAGCGTTCCCATATTAGTTCATCAGTGATAGGAGCAGAATTAGACTATTCAGCCCATCAGGTCAACTCCACCATTCAGTCATGGCTGATCTAACTCTCCCCCTCAACCCCATTCTCCTGCCTTCTCCCTATAACCCCTGACACCCGTAATAATCAAGAACCTATCTATCTCTGCCTTACAAATATCCATTGTCTTGGCCTCCACAGCCTTCTGTGACAATGATTTCCACAGATTCAACACCCTCTAAATAAAGAAATTCCTCTCATCTCCTTAAACACTGTAATTGTACTCACCTCTACAATTTTCTCTGACAGCTCGTTCTACAAACTAAAGGAACGTCCTTTTATTCTGAGGCTATAACCGCTGGTCCTCGACTCTCCCGCTAGTGGAACCATCCCCTCCACCATGAGGTGGACCCATTTGCATGCATTTGTCGCATGCCCCTCTAAACTCCGTCTACCTGTCCAAATAGCCTTTAAACGTTGTTATTATACATGTTTCAACAATTCCTCAGGCAGCCTGTTCCATATACCAACCACCTTCTGAAAGAAAATGTTGTCCCTCAGGTTCCTATTGAATCTTTCCCTCTCAACTTAAACCTGTACCCTCTGGTTCTTGATTCCCCCAACCTGGGAAAAAGACTAATTCGGTGCCTTCACCATATTACTTCCCACCATGGTTTCATACAAGTCTGGATGATTCCCCCCTCGGGCTCTTGCACTGCAAGGAAGCATGTGTAACCCGTGAATCACAGACGATGACGCGATCAAAATTATTGTTTTCCGTTCGTACTTTAGATCATTGTATTATAACACACACAGTGAACACTTTCAAGTTCAATGTTTTCTTTGATATATCCTGTTTATCCAGCACAAACATTGACAAAGTGTTACTTGTTCAGACTCTCATTACGTACATCTGGGACGTTTACATTGAGTACCTGTATTTTTTATATTTAAGGAATGACTGCGTCATTCAAAGTTTCTATTAATTCCATTGACTGCAATAAGAATAAAAAGGTTTTTTTGGTTTGGTCCATGGGTATCAGAGTCAAGGCCAACATTTACTGCATCTCCCTCAACACTCTGTTTACCTGGAGTGCAGAAGGTTGTGGGATGGCCTTATGGAGGTATATGTGATCAGGAGCTACATAGAACAAGGTGAATGGTCACCATATTTTTCCGAGGATAGTGATAGGTCTGAGGTGAGAAGGAAAAGATTTAAAGGGGTCCTGAGGGTGGTGGGTTTGTAGAACAAGCTGTCAGAGAAAATTGTAGAGGTGAGTACAATTACAGTGTTTAAAAGACACTTCAACAGGTACATCCCTCCAAACAGGATTTGGAGGGATGTGGGCCAAACGCAGGCAAAAGGGATTAGCTCAGGTAGGCTTCTTGCTCAGCATGAACAGGTGGGTGCAAGGGCCTGTTTCCGAGGTGTATAACTCTATGACTCTCTGATTCTTGGTCTGTGAAGTGATTTCAGGATGAAACTCATTGTAAAACTCATGAAGGAGTTAGTATCCTGCAAACCTCTGCTGTCAGTAAGGAGAAGGATAGGAGACACGCGAGATCATCTGCAGTTACCACGCTGATTCAGAAACAAGTCTCACATTTCCTCCATCGTCCCTGTGTCTGTATCCTGGACATCTGGCAGCAATGCTGGAGCAACTGTAACAGGTGAAATGCAAGGCTTCAAGAAGGATATCTAGGCATTGTCAGTGATGGCACTGTCCATAACGAAAAACAGATAATAAACTTCATAAATCAACAGGGGCACAGTGGTGGATTTCCTATCCTGTAGGATGTTAGTGAACCAGGCATGTTTGGTTAACAATTATCTCATTTCCTAGTCACCTTTCCTGATACAGTTTGACAATAGACAATAGGTACAGGAATAGGCCATTCAGCCCTTCGAGCCAGCACCGCCATTCACTATGATCATGGCTGATCTTCCACATTCGGTACCCCGTTCCTGCCCTCTCCCCATAGCCCCTGACTCCTCTATCTTTAAGAGCTCTCTCTAACTCTCTCTTGAAAGAATCTAGAGAATAGGCCTCCACTGCCTTCTGAGGCAGGGAATTCCACAGATTCACAACTCGCTGGGTGAAAATGTATTTCCTCATCTCCGTTCTAAATGGCTTACCCCTTATTCTTAAACTGTGGCCCCTGGTTCTGGACTCCCCCAACATCGGGAACATGTTTCCTGCCTCTAGTGTGTCCAATCCCTTAATAATCTTATATGTTTCAATAAGATCCCCTCTCATCCTTCTAAATTCCACAGTATACAAGCCCAGCCGCTCCATTTTATCAATATATGACAGTTCCGCCATCCCAGGAATTAACCTTGTGAACCTACACTGCACTGAAATGTGACAGCATTACTTCTCTCGCTCCTCTTACTCTATCAGTTTCCTCTGTGTTGCAAATCTCACACCCTGATCTTGGCTCGGCTTCAGTCAAAAGAACTGGGTGTCAAAGTGGCGCAGCGGTAGATTTGTTGCCTCACAGTGCCAGAGACCTGGGTTTGATCCTGACTACAGGTGCTGATGTACGAAGTTTGTACATTCTCCCTGCGACCCGGTGATGTTTTTTCTGGGTGCTCTGGTTTCCTCCCACACTCCAAAGACGTACAGGTTTGTAGGTTAATTGGCTTCTATTAATCATCCCTAGTGTGTGGGGTGATCGCCGGTAGGTGTGGACTCTGTGGGCTGAAGGGCCTGTTTCCAGGCTGTATCTGCAGAGTGTAAACTGCTCCCTGAATGGTCCCTCATGCAGAGCCAGTCTCCCCTGTATCCACCTTACACCGCCTTTTAGTTTAGGTTTAGTTAAAAGATACCGCACGGAAACAGGCCCTTTGGCCCATCAAGTCCGCGCCGACCAGCGATCCCCGCACATTAACACTATCCTATACACACTAGGGACAATGTTTATACCAAGCCAAATTACCTATATATCTGTACGTCTTTGAAGTGTGGGAGGAAACTGAGGATCTCAGAGAAAATCCACGCGGTCACGGGGAGAACGTACAAACTCCGTACCGATAGCACCCGTAGTCGGGATCGAACCCGCGTCTCTGGCACTGCAAGCGCTGAAAGGAAACAACCCTACCACTGTGCTGTCTGTGTCCGAACCCTGTTACGTATGCAGAATCAATGAATTACAGATGCTGGTTTACACAAAAGGACACAAAGTGTTGGAGTAACTCAATGGGTCAGGCAGCATCTGCGGAGAACATGAATAGGTGATGTTTTTGGTCAGGATCCATCTTCTGCCTGACCGACTGAAGTACTCCAGCACATTGTGTCCTATTTGTATGCCCTCTTTATATTCTCAGTCAAGAAAATACTTGTTTAATTTTTACACTTTGTGTATTACTAAGACACGTTTTCTATGTAGTGTTTAAGTTTATTGCACTGCATGTTTAATGGCCAATGGCACTAGACTATAGTACATCTGTAGTGATTCTATTCTGTCAGGGAGGCTATCACTTGGCAGCAACTATCCTTTACAGTAAAATATAAATTGCTATGTCCTATAACACACTACAAGAAAAGTATTCTTCCTTTATCACTGAGTAACTGCAGGATTTTGGTAGGTTATTTTATTTGTGTGAACATGATTCGTGTTGTTTTAATGAAGTTCCAGCTGAATGAATTTACGTGGCAAGATCTATCATCTAACACCAGGTGAGTCTTCACGGGAGATCATTATTCACAGTGGTTGCCAAGTTTACTGACATTCTGTGTGTAAATTGTGCCTTTATTAAGAATACTTCCACAAGCTGTGGCAGTTAAGGAACGATTGGTATATAAAATAGCAATTAATTTATGCAATTATTTATGTGTACAAAGTTAATTCCCGGGATGGCGGGACTGTCATATGCTGAATGGAGTGGCTGGGCTTGTATACTCTGGAATTCAGAAGGATGAGAGGATATCTTATTGAAAAAAAAAGATTATAAAGGGTTTGGACACGCTGGAGGCAGGAAACATGTTCCCGATGTCGGGGGAGTCCAGAACCAGGGGCCACAGTTTAAGAATAAGGGGTAAGCCATTTAGAACGGAGACGAGGAAACAATTTTTCTCACAGAGAGTTGTGAGTGTGGAATTCTCTGCCCCAGAGGGCAGTGGAGGTCGGTTCTCTGGATACTTTCAAGAAAGAGCTAGATAGGGCTCTTAAAGATAGTGGAGTCAGGGGATACAGGGAGATGGCAGGAACGGGGTACTGATTGGGGTTGATCAGCCATGATCACATTGAATGGCGGTGCTGGCTCGAAGGGCCGAATGGCCTACTTCTGCACCTATTGTCTATTGTCTATACATATTTGGAAATCTTGTGCTGCATATTTGAGATGTTTGGTTTCCTTCTTTGATAGCTGCAGACAATATGTCATTATTCAACATTTTATCAACACAATCTACATGATGTTCAGCAGTGAGGTAAAGTGCTTGAAAAGATTTACATTCTGTTTGAGTTCGTTCTAATGCCTTAATACAATAATTGACTTGTATGTGACTACAAGGTTGAATTTTATATTAATGCAAGGGTTGAAAAATTATGCTAACACTGATGTTGAATATTATGCAAAAGCAATGGGCGATTAGCCATGTTAATAGATTCATGGAGCGTGATCGTCATACAGAATGGAAACAGGCCCTTCGGTCCAACTTGCCCATGCCAACCAACGTCTCCCATCTACACTAGTTTCACCTGCCTGCATTTGGCTCACATCCCTCTAAACCTATCCCATCCATTAACCTGTCCAAATGTTTTTTAAATGTTGTAACAGCACTTACCTCAACTACCTTGTTCCAGAAAACCTACCACCTATTCTGTAAAAAAAATTAGCCCTCACGTCTCTTCCATCTTTCCCCCCTCACCTTAAACCTAATTCTGGTTCTTCATTCCCATACTCTGAGTAAACCTAGCTATTCCTCTCATGATCTTATACCCCTCTACAAGATCACCCCTCATCCTCCTGCACTCCAAGGAATAAAATCCTAGCTTGTTCAATCTCTACCTTTGGCTCAGGCCCTCGAGTCCTGGCAACATCCTCTTAAATGTTCCCTGTGCCCTTTCCAGCTTGACAACGTATTTCCTATAACAGTGTGAGCAGAACTAAACACAATACTCTAAAAGTGACCCACCAACTTCTAAACTAAATATACTAACTGATGAAGACCAATGTGCCGAAAGCCTTCTACGAATCTACCTGTGACGCCACTTTCAAGGAACTAATTACCTGCTCCCCGAGATCCCTGCACACTACAGCACACCCCAGAGCTCTGTCATTCACTGTGTAGGTCCTGCCCTTGTTAGACTTCCAAAAACGGATCACCTCGCACTTCACTGAATCGAACTCCATCAAATATTCCTTCACCCCGTCTTTGCACAAAATGTATAAAAAATAGTTTGGAATTGTGTTCCGAGAATAGTTCTTAAGAACATTTGTTAAGAGCAGTGGGCAACACAATGGCGTAACAGTGGAGTTGCTGCCTTACAGCCCGAGAGACCCGGGTTCGATCCTGACGACGGGTGCTTCTCCCTGCGTGGTTCGGTTTCTCCCACACTCCTCGTATGATCTATAAAACGGATCAATGACGTTTTCCTCAAACCTTTATTTTTACTCTCCTTTTTTTTTAATTTTTCTATTTTTCCGTAGAAACACATTCTCCGAATATAAATATTATAAGGTACTTTTAGTTTTATATACCACCCATCGTTAATATTAGGAAGAAAAATGGAAAATTTTATTTATTAACTCCCTTATAAATTGAGTATGGGTCTGCAAGTTCATTGGCTTGGTATAAATGGAAATTGTCCGTAGTGTGTAGGATAGTGTTAGTGTGCGGGGATCGCTGGTCGGAGCGGACTCTGTGGGCCGAAGAGCCTGTTTCTACGCTGTATCTCCAAACTAAACAAAACTAAACTACAGTATTTCTAGGTTTATTAGGGTCATTGAACTTAGAGCTGTACAGCACATGAACAGGCCCTTTGGCCTACAATGTCCGTGCCTAACATCATGTCAAAACCTTCACTCATCAACCTGCACATAACCCATATCCTCCATCCTCAGCGTGTCCAAATCCCTATCTTTTTTATATTACAATAAGTGCAATAGGCCCTGTCTCACTGTGCGAGTTGACCCACGAGGTACCCCGAGTGAAAGGCTCGTGGTTGTGTATGAGACTTCAAGTTTATGATCAAGTGTTTAACCGAGTTCCCACGGGTATGTCATTGCTGCGATGCTCCAACTTCCTCTCCCGAGTTACCAAGTTCCTCTCCCGTTACTCTTGAGCCAACCGTGAATGAAGGCATGTTTTAATAAAGCAACAATGTTAAAGAAGACATCTCCATCCTGTGGCTTTGAGTTACAGCGCGGCCGCATCTATTGATACGACCTACAAAGGGAAAATGCGCACCCTCCAGTAACCAATAACGTGGTAAATGCATTTCTTGGTGCCTTATATTTGTAAAAACTGTATTTCCCGGGGTGGGGGGAGAGCTCAGTTCACAGTGTTTGGGGAGTCTGGCGTTGTGAAGGAGGGTATTGGAGTCAGTAACCCACTTGCCACGCTCCAGTCTGAGTGCAGGTAGATGGGACTAGGTGACTGTAAACAGCACGGAGTAAAAGGGCCGAGATGGCCTGTTTCCGTGCTGTCATTGTTATATGGTTTTATTGTGGCCAGGGAATGAATTAGCTCGGGTGGCTGCCGCAGCCCTCCGGGCACGGACAGCAGAACTGGCCGCCACTTCCGAGGAAGGAAGCAGCTCGGGTGACTGACTTTGAGCGGCCGCCGGGACCCGACAGCAGATACACACACACACACACACACACACACACACACACACACACACACACACACACACACACACACACACACACACACACACACACACACACACACACACAGAGACACACACACACACACACACACACACACACACACACACACACACACACACACACACACACACACACACACACACACAGATGCATACACATGTGGCGTTTCTGCTCGGGACCCTTCTTCAGACAATCCAATGTCCCATAATATATTCTTTACATATTAAGGTTTCTGTTGAAAGTGTGGTGCCGTGGTTACGGGTGGGCGGAAGGAAGATGATGAGGTCTGGTACAAGTTGACTTTGTTTTCAGTAATCAGGCCTCCTGTGTTGGCCGATGCCTGGTTGATCGAGCGTTCATACAGTTGCGAGCAAGCGAGGTCCATATATAGGAGCAAGGAACGCAAAGCCTCTGAGGGTTCATTGTTCCTCTGGTTTGGATTGCTCCCAGGAGAGCGGGCGCAAAGACAAATTTAGGCATTTTTCTGTGGGAGAGGGCAGAATAGAATCGAAAGCATTGTAATAGCAGCACTCTCCCCAACACGAAACACAGCGCAGCGTAAACAATTAAACAGCTTCACTTTTAAAAGCAAAGACACACGTTAAATTACATGGCCCCCAAGAAATCGCCTCTCAATTGCTTCGGGTTGATTATACTACAAATGCATATATATATTATATATATTGCAATTGTGAGAGTGGTGAATCTGTGGAATTCTCTGCCACAGAAGGTAATTGAGGCCAGTTCATTGGCTATATTTAAGAGATAGTTAGATGTGGCCCTTGCGGCTAAAGGGATCAGGGTGTATGGAGAGAAGGCAGGTGCAGGATGCTGAGTTGGATGATCTGCCATGATCATATTGAATGGCGGTGCAGGCTCAAAGGGCCGAATGGCCTACTCCTGCACCTATTTTCTATGTTTCTATATATATACTCTCTCTCTTCTCTCTCACTCTCTCTCTCTCTTATTATATATACACACACACGTATAATATTTTATATATATATATATATATATATATATATATATATATATATATATATATATATATATATATATATCATGTCCATGTGCTGTATATATTGCCTACTGCTGGGAAACTCCCGCAAAATATCATCCCCCTGCATTTCAAATCTAAATCTCTCGCCAATCCACAGCCTTCGACCGATTAACTAAAAATGTTGTTATTTTAAATAGTTCTCGCAAATTCCAAGTTCCTGAGTTTGGGGAGCGGGGAGGGGGGGGGGGGGGGGGGGGTAGTTGGCGAGTCCGTGAAAATACAGCTCCAGCTGGAACATAAGAAGAGATAAAACAAAAACACTGAAAGCAAATAGTAACACAGCGGAAGTAGGACATATACTGAAACTTCTATCCAGTGTCTCCGCTGCAAATTACAATGCATACGCGTTTGATAGTTAGACAAACTTAATTTTATTTCCAGTTTTGCATTTTTAGTTTGTTCCGCTCATTTAATTAGTTTTAATCTCTCCAGAAAAAACCTGAAAGTGGAGATGTTTCTCATACATAAAGCCCAAGAGATGGCTTCTTGATTCTAACGAGTGTTTGGGAAAAATAGACACAAAAAGCTGGAGTAAATCAGTGGGACAGGCAGCATCTCTGGAGAGAAGGGATGGGTGACGTTTCGGGTTGAGACCCTTCTTCGGACTGGTGTTTGGGAAACGTAGATTTGGTTTGTTTTCGGGGGGGGGGGGGGGGAATACATTCGCCTTTTTCTCTGATTTCAGGAATGAATGCATGTTGACACACATAACACAGAGAAGGGGAGATCGCTGCGTTTAGGTCTGAGGCGAAGGGAGCCAAGAAGTTCTCGATTTTCCCTGGCGATAGTTTCACTGTTTTTGCATTTTTCCTTCTCTCCAGAGATGCCGCCTGTCCCGCTGAGTTACTCCAGATTTTCGTGTCAAAGTCGTCTTGTTCAATCTCATTTCATTGCAACTTTCAGCTCTGGATACCCCGCGTTGATCCGTACGCATTTCAGCATTTATATTTCTCAAGCCTCTTTACCTCCCGGAGCCACATGTAACTTAACCACATGTAATTACTCCAGCATTTTGTGTCTATCTTTCGTTCAGTCTTTACTCGAGCGAACAAACAGATTATAAGAAAGTTTCCACGGTAGACTCACGAGTCACTAAGGTAAACGCATGGACTACGTTATTGCAACGAGTTTAAATGTTTCCATTTCTAACTTGAACACTTAATTTGACTCGTGGAAAAAATTAAACATGTTTGATTTTTTTCACGAGTTAACAAGTTTCCCGAGCACCTGCCGTTAGCGCCACGAGTCGATAAGTTGCTCGCGCGAGTTCCGACGTTCCCGCTACGTTAATTGTACGTGATTACCGCGAGTGAAAACTCGGGGTCACTCGTGGGTCAACTCACATTGTGAGACAGGGGTTTAAGGGCTGATTAGGGATAGTCAGCACAGTTTTATATGTGGAAAATTATGCATCACGATCTGATTGAATTTTTTGATGATGTGACCAACAAGGTTTAGTGAGGGCAGAGCTGCAGACACATATATCATAAGGTCATAAATGATAGGAGTAGAATTATGCTGGTCGGCCCACCAAGCCTACTTCGCCATGACTGATCTAGCTCCCACTGGAGAGGAGAGGAATTTTTGAAACTTTTTTCAAAAACACTCAAAATAAAATTGGATTTAATTGGACACGGGACTTCAGAAGCCTGTTCTGAGCTATCACTATTTCAAATACGTTTCCTTAATTATGGCCTGATAATGGCGAAAAAACGAATACTTAGATTTTGGAAACATACATCAGTCCCTACTCTTAAGATGTGGATTATAAACATGTCCGAGACACTACATCTTGAAAATGTTAGACTTGTCTTGGCAGAAAAAACAGATCATTTTTCCAAGACATGGACATCATTCATTGATTTATTACAAGGATAGTATGGTGCAACACAAGTTTGGATTGAAATCTAATTACAGGTTGGGTGAGGTGGGTGGGGAGGGATGAGAGGCAGGTAAATCATCACTTTTTTCTCTCTTTTTTCTTGTTGTCCTTTTATTTGTTTTCTATCCCTCTCCTCTTTCTTTCTTTTACCCACCCTTTGGCTACACTACTTTGGCAGTCTAGGGGTCCTATCTTTGCACCTCACTTTTTTTCTTCCTTGCTTTTTCTCCTTTCTTTTCCTCTAATTCATAGCTAAAAAGTTAAAATTGAAGTTGTACAATAACTGTATCATTTTAGATGCCGTTGGTTCTATTTTTGTACATTTGCTTCTCATAAATTAAAAATTTAAAAAATACCACAAAGAAAAAACCTCCGACACCTGTACTAATCAAGAATCTATCTATCTCTGCCTTTAAGATATCCACTGACTTGGCCTCCACAGCCTTCTGTGGCAAAGAATTCCACAATTCACCACCATCTGACTAAACATATTTCTCATCTCCTTCCTAAAAGAACGTCCTTTAATTCTGAGTATGACCTCTAGTCCTAGACTCTCCCACTAGTAGAAACATCCTCTCCACATCCACTCTATCCAAGCCTTTTACTATGCATTTCAATGCAGGCACAGTGCCGACAAACTCTCAACATAGGTTGACCTACTCATTCCTGGAATAATTCTTGCAAACTATATGGATTTCAGCAAGGCGTTTGACAAGGTTCTGCATGGTAGGCTGCTCTGGAAGGTTAGGTGATATTAAATCCAAGAAGAGACAGCTGACTGGATAGAAAATTAGCTTCATGGAAGGAAGCAGCGAGTGATGGTAATTGTTTTTTGGACTTGTGACTAGTGAGGTACCTCAGGATCAGGCGCTGGGCCTGGTGTTGTTTGTCGTCCATATAAATAATTTGGATGAGGCATGATTACTAAGTTTGCAGATGACACTAAAATGGGTGTTATTGTAGACAGTGACGATGATTGTCAAAAATTGCCACAGGATCTTTGTCAGTTGGCAAGTGGGGTGAGGGAATGTTTGATAGAGTTCAATACAGTGAAGTGCGAGGTGATCCATTTTGCAACTAGAACTTACTGATGGCAAAGCTTCACCTAGTTCAGTGAACGGGGTTCAATCCCGACTACGGGTGCTGTCCATACGGAGTTTTTACGTTGTGGAGTTTCCTCCCACGCTCCAAAGATGTACACGTTTGTGGGTTAATTGGCTTGGTATAGGTGTAACTTGTCCCTAGTTTGTGTAGGATGGTGTTAATGTGCGGGGGTGGCTGGTCGGTGCGGTCTCAATGGGCTGAAGGGTCTGTTTCCGCGCTGTATCTCTAAACTGATTGAACTAAGTTATCAACATCTTCACTTCCAATGATCCAAAACATTCATGCATTAAGATATTTCCATTGATGTAGCGATATTCTTTGTTCCATTATTTTAAATGATGAACCATCTCATTCCATGAGATTCATGCAAACTTCTTTAATGATTAGTTTGAGAGTGGAATATTCCTCTTACCCACAAGTTGGTCGTCATTGACAAGTTGGGCCGAAGGGCCTGTTTTCCTACTATATGACTAAGACTGCCTGGTTGAAAATGCAGCCATTTTTCATTATCTGACAAACCATTAAGGTCAAAACCATTGAATAGCAAACCATAGACTGTCAAAATGTTGTCTATTATTTTTCAACTATCCTGGGATACCTTAACTTAGGGGGGGGATCTCATTGAAATATACAGAAGAGTGAAAGGCTTGGATAGAGTGGATGTGGAGAGGATGTTTCAACTAGTGGGAGAATTTTGGACTAGAGGTCTTTAGTCAGAGAATTTCTTTAGTCAGAGGGTGGTGGATCTGTGGAGTTCTTTGCCACAGAAGGCCAAGTCAGCAGATATATTTAAGGCAGAGATACATAGATTCTTGATTAGTATGGGTGTCAGAGGTTATGGGGAGAAGGCAGGAGAATGGGGCTAGGAGTGAGAGATAGATCAGCCATGATTGAATGGCGGAGTAGACGATGGGCCGAATGGCCTAATCCTGCTCCTGTCCCTTATGAACTTATGAAATCCTCCTTGTTAATTTTACACTAGTCTGCCAGTAGACTCATTGTCAAATCCAATGTCATTCATGTTGAAGGGATTTCTCCTCGGATTACAAATCAGACAATAAAAATTAGGAGATCTAGGTGGGTTTAAATGGTTATAGTTACCCAACAATCATGTCACAAGAGTGGAAGGAATTTGATTCTCAATATTTCAAATGAGTACATTAGAAAGCTGCCCCAGATACATGAGGGAGATTGTTAATGTCCCTTTATAATAGACAATAGACAATAGACAATAGGTGCAGGAGTAGGCCATTCGGCCGTTGGAGCCAGCACCGCCATTCAATGTGATCATGGCTGATCATCCCCAATCAGTACCCCGTTCCTGCCTTCTCCCCATATCCCCTGACTCCGCTATTTTTAAGAGCCCTATCTAGCTCTCTCTTGGGAGAAGGGCATTGATGTCTTATAGTTGATACGCAAATTTACCCTTACCATTCCAATTCCTGTGATTTAGATTTAATCTTTTTAGTTTTAGAGATGCAGCATGGAAATAGACCCTTCTACCCACCAAATCCACACCGATTATTGATCACCAGTTCACACTGGTTTCATGTTAATGCTTTCTCATCCACTCCCTACTCTCTGGGGGAAATATACAGAGGCTCATTCACCTACAAACCCACACGTTTTTTCAATGTGGGAGGAAACCAAAGCACCTGGCGGAAACCCACATGGTGACGGGGAGAACGTGCAAACTCCACCTCGACAGCACCCAAAATCAGGATTGAGTCCGGGTCTCTGTTGCTGTGAGGCAGCAGCTCCACCAGCTACACCACTGTACTGTACTGCACTGTGAACACTGTATTTTGCTGAAGGATTGCAAATTGTTAGTCTTGGCAAACTCCTGCAAAGGGAAAACACAGAGTTCATTAAAATAATTAAATGACAATCCTATGAACCCAGCAAGGCTTTGAAGCCACTTTTGGACTGAACTGGGTGAAGCTTTGCCATCAGGAAGTTCTAGTTGCAAAATGTGAGTGAGCATTCTTAAAGAGAACCAACTCAGCTCACTAATCAAAGAACGTTTCAACCCGATTTACAAACTTGATTCTGTTACAGAGAAAAATATCATATGATTACATTGTTGATAAATAACCCCATGGTTATAATATGCTCTTAATGATGTCAGGAAATGTCTATGTGCAATAAGGGGAAGCAAATAGTTTTACCACCCGGGCATCATGTTAATGTAGGATATGTAGTGAGATAGTTTATCACCAGAAAGTATCCTGCAAAGCTTATGAAATGGCTGAAGTGACAAACTGACATTCCCTCGCCCCACCTGTCTCGATAGAGTGGTTGTGGAGAGGATGTTTCCACTCGTGGGAGAGTCTAGGGCAGAGGCCATAGCCTCAGAATAAAAGCTTGTACCTTTAGAAAGGAGATGAGAAGGAATGTATTTAATCAGAAGGTGGCGAATCTGTGGAATGTATTGCCACAGACAGCTGCGGGAAGTCAAGTTAATGGATATTCTTAAGGCAGAGATTGGCGGATTCTTGATTAGTACGGGTGTCAGGGGTTATGGAAGGAAGGCAGGAGAATAGGTTGAGAGCGAAAGATAGATCAGCCACCAGTGAGTGGTGGGGGTAGACTTGATGGGCCGAACGGCCTTATTCTGCTCCCAGAACTTATGAATTTATGCCTCACACTCTTCAATAGTGTAAACAAAGTATAAAGTATTTAAAGTATAAACACTTTATCTCAAGGCTGGTTGGAATGTCATCAGCTGTAACTGAACTTAGTAGTGTGTTTATTAAATAAAATTTCGATGCTTAATTATGGAAAACGATGGCCTATACTTAAACATTTGCAAAATAAGTCTAGTTTCGATCTATTCCTTCTGAGTATGTCTTGCAAAACAAAATGGTTCATGATTCCATAAAATCTTAATCCCCTGGGCGCAAATGATTAGCCAAGACACATCTGTAATCTCGAAGATATTTTAACTGTCAAAACGAATGAGGGGCGTGATCCCAATAAGTTCTTAAAATTACTGCACGAACGATGGTCTAGCATTTTAATCTCCAGATCCAGTTTTTGTTTGAGCTTTGCTGTAAGTTCTGTGCATGTGTGAAAACATGCGTCATGTATTCAGCGGGAGTGAAGATTGGCAAGTACCTGGGCAAACTGCGATGGACAGGTGCACCACTTACCTGGGAGTTGACGCATACATTATCGTCAAGGATCATGTTTCACAGCCTTCCTCGTAAAAGAGGCCGTTCATTGGAAAAGTACCAACAACAGTCTGGCTTGCCGTTGCTTTTGCATCAGTGGCGAGACGCGGGGACCACCTCCTTACCTGTCCACCTCCTTACCTGTCCAGGTGCCCGCACCGTGCCCCTGACGTTGCATCGGGATACAACATGCACTTCAAGGTGTCGAGCCCGGACAGTTTGCACGACCAGAGCAGCAATGACAGCGGCATCGACGACTGCCTGCGAAGGAGCAAATGGTCTCCTGCGGCCATCCCCAGCCAATGCCCGCAACTGAGTCCATCCTCTCCCTCCCCGACCGCCTCCCGACGCTGCAAACGCGAACCAAGGAGCGCGCTGGAAGCAGCAAACAAGACCAGGGCCGGTAAGACTTCCCCAACCGCAGTTAACAGTGCACATTATTGGCGTTTCGTGTCGGGAGGAACTGCAGATGATGGGTTTACAGCGAAGATGGACACAAAATGCTGGAGTAACTCAGCGGGGGGGGGGGGGGGGGGGGCAGGCAGCGTCTCTGGCGAGAAGGAAAGGGTGAGGTTTCAGGGTCGAGACCCTCCTTCAGGCTGAGAGTCAGGGGAGAGGGGATCACAGTTCCCTGAAAGTGGAATCTCATGAAGATAGGGTGGTAAATAAAGCTTGTGGTGTGCTGGCCTTTATAAATCAGAGCATTGAGTATAGAAGTTGGGGTGTAATGTTAAAATTGTACAAGGCATTGGTGAGGCCAATTCTGGAACATGGTGTACAATTCTGGTCGCCAAAATGTAGGAAAGATGTTAACAAAATAGAGGGAGTGCAGAGGAGATTTTCTAGAATTTTGCCTGGGTTTCAGCACCTCAGCCCTGTGTCACGGTGCGAGTCATCCCACGGGTGACCCCAAGGGAAAGAAAAAAAACAGACTCGTGGTGATGTACGAGATTTCAAGTTTATGATCAAGTGTTTAACCGAGTTCCCACGGGTATGTCATTGCTGCGATGTTCCAAGTTCCTCTCCCGAGTTACCAAGTTCCTCTCCCGTTACTCTTGAGCCATTAATGAAGGTAAGTGTGTGAGGGTGTCCGGGTGCCGGCCGCAGCCGCTGTTCTTTCACATCAGTTGCACATCAGATTGTTGGGAGACGGAGCTCAGGGTTCGCCTCCTGAGCTGCTTTGGTGCCCAGGCGTAGGTTGAGGTGGAGGGTGGTTGGGGGTGGGGGGTGACAGACAAGGCTCTTGGGTGCTGGGATCATTCTCTGCGGGATGGTCTTAGTGCGGGAGACATGTGTAGGAGAGGTGTGCTGACTGCAGGCAGACACTTTGGTAGTGATTGCCCACCAGTCTCAAAGCTCCGCTGTGTCTCCCCTGTCCCTATGATAGCAGGGGGCAATCAAGCAGCACAATAGCCCCCTCACCCTCCACGCCAACACAAAGGGCAACGATCCCAAGGCTTTAGGGGCAGAAACAGCGGGCAGGCGACAATCACCCGCCATAACGCGAGAGAGATCATGCGCTATTGTAGGTCTCCTTTGCACGTCGGTGTTTCTGTATTTCTCCATCTCATTGTTGGCCCTGTCTGTCACCAACCCCACCCCCACTCCTCTGCTTCCCGGCCATGTGTGTGACCCCTTCCCTCCCCTCTCCAGCTCCCCGCCCATTGCAACCGGGGCGGGGGCTTCGCACCGTCTTCACGTCGGCGACGATCCCAAGGCTTTAGACGGAAGGCAGACGCAACAAGCTGGCGTTACAACGCGGGCCAGGTAACATCTCTGGAGAAGGTGATGTTTCGGATAAGGGCTCGTCTTCTGAAGAAGGATCTCGACCCGAAAAGTCACCTATTCCTTCTCTCCAGAGTTGCTGCCTGACCCTCTGAGGTTACTCCAGCTTTTTTTTGTGTCTATCGTTGAATGAGTGACGTTTCGGGATCGAGACCCTTCTTCGGACTGAAAATAAAACTTGCCTCATGTGAAGCGGCTTGTAAATTAAAACATAAAATCAAGACATGTTAAAGGTCGACTCATTTGTGTGCTGCTATTCATTCACCTGGCCTATTGCTGTCCTCCCTCGTCCACCGTGAGCGCTGGACAACTCACCGGGTGCAAACCTCCGCTGCATCCCGGGCGGAGGGCGATGATCACCGGACTGACCGGCAAGTAGAGGCGGCGGGTCGGCCAAGCCCGGCTCCCCGCCACCGGGATAGACACCAACTACTGGAGCAAACTCAGCGGGATCTCTGGAGAAGTCTGAAGTAGGGTCTCGACCCAAAATCTCGCCCATCCCATCTCTCCAGAGATGCTGCCTGTCCCTCAGAGTTACTCCAGCATTGTGTGTGTCTATCTTCGGTGTAAACCAGCATCTGCAGTTCCTTCCCAATCCCACACTCTCGGCCCCGGGGGGTGGATGGAGCATCACACGTGGACACATCCCACCCACCGCCCCAGACTTGCCCCTCCGGCAGGTCTTTAACCGCATCCTAAAGCCGTTCATTGAGACAGAGTGACGAATACGAAGCCACGGGGCAGGCGCCTCAGTAATAAAGGACAAGTGGCAGATCATCGCAGAAAGGCCGAAGATAGACACAAAATGCTGGAGTAACTCGGCGGGACAGGCCGCATCTCTGGAGAGAAGGAATGGGTGGCATTTCGGGTAAGTCTGAAGAAGGGTCTCGACTCCATTCCTTCTCTCCAGAGATGCTGCCTGGTCCGCTGAGTTACTCCAGCATTTTGTGTCTATCTTTGGTTCAGTCTTCACTCGAGCGAACGCAGATTGTAAGAAAGTTCCCACGGTAGACTCACGAGTCAATAACGCACGGGCCACTACGTTATTACATCGAGTTTAAATGTTTCCATTTTTAACTTGAACAGTTAATTTAACTCGTGGAAAAAAACAAACATGTTTGATTTTTTTCGCGAGTTAACAAGTTTCCCGAGTACTTGCCGTTAGCGCCACGAGTCGATAAGTTGATCGTGCGAGTTCCGACGTTCCCACTACGTGATCACCACGAGTGAAAACTCGGGGTCACTCGTGGGCCAACTCGCACCGTGAGACAGGGGTTAAGTTACAGAGAAAGGTTGAACAAGATAGGTCTTTATTCTTTGGAGTGCAGAAGGTTAATGGGGGACTTGATAGAGGTCTTTAATATTGTGAGAGGGATAGACAGAGTTGACGTGGATACGCTTTTCCCATTGAGAGTAGGGAAGATTCAAACAAGAGGACATGATTTGAGAATTAAGGGACAAAAGTTTAGGGGCAACATGAGGGGGAACTTCTTTACTCAGAGAGTGGTAGCTGTGTGGAATGAGCTTCCAGTGGAAGTGGTGGAGGCAGGTTTGTTTTCATCATTTAAACATAAATTGGATAGGTATATGGACAGGAAAGGAATGGAGGGTTATGGTCTGAGTGCAGGTAGATGGGACTAGGTGAGAGTAAGTGTTTGGCACGGACTAGAAGGGCCGAGATGGCCTGTTTCCGTGCTGTAATTGTTATATGGTTATATAGAGATATGGAAGTGTAAGGTGTGAAAACGACAGATCAAAGCAGATGGTGATAAGGGAATGTAGAATGGTTCATTGTTAGCTGAGGGGAAGCTGATAATTAGTGATCTATATAATCAAGAGGGCCACAGGGTGCCTAGCATGGGGGAGGAATGGTGAGAGAAAGGATAAGCTAGAATTACTTGAAGTTAGAGAAGTCAATGTTCATTTTGCTGGGGTGTAAACCTCCCAAGTGGAATATGAGGTGCTGTTCCTCCAATTTGCGTTGGGCCTCACTCTGACAGTGGAGGAGGCCCAAGACAGAGAAGTCAGTATGGGGATGGGAAGGGGAGTTAAAGTGTTTAGCAACCGGGAGATCACATAGTAGCAGTGTTACAAAATTTTGAGATTTTAAAAATCAAGTCTGCAATTTATCCCATCAGATAAAGCATACAAAGAAGTTTAATTTGACACCTAATTCACTTTCATATCTTCAGTATTAAAAAAGTTATGGCCATTTTCATACTCGGAAATTAGTATCTTGTTCCCCATTGCTTTTCCATTGACTTAACACAAAGGTTGTGATCAAGGACAGTCAAAAGCCCATAGCTTTCTTTAAGAGAACTGAAAGAAATTTTCAGTTATTATAGATTGAAGCATTCTGAAACTAATATGAAACAATCTTACTTGGATGACCTGAAATTAAAGCATATAATTAGTTAGTTACCCAATTGTAGCTAATTACAAAATTCAATTACTAGATCTAAACATCTATCCATTTCTTAAGAAAATATTAACATTTTTTTAAAGCCTAAGTGTCCAAATAACATTCACACAAGAATTCACAATATAACATGATTTTTAAATCTCATTGTTATTAATTTATAGGCCAAATTGAAGAAATTTAGTGTTTAATGCCCATAAATTAATGGGCATTTTAAACAGCTTGTGAGTGGGATTTTCTGGAACGCGATGTATTGGAATGTTGCAGTTGCGGTGAATTTAAACCCAATATCGGCAGGAAAAACACTGCCGGTTCATATGGGAATAAATCACCGTTTCGCAACATGAAATATTGATTAAAGTCACCTAAACAAGCAGGTTTATATGAAAAAATAAACAGCTTTCATTTACCTGTCCCCTACGTAAAATCCGTCCCCATTGTCGGCGTTCATGGCATTAGGAGCTAATTTTTATTTTACTGCAGAGCTGAAATAGTCGGGCGATTTAAAAAAAAAATTAACTTACCGGCAGTCGGTAATAGCTCGCACTCCGACAAACTATAATTCCGGTGGCAAGGGAAAAAACGCATTTTAACCCCGCCCCACCCCCTTAGAGGCGCCAAAGTCGCGCACACGGCCAGCGGCAGAACTGCAGCACCGCTGAAGGTAAGTTTTGTGACATACCAACACATAGGCCTAGGTGGACTGAGCGGAAGTGTTCATCGAAACAAACGCTGAGCCTGCACTTGGTCTCACCGATATATAGGAGTCCACACTTGGAACAGTGGATACAGTAGATGATGTTGGAGGAGGTGCAAGTGAACCTCTGCCCAACCTGAAAGGACTGTCGGGGTCTTTGGACGGAGGAAGTATACGGACAGTTGCATGGGAAAGGTACATGGGGGAGGGGTTGGTATGGGTGGGAAGGGATGAGTTAACCAGGGATTTGCAGAGGGAGTGGTCTGCGGAAAGGGGTGGAGATGGGAAGATGTGGCTAGAGGTGGGATTCCGCTGGAGGTGGCAAAAATGTCGAAAGACTATGTGCTGTATGTGTCGACGAGGAAGGTGAGGACCAGGGGGACTCTGTCCTTGTTGCGACTGGGGGACACTTCTTCCCACCCTGCTTCCTGCAAAGACGATATCCCCTACGCCAAATTCCTCCACCTACACTGCATCTGCACCCACGATGAGGTGTTCCAAACCAGGATAGTCGAGATGACCTAATATTTAGGGAATGGGGATTCCCGTCTTCCACCGTGGATGAGGCCCTCACATGGGTCTCCTCGGTACCCCGCAGCTCCGCCTTTGCTCCCCCTCCCCCCAACATTGAGGTTTGTTTGGTTGCAGGATACGCTCTATGCTGAACCTGGCAACAAAGTGCAATCTATAATCAAAATGAAATTTATGTTGGTGTTAAAGCAGGCACTCTCTGCATAATTCTTTTGCATAATGAAATAATGAGTTATAAAATAATCTTGCTAAATAGAAAATTGCAAACCAGAGTTGAAGTTCAGACTATATATTTTAGTTTTAACCCAGTGTTCTGGTTAGTACTTAATCTTCAGCCAACATCTGTTAATTTCTTCAGCAAAATGCACCAAATAGCTGGAGGAACTCAGCGGGTTAGGCAGCATCTGTAGAGTGAATGGATTGGCGATATTTCGGGTCAGACTAATCGCTGAGTTTCTCCAGCACTCTGCATTTTGCTCAAGATTCCTGCATCTTTAGCTCCTTGTGTCTCTGAACATTTCTTTGATGGAAGTGGGTACTTACAATCCACAGATTGGTTGTCATCATTAGAAGTCCTCATTAATTACAGTAAACCTGCATTATTACAGAACTTGTTATAATAGATTTTGGTTACAGTGGACAGACCTACCTCCAGGCCTGGCTGCCAATGCTACTCCCGGCCCGGGTACTTCCCGCATCACCTCCCCAGTTACTTCCAGCCCAGACCTACTGCCGCCACTGCCGGGGACTACAGGGCTTCCTCAGTCACTTCCAGACCACCACCGACCCATACCTGCACTCAAGCCTGCACCAATGACTCCTCCAATCCTCTCCTCTCCCCCTGGGGCTGTCAACTCGCCTGGATTCCAGGCTCAGCTCCAGACCGAGAATCTGCGGGTCAGTCTCGACCCGAAACATCACCTATCCATGTTCTCCAGAGATGCTGCCTGACTGCTGAGTTACTCCAGCACTTTGTATCCTTTTCTGTATCAACCAGCATCTGCAGTACTACCACTTACACAATGATTTTCTATTATTCAATAATCTCTTGCTCGGTTATAGCTCGATTTTGCCCTCTAGTGTTTGTTTTTCCATCCTGGGAAAATAATTCTGACTGTCTACTCTATATATGTCCCTCATAATTGTATGTACTTCTATTGGGTCATAGAATCATTGAATCATAGAAAATAGGTGCAGGAGTAGGCCATTCTGCCCTTCGAGCCTGCACCGCCATTCAATATGATCATGGCTGATGATCCAACTCAGTATCCTGTACCTGCCTTCTCTCCATACCCCCTGATCCCTTTAGCCACAAGGGCCACATCTAACTCCTTCTTAAATATAGCCAATGAACTGGCCTCAACTACCTTCTATGGCAGAGAATTCCACAGATTCACCACTCTGTGTGTGTAAAAAGATCTTCTCATCTCGGTCCTAAAAGACTTCCCCCTTATCCTTAAACTGTGACCCCTTGTTCTGGAGTTCCCCAACATCGGGAACAATCTTCCTGCATCTAGCCTGTCCAACCCGTTAAGAATTTTGTAAGCCTCTATAAGATCCCCCCTCAATCTCCTAAATTCCAGCGAGTACAAGCCGAGTCTATCCAGTCTTTCTTCATATGGAAGTCCTGCCATCCCAGGAATCAGTCTGGTGAACCTTCTCTGTACTCCCTCTATGGAAAGAATGTATTTCCTCAGATTAGGAGACCAAAACTGTACGCAATACTCCAGGTGTGGCCTCACCAAGACCCTTTACAACTGCAGTAAAACCTCCCTGCTCTTGTACTCAAATCCTTTTGCTATGAATGCCAACATACCATTCGCTTTCTTCACAGCCTGCTGCACCTGCATGCCTACTTTCAATGACTGGTGTACCATGACACGCAGGTCTCGTTGCATCTCCCCTTTTCCTAATTGGCCACCATTCAGATAATAATTTACCCTCCCGTTTTTGCCGCCAAAGTGGATAACCTCACATTTATCCACATTATACTGCATCTGCCATGCATTTGCCCACTCACCCAACCTATCCAAGTCACCTTGCAGCCTCCTAGCATCCTCCTCACAGCTAACACTGCCCCCCAGTTTCATGTCATCCGCAAACTTGGAGATGTTGCATTCAATTCCCTCATCCAGTTCATTAATATATATTGTAAATAGCTGGGGTCCCAGCACTGAGCCTTGCGGTACCCCACTAGTCACTGCTTGCCATTCTGAAAATGGCCCGTTTACTCCTACTCTTTGCTTCCTGTCTGCCAGCCAGTTCTCTATCCACATCAATACTGAACCCCCAATACCGTGTGCTTTAAGTTTGTATGCTAATCTATGTGGGACCTTGTCGAAAGCCTTCTGAAAGTCCAGATATAACACATCCACAGGTTCTCCCTTATCCACTCTACTAGTTACATCCTCAAAAAATTCTTTAAGATTCGTCAGACATGATTTACCTTTCATAAATCCATGCTGACTTTGTCCAATGATTTCACCGCTTTCCAAATGTGCTGCTATCTCATCTTTAATAACTGACTCTAGCATTTTCCCCACTACCGATGTTAGACTAATTGGTCTGTAATTCCCCGTTTCTCTCTCCCTCCCTTTTTAAAAAGTGGGGTTACATTAGCTACCCTCCAATCCTCAGGAACTACTCCAGAATCTAAAGAGTTTTGAAAAATTATCACTAATGCATCCACTATTTCTGGGGCTACTTCCTTAATTACTCTGGGATGCAGCCTATCTGGCCCTGGGGATTTATCAGCCTTTAATCCATTCAATTTACCTAACACCACTTCCCGGCTAACCTGGATTTCACTCCGTTCCTCCATCTCATTTGACTCCCAGTCCCCTGCTATTTCCCACAGATTATTTATGTCTTCCTTTGTGAAAGAACCAAAGTAGTTATTCAATTGGTCTGCCATGTCCTTGTTCCCCATGATCAATTCACCAGTTTCGGACGGCAAGGGACCTACATTTGTTTTAACTAACCTTTTTCTCTTCACATATCTATAAAAACCTTTGCAGTCCGTTTTTATGTTCCGTGCCAGTTTTCTTTCATAATCTATTTTCACTTTCCTAATTAAGCACTTTGTCCTCCTCTGCTGGACTCTGAATTTCTCCCAGTCCTCTGGTAGGCTGCTTTTTCTGGCTAACTTGTATGCTTTATCTTTTGATACTATCCCTGATTTCCCTTGTTATCCATGGATGCACAACCTTCCCTGATTTATTCTTTTGCCAAACTGGGATGAACAATTGTTGTAGTTCATCCATGCAGTCTTTAAATGCCTTCCATTGCATATCCACCATCAACCCTTTAAGAATCACTTGCCAGTCTATCTTGGCCAATTCACGTCTCATACCCTCAAAGTTACCTTTCTTTAAGTTCAGAACCATTGTTTCTGAATTAACAATGTCACTCTCCATCCTAATGAAGAACTCAATCATATTATGGTCACTCTTGCCCAAGGGGCCACGCACAACAAGACTGCTAACTAACCCTTCCTCATTACTCAGTACCCAGTCTAGAATAGCCTGCTCTCTCGTTGGTTCCTCTACATGTTGGTTTAGAAAACTATCCCGCATACATTCCAAGAAATCCTCTTCCTCAGCACCCCTGCCAATTTGAATCACCCAATCTATATGTAGATTGAAGTCACCCAATATAATTGTTTTACCCTTGTTGCACGCATTTCTAATTTCATGTTTGATACCATCCCCAACTCCACTACTACTGTTAGGTGGCCTGTACACAACTCCCACTAGTGTTTTCTGCCCCTTAGTGTTTCGCCGCTCTACCCATATTGATTCCACATCCTCCAAGTTAATGTCCTTCCTTTCTATTGCTTTAATCTCCTCTCTAACCAGCAACGCTACTCCACCTCCTTTTCCTTTCTGTCTATCCCTCCTGAATATTGAATATCCCTGGATGTTCAGCTCCCACCCTTGGTCACCCTGGAGCCATGTCTCCGTGATCCCAACTATATCATATTCATTAATAACTATCTGCACATTCAACTCATCCACCTTATTACGAATGCTCCTTGCATTGAGGCGCAAAGCCTTCAGGCTTGTTTTTACAACACTCTTACCACTTATACAATTATGTTGAAAAGTGGCCCTTTTTGATTTTTGCCCTGGATTTTTCTGCCTGCCACTTTTACTTTTCACCTTGCTACCTATTGCTTCTATCCTCATTTTACATCCCTCTGTCTCTCTGCTCATGCTCCCATCCCCCTGCCACATTAGGGTCACACTATAACCTCAGGGCATTCCAGAAAAAAAACTATTCAAATCTGACCAATGCTCCGAAGTGGAAAATTCTGTTTACAGGTATATCCTTGATCTTCCCATTTTCCCAGTTTTCCCACTTTCTCATTCACTCACTACACATTAGGGACAATTTTAGAAGGCAATTAACCTACACACCCAAACGTCTTTGGGCTGTGGGAGGAAACCGGAGCACCCATAGGAAAGCCATATGGTCACAGGGAGAACATGCAAACTCTACACAGATAGCACTCGAGTTCAGGATCAAACCCGGGTCCCTAGCATTGTAAGGCAGCAGCTCTACTAGCTGGTACTGTAATGTTCTCCTGATCATTTCAGTGATTAATGCTGTGGTGGATGTTTATGTTAAATTTTTATTGTGTCTTTGTGTGTTCTTTTATCATTGTACCGCTGCTGGCAAATTCATTTCACTTGCACTTTATGTGCAAGTGATGAATAAAACTGATTGATTGATTGACTGATCGATTTCCAACCCCTGCAGTATTTCATTTTTATGTCAATATCGTGTTGAATGGTACCCATACCAACAAATTATTTTAAAACATCTTCATTGGATACCAAAACAAAAACAAATCTTTTATTTAAACCAAGATAACAGCTAAAACTATTTAGCCCTTAGTGGTCTATGTTGAGGTATTTCTTATATAAAGCTCCGACGAAGCACATTAGAACATTATGTTGTATTGAAGGCACTAAGAAAATGGAAGCTGTTGATTTAGGTAAACTTTTGTTTTATTATGTGATTGGATCCATTGGCTTGGATATAAAAGGGAAATGTTGCTAATGATCAAAGTGAGTGGGAATCTCTGGAAGCAGCAAACTGGCAGATGGAATTGGTGATACAGTGCCCAACTTGCCCACACCGGCCAACATGTCCCAGCTACACAATCCTCACCTGCCTGCATTTGGTCCACATCCGTCCAAACTTGTCCTATCCATGTGCGTGGCCAACTGTTTCTTAAACGTTGGGATAGCTCCAGCCTCAACTACCTCCTCTGGCAGCTTGTTCCATACACCCACCACCACCCATAATTCGGCCTGATGATTATTCACCACAGTTGGAACTGCTGGAGGGTTTATGTAGGCGTGTCGTATGTCCTAAGGCGGGAGAGAGCAATGTCCGCAGAGGCACACAGCCAACATGTGGGAGGCAGTGGTGGGGATTAGAAAAATGAAAGGTGCGTGGGGAGGAGCCATTGGTTTGTCAGGATGTGCAATGAGTCGATAAGAAAATGGGATAATACTCATGGTATGTTATCCCACTCATACGTGCAATATAACTTATCCAAGCCTGAATAATACAAGTTTATATAATACAGGCATATAAAAATAATAATATGCCTCATTATTATTGAAGCCTCTAATAATATAAGCGTATTATTTTATATCTTGAATATAATACACTTATATTATAATATAATATTATAATATAATATAACAGTGTATATTAACATACCATATTAATATATATAATATGATATATGATAATATTATTTTCTGTCCCAATATATTGAAGTTGCTGATGAGTCAATGTAATGTGCCTGTTGAGAGATGAGGCATTGTTTTCCATTGGAGATTTCTTGGAACAGTTTGAGAAACCAAACATTGACAGTTGAAATGGATGGGAGAATTGCTCGACTCGTGACCGGATTTGCAGATTTCCTTTGCAGACAAAACAAGGATATTCCACAAAGTGATTACTCTATCTTCATTCAATAAAGGTAGCCTGAGCAGACGTAATGCCAAACATGCAAGCTAACCACAGTGACGTATGGAATAGGTTCCAAGTACAGGGAAGGGAATGGAGACATTTGCAAGATCTTGCCAGTATTTTCATATCGCCAGCCTCTAATTCTGCATAGGTTATTAAGCAATGGCTCATACATAATATGCCCCATTTAGGTTAGAGATACAGCAAAGAAATGTGCCCTTCGGCCCATCGAGTTCATGCTGACCATTGGTCATCCATTCTTACTAGTTCTAGGTTATTCCGCTTTCTCATCCACACATCTACACATTAGAGACAATTTTACTAAGGCCAATTAATCTACAAACTTGTACTTTGGAACGTGGGAGGAAACCGGAGCACCTGTAGGAAAGCCACGTGGTCACGGGCAGAACGTGTAAACTCCACACAGACAGCACTCGAGGTCAGGATCGAACCCAGGTCTCTGGCGCTGTATGACAGCAGTTCTACTCGCTGCACCGCTGTTAAAAGTGTATTCTCACATATGTCCTTGGATGGAATTAAATGAAAGGCAAGAGGAAGAGATGCCTGGGGCATCCTTGGTATAGATTAAGACGCGGCAATGAGAGTTGTCTGCTTGGAAGAGAAGAGAGGTGGATAAGAAGGAGATGATGAGGATGGCAGGGGAACAGCTGTGGAGTGTGGAGGCCAGAAGATGAAAGACTGGAGGCCAAGTCGCTGAATGTTTTTAAGAATGAGATAGAGAAACATATTCTGGGACATGAAAGACTTTGTTAAGATATGGGGAGAAAGTTGGATTGTGGTACTAAACTGGATGATCAACTATGAACGGCAGAACAGGCTTGAAGGGCCGAGTGGCCTGCTCCAGCTCCTGTCTGCCTATGTTTCTATGAACGACAAGACATAATAGTTTGATGAGCTGGTTGCAAAAAGAGAAGGGAGCAGTAGTATAGTGGTTAAAAGGCGGTTATCATAGAAATGCCTGAACTAATTATCCAAAGACATGAGTTTAATGCTCAACGGAGCAGCTGTGCAATTAATTAAGCAAATTTTTGGAATTAAAAATCCGTGGGCCAGCATTCAATTCTTTGAAGTCAGAGTGCTCAGTTGGATTAAATACGTGACAAAAATATGAATTTCCAGAGTCCACTTTGTCAGTTCATTATCAACCCCTTGGATACCTCTAATGCATTTCATAATTAATGTTAATTCCTAACTGAATTATATTTCATAACCAGATGAGTCTGAAGCTATTCAGATGCTCACTTCTGTTATACATCACGAGAGAAGATTCTTAATATTACCACTGTGCCGAAGGTAATTTTATTTCAACATACGGAGGGTTTTAATAAGGTGCAAATAATAAGCAGGCAAATAACTTTCCTGCACGAATATATATTAACTTTGTTGCTAACATAAATTATTGTTAGCTAGTATAATTAGATTAATATTGGCAACACGGACATTTTAGGTTATTAAAACTTCACCAAACTTCTCGGCTTTTTTGTAAAATCAAACGTTTTTTTTTCCTTCAGGCACAAATAATCAAAGTAATTTAGAATCGCAAACGAAGTACCTGGGAGTCAGAGTTCGTATGCCAGTCCGAGATCTTCTCCGCAATTATCGCAAAGCCAGAGGAGAAGAACCAAAATCCAGCCAGGTACAACATCGGCTCCATTCCAGCTCCATCATTTGAGGGATGTATTCACCAGACATGGGAGCAGAAGTCCCATGTCTGGTCCCATTTGGCCCATCGATTCTACTCCGCCATTCAATCATGGCTGATCTGTGTGTCCCTGTCAACCCATTCTCCTGCCTTCTCCCCATTACACTTGACACCCTTACTAATCAAGTGTCTGTCAATCCCTGCTTTAAAAATACCCAAGGAAATGCATAAACCTGAGCTTTTAAATGACCACTTTGAAACAGTGAATGTTAGTGTGAAACGTAAGCTAGACAGGAACAATTGTTCAGAGATACAGCGTGGAAACAGACCCTTTGGCCCGTCCCATCCATGCTGACCATCAATCACTTCCACCATTTCCCTGTTATTCCACTTTAGCACCCACTCTCTGCATTAGGGGCAGTTTACAGAGGCCAATTAACCTACAAACCTGCATGTCCTTGGGATGTGGGAGGAAACTGGTTTGCTAGGAGGAAACCCATGCAGCCACAGGGAGAGCGTGCATACTCCGCACAGACAACACCCGAGGTCAGGATCGAACCCGTGATGCTGGCAGTGTGAGGCAGCTGCTCTACCTCTTACCAATTATGTTATCAGATTGTCTTGAAAATATTTTCCTGATAGTCATTCAGAGTTTAACTTTTGTTTGAAGTGGGGATGATTAAAGGTTTTGTCTTTCCTTCCCTACAGGCGGATGTGGCCTGCAAATTGAATAATGGTAAGCGATTCCGTTTATTACTGGAATTACCTAGTTTCTTTTAATAGTATTTATGAGCGTGTCTATTGTATTTTTTGCTGGCTTTATTTCAGAAAGAAGACGTGTTGTCAAGGATTTGACGCATAGTCGTCCATGTTCTGCTAAAGGGAGCAAACAGGTAAGGACTCTGTAGCTCCTAGCAGCCCCAGCCAGGTCCCTTCCACCAATGTATTCATTCACCTGGCTGAACGTATTCACACTTTAAAAATGCTCTCTTTCAGCTCCACTCACTTTCACCAGATCCACGTTCCCACTATTGACACTCACATGGTCCCACGCTATGCCTGATTTTATACGGGGTACCTGGAACAATCCTTGTTTCAATCCCTCTTGGGCCTCTTCCCCCAACTATTTTTCCAGTGCATTGATCACTATGTTGACACTTCTTCCTGTAGACATATAGAACTCAAACATGTCATCAGTTTGATGCCACTTTCCACCCTACTTCCACCTCTGACTCTTCCCATCTCTTTCTGCATCTTTTCATCACCTCTTAGGGGATAGGTGAGCAGCATACAAGGTCACTGACTCCCACAGTGACTACAGCCATACTTCCCTGCACCCTTCCTCATGTAAAGGCTCCCTTCTATCTCCCAGTTCCCAAGTCACTGTCCAATCTGGTCTGGCGATGAGATTTTCCACAAGTTAACTTTGTTGTTCCTGAACCAGGACGACACACCTACCATAATTGACAAAGCCTTTGACTGCCTCTCGCCCCTCTCCATTTGTGAAGAAGAGATGGAGAGTTTACTTTGCACCAATCTTTTCATTCATTGGATTACTTTTCACGACTTCCATCTCCAGAACTTCCATCTTCCATCTCCAGAGATTCCAGAACCAGACACATCGTCCCCTTCATCATTCTGAAGACTGTTCCCTCTGCAATCCTCAAGTTCATTTTTTCATCTCCCATGCAATCACAGGAAACGCAACATCTGTCCTTGTACCCTTTCCCTTCCCACCACTCAGGCACCCAAACAGTCCTTGCAAGTGAAACAGTAAACTGTTTTCATTTCTTCTAAACCAGTTGGTTTGTATTCAGTGCTGACAGTGTGGCTTCCTCTATACTGGACAAATTAAATGCAGATAGCGGTGCCCGCTTTGTGGAACCCCAGCGTTCAGTCAGCAGTGGTGACCCAGAGCTTCCAGATGCCTGTCACTTGACTTCTCCTTTCCACTCTCACTCGGACCTGTACATGGTCTATAGCACTGTTGTAATGAAGCCTCATCTTCCACCAAGATGTGTGGCAACTTTCCAGATTCAATATAGATTTCAACAACATCATCCACTTGTTTGTTTCTAGCGAACTGGCCAGTTCCTCTGTTGATTATTCTGTGGTATTCAATTCTGTTTTTCTCTCTCAATTAGCCCTGCTGGGCATTTCCTTCAGTCTGACTGCATTTCACATTTGCATGTCCCTCTGTGTTCCCTGTCCTCTTGCCTTTATTAATCTATCATCTAGGTATCTTAATCAACAGTGTTTCTATTGGGCAACCCTGTCCTCACCCCACCAGAGATATTCCCTTTGTTGTTAAGGGGCTGTCTCATTACGGCAACCTAATCTGCGAGTTTAGAAGAGTTTGCCCTCGACTCAAACTCGCAGCATGGTCGACACATGGTCCTAGGAGGTCCTATGAGGTCACTGGAATGCTCGAGGGAAGTTCCCGCATACTCGCGGCCTCAGTTTGGTCGAGGAAAAAATTTCAGCATGTTGACAAATTTTCCGTGAGTAAAGATTGGTAATGTTAAATGCCCGCTAAACTGGCTTCTTAAAAGTGCTTCCACTCCTTCTCCCCCCTTCTCCCCCCTTCTCATCCCCCCTTCTCCCCCCTTCTCCCCCCTCTCCCCCCTCTCCATCTCTCCCCCCTTCTCCATCTCCCCCCCTCTCTCTCTCTCTCTCTCTCTCACCCCCCCCCCCCCCCCCCCCGCTCTGTAAGGGACTTACTGTACACTGTGTAGCCCTCTTTTACCTTTCTGTTCGTCGCGGGTCTGAATTTCAGACAGCTGCTGCAAAGGTCCCTTTACAATCCCTCTCCATCCTCTCTGCGACCTCAATAACTTATTTATTTCTCTTTCGCAATTCTGCCCGACTTCAGCCTAAAGCGTTAACCCTGTTAATTTTTCCACAGATGCTGACCGAGCTGCTGAGTGTTTCCAGCATTTTCTGTTTTCTCTTATTTCCAGCATTAGGAATGTTGGTTTGACTTTTAAAAAGAGAATTAATGTTAGCTGCACACTCTCGCCTTTGCCTAGGGAAATCATATCATGTTATTTTTAATGGAAATTATACCATATCCTAGTTTAGTTTAGAGATACAGCATGGAAACGGGCCCTTTGGCTCGCTGAATCCAAGCTGACCAGCGATCATCCGTACACTCATTCTATGTTATCTCAGTTTCCTATCCTACATATTAGGGGCAATTTACAGAAGCCAATTAACCTACAAACCTGCACATCTTTGTAACGTGGCAGGAAACCGGTGCAAACTGAGAAAACACCACGTGGTCACAATGACAACATGCAAACTCCACACAGACAGCACCCACGGTCAGGATCAAACCCAGTCTCTGGCAACTCTACCGCTGTGCCAACTCTTCCACTGAGCCTCACTTGGTGCGTCACGTGTATTACCTGGATTGTTGCAATAAGCGCAAAGGACTTCCTTCTGTCAGCGTGGTTAGTGAGTCAATCAGTTGAGTTTTGGTGATAGTTCAATGGCTTCAAATTTTAAAAAGAGGTAAAAGCTGGAAATGCTCAGCAGGTCCGGCAGCATTTGTTGAGAGAAAACCAGCGACAACACTACCCTTCATCAGAAAGTTAACTTACCTATTTTATATGAATTTTCACATTTCTTCGAAGTTAAATATAAATGTTTCACTTACCCTGGTGGGATTTGAATCCATGTGTTATGGGAAATGCCAAATGCAGTGGGGTTTTTTCTCATTTGTGTTAATAATATAATTATTGTATTCCTCATATTGCTAAAGATATCTTCAAATCTTTGACTGGCAGCTTTCCTGAATCAATATATATGGCTTCTTCTCTTGCTTGCCTTTCCAGAGAAAAAAGATAAACGTTTGGCCTCCAAGAAATTTTGAAGATCTGTTTGAAGATTTGGTGGAGGTTCTGGAGACGGATCTGAAGCAAGGTGGGCCATGCCCCCTTCAGAGGCAGATTGAAGTGGATTGTCCACCGAGGTGTTACATGGGCTATCCAGTCATCCTCAGAGACTTGCACTCCAGAAACCAACGCCCCGCTCTCCAAACTGAAGGCGCTCACCCAGACCTGGTATCTCCTGCTCACAAACCCTATTCAGGTTCAGAATGTGAGTCTTGGCACGGTTCACCTGGCGGGTTGGTAGCCTTTGGAGGTGAGCACTGCGTCAACATGGCTGATGAAGCTGGACCCTTCAGTCATCATCACTGCTATTCCCTGAACACCAAGCATCAATCTCATCCCCATTCTCCATCGTCGGAGGCTAAAGAATTTGGTCAGGCTGCATTGAGTATTGCCCACAGCTGCAAACCGACTCGGGATGAACCTAATGGCTCACTGGAAGCTTCGCAACAGCAATATTCTCCGGGAAGCTCGGGGTTGTCCTTCTTCCAGTTTCAACTGCAGCAACTGGAGGGTAGCCTCGCCACCCTGTCGGCTGAAGACCTTCTGTCCGTCGACAAGAACGGCAACACGTGAGTTGAGCATCCATGGAAGCTTACAGCATAGAAACAGGCCTTCTGCCCAACTTGCCCACACTGGCCAACATGGATTTGAGTATAGGAGCAGGGAGGTTCTACTGCAGTTGTACAGGGTCTTGGTTAGACCACACCTGGAGTATTGTGTACAGTTTTGGTCTCCAAATCTGAGGAAAGACATTCTTGCCATAGAGGGAGTACAGAGAAGGTTCACCAGACTGATTCCTGGGATGTCAGGACTTTCATATGAAGAAAGACTGATAGACTCGGCTTGTACTCGCTAGAATTTAGAAGATTGAGGGGGGATCTTATAGAAACTTACAAAATTCTTAAGGGGTTGGACAGGTTAGATGCAGGAAGATTGTTCCCGATGTTGGGGAAGTCCAGAACAAGGGGTCACAGTTTAAGGATAAGGGGGAAATCTTTTAGGACCGAGATGAGAAAAACATTTTTCACACAGAGAGTGGTGAGTCTCTGGAATTCTCTGCCACAGAAGGTAGTTGAGGCCAGTTCATTGGCTTTATTTAAGAGGGAGTTAGATGTGGCCCTTGTGGCTAGAGGAATCAGGGGGTATGGAGAGAAGGCAGGTACAGGACATTGAGTTGGATGATCAGCCATGATCATATTAAATGGCGGTGCAGGCTCGAAGGGCCGAATGGCCTGCTCCTGCACCTATTTTCTATGTTTCTATCTTTCTATGTCCCATCTGCACCTACCATCTACACTAGTCCCACCTACCTGCATCTGGCTCATATCCCTCTAAACCTGACCTATTACCTGTCTAAATGCTTCTCAAACGTTGCGATAGTACCTGCCTCAACTACCTCCTCCAGCAGCTGGTTCCATACACCTACCACCCTTTGCGTGAAACAGTTACTCCTCGGGTTCCTATTAAATCTATCCCCCTTCGCCTTAAACCGATGTCCTCTGGTTCTCGATTCGCCTACTCTGGGCAAGAGACTCTCTGCGTCTACACGACCTATTCCCCTCATGATTTTATACACCACTAAAAGATCACCCCTCATCATCTTGCTCCAGTGTTATTGCAGACGAAAGATCCTAATGGCGAAAAGAGAATGAATGACTAAATCCTTCCGTTCAGAAGCCCATTTGACCCATTCAAAGTACAAATCAATAAAAGTGCAGCAAAAAATAGTTTTAGTTTTAGTTTAGTGTATTGTCACGTGTCCCGAGGTACAGTGAAAAGTTTTTGTTGCATGCCAACCAGTGGAGTTCTAACAAAGAGAGATGGCACGAACAAAATTGTGTTTTTGCCTTGTGCAAAGATTATTTTAATGGATATTATTGATAATGAATATTACATTTGAATGCCAGAATCATTTGTGAATATTAATTTATTCATGCCATGTAGATTAATATAGTACATTTAGCACAGATAGGCCAAAATGGCAATTTTTGAAATTTAAGACTGAGATCATCTCTCTTGTTCTGTTGTCATGTGACATAGAACAGTACAGCACAAGAACAGGCCTTTGGCCCGCAATGTCTATGCCGACATGATGCCAAACCCAACTCCTATCTGCCTGCACATCATCTATATCCCTCCATTCCCTGCATATCCATATGCCTATCCAAAAGTATTTTAGCTGCCACTATCCGGCCTCTCAGCCACCAACCCCAGCAGCATGTTCCAACCTCTATGTAAAAATAAAATGCCTTGCACATCTCATTTAAACTTTGACGCTCTTACCTTAAAACCATGCCCTCTTGTACTATATCTTTCCACCTTGGGAAAAAGGTTCTGACTGTCTACCCTATCTGTGCCTCTCATAATTATATATACATCTATCAGGTCTCCAAGTAACCTCCAGTCTTCCTGAGAAACACCTGAGGTCCTACAATGAAATGTGGTTAGCTGATTTGCATTGGATAAGTGCCTTGTTCATATGCCACGTGTTAAGTTTTCCCACTAGTGGGGAACATTTGCTTGCCATCAGCATTCATGGAAACTGAGGGGCAAAGTACTTCAGAGATATCATCCCAGCTTTCTATGCCTGCTATCCCATGAAATCCCACAGACGGCACAGTGGCACAGCTGGGAGAGACACTGCCTCACTGCGCCAGAGACAAAGGTTCAATCCTGACCGCGAGTGATGTCTGTGTGGAGTTTGCATGCTCCCCCTTTGATTGCGTGAGTTTACTCCGCGTGCTTCAGTTTCCTCCTGCAGCCCAAAGACATGCAGATTTTGGGGTTCATTGGCCTCTGTATATTACCCCCAAGTGTGTAGGGAGTTGATGAGAAAGTGGGATAACATAGAACTAGTGTGAAAGGATCAATGTGTAGGAAGGAACTTGGAACTGCAGATGCTGGTTTACACCAAAGATAGACACGAAATGCTGGAGTAACTCAGCGGGACAGGCAGCATCTCTGGATAGAAGGAATGGGTGACGTTTCAGCCGAGACCATGCTTAGTAGTCAGGTTGGACTCGGTGGGCGGAAGGGCATGTTTTCAAGCTGTATCTCTAAACTAAACTACACTAAGGATTTTGTTTTGAAAATCTACTGCTTCTTCCTGATTAAATGACCAGTGTGGGAAAATACAGTGTTGCATGTGAGAGTTCCAAGTAAGAGGTGTAGTTCAGAACATTGTAAATAAACACACATTGGATGTATTACATTTCTTCCAGGAAGGCCAACCCATTGTATGATTTTACCTTTGAACACTGGAGATAAATTGAATACAATGCTTATGCTAACATTGAATATAGTCTCTGTGATAAGGATAAAGTATGGCTGTAGTTTGTTTCACAATGAATTTAGCATTAGCATTTCAAAAATAAATTTTGTTTGCAAAACAGGTCATTTTTCTACAGTTTACATATCATTGGGATTTATGTGCAAATTGCAGAAAAAGACTAATTTGATTAGATTATTGAATGCATACTTCTATGCTTTGCAGCCTTGCTAACAGACTGTCCGTTTTTTATGCTGATAGATTGCTTCATTGTGCTGTCATTCAGGGAAAGAGAGCACACGCTTACAGCTTAGCCTGTAGGATGTCTGACATGAATAGAATTGACACAAAGGATTCCAGTGGTCAAGTGAGTAAAAAAGTTTTTGGAAAGTTCTGTTACATTGTAGTTTACCTTCCCAGAATTATCTTCTGGGCTTCCTATTTATGGATGTCTTTGTGGTAAATTAAATAAATACATAGAAAAAATAACTAATCTGTGAAGTCTTAACTACATCGTGAATTTTAGAATATACTGCATTCCCAAAGTAGATGCCACAGATTAACTGTAGTAGCTCTTGCAAACTGAAACTTATTGCAATCTTATGCCCCTGTCCCACTTAGGAAACCTGAACGGAAACCTCTGGAGACTGTGCGCCCCACCCAAGGTTTCTGTTCGGTTTCCCGGAGGTTTTTGTCAGTCTCCCTAATGGTCGAAAGTGGTTTCCGTTTTAAAAATCGGTCATTTTTTAGTCGAAGCCGGTTGCGATGCTAGTTGAAGGTGGTTGCCGGAGGACAAAAACCTCCAGGAACCTCCGGGAACCGCACGGAAGCCTTGGGTGGGGCACAAAGTCTCCAGAGGTTTCCATTCAGGTTTCCTAAGTGAGACAGGGGCATAATACTCGGCCTCAATCTGCACTGACAATGTTTAGAAAGAGCTGCACGTTGTTATATGCCCCAATTTTTACAGTTTTATGAAAAATGGAATAAGGCTTTGTATCTTGAGATTCATGACGGGACGCTTGTTTCCACTCATCACATTATCAATTTCACCTTGTCAAAATGAACGAGAGCTGCTGAAGGAACTCAGTGGACCAGGCAGCATCTGTGGAGGCAAATTTCCAATGTATGTAAAGAGTCACCACACAAAGGGTGGCGACAAAGTTACAAAATATCCTGTGGCAGGTCCTCTTGTTGTCCTCTTCTTCCCTGCAACCCCACCTCCCTCGCCCCCCCCCCCCCCCCCACACTGTGCCCTCCTTTGTTGTTCCTCCCACTCTCTCCCCACACCAGGTCCTCTTGTGTTCTTCCCTCCCCTTATGGTGTATCCATGTAACCTTAAGTTGTTGACATATGCATGAAATGTATGGTGAAAATACATCAATTGTTGTAAAGCTCTGCAAGAGAGGACACTGAAACTATATGTCTTTAATAGGGAGTAGTTGGAATGGAAACTCCTGAGAGGAGAGGGTGATTTAGAGTTCCTAATGTAGTAATTCTGCTCTTTTTGCCTTCACAGACTGCTTTACACTTGGCTGTTGAGCGAAACCAGCACCTGATGGTCAACGATCTTATTTCACTCGGAGCTCAGATCAACGAAAGAGACTTTTTAGGGAGGACTCCTCTCCACTTGTGTGCAGGGAATGGGTTCCTCCGAGTATTACAGGTATGTCAAGAGGAAGTCGGTGCTCAAACGCTGGGCCTTGGGCAAACTTCACATCTATTGATTACTCGCTGTCCCTGCTGTGTTAATCCAATAATTGATCATTGCAGGTAATAGAGAGGACCCTGAAAAATGGAACAGATGTTGACATTGATGCCAGGGACAACAATTGTAAGTTTTATTTTTTAGTAGTGGGTATATGGAATGAGCTGCAGGAGGGGGTCGTTGAGGCACGTGGTATAACGACATTTAAAATACATTTGGACAGGTGCATGGATAGGAAATGTTTAGAGATATGGGCCAAATGCAGGCAGGTGAGACTGGTGTAGATGGGGCACCTTGATCTGCACGGGCAAATTGGGCCAAAGGACCTGATTCCATGCTGTTTGACTCTATCTTTAGTGATAGTAATTTATGGTGAGCCTGGATTAGATTTACCACTGTGTTGATTGCTATAAATGTTTGTGGTACATCGATTAATGAGATAAACGTGTGTGCAACCATTTCTCCCAGTATTCTGTTTCTCCCCCCCCCCCCCCCCCCCCCCCCCCCCCCCCCCCCCCCCCCCCCACCTAAGTCCCTCGCTCAGGTTTCACATCTCACTTCTCCTCTTTCTTTATTTTACACCCTTTGGTTCTCTTTCCAGCTTTCTCCTCTTACTATAACCCAAAGCATTACTTATCCATGTTCACCAGAGATGCTTCCTGACTGCTGAGTTACTCCAGCACTTTGGGTTTTTTTGTAAACCAGCATGTACGGTTCCATTTTGTCTACATGTAAGTGTGATCATGCTTAACAACTGTTTGTGACTAGCTGTTGTCTTTGGTCTACAGGCCTTACCCCCTTGCACTATGTAGTGTTGGCTCACATTACAACAGTAAAGGTGTTTGAGAACTCGGAGAAGGACAGCGACATGCTGAGGTTCCTGGAGCTGAGGAAGGAGCAGCTCCTGGATGGAATGAAAAGCCTGCTGAGGATGGGATCTTCTCTCTCCATGCAGGTATGACAGGTACCACATTGTTCCATTTTAAGCAAAAATTGGCAGAACATTATTGCCCTGAATTCTATGGAAGTACATCATCACTGAATTAACATTGCAGCCAGAGCAAGAACTATATCAATTTATTATTGATATATAAATCTTTATAATGATTGCTTTTTAACAGCACATTTTGAACTTGTATCTCCCGTAATTTACACATTATGAATGAATAGTAGCTTGCCAGCTGTAAAGCAGTACATATTAGTAGCACCTTGTAATTTGACAAGGTGTCTTAAGATGCTTCATAGGAATATACAGACCTAAGTTAACATGAAGTGAAGACTGAAAAACTAGGTTACACAGGTAGCATTTTGGGAGTTCTCCAAAGGATTGGGGCCTGGTGAGAATTGTCCCACAGCCTAGTAGACTACCATAAGTGAAATGCTGGTACCCTATTGGAAATCCAGCAGGCACCCTTGGCACAGGAAGTGGGGACTTCAAAATTAGATGCAATTAAGAATTTAAAGTATGTCACTCATCTGAATGATATCTTCTGTTTATTCCCTCAGGATATAAATGGACATAGGGCCATTGACTTTGCAGAGGAAGAGAATGACACTGAAGTTCTGAATTTTCTTTGTGACCATGTTGAGAAGATGAAAACCACTTGCCCACAAGGTACACTGCACTCAATAAAACCAAATGAAGTGTGCTTGGTGAATTTTAGTGCCTTAATTTAGCTAACAGTTTGTGTCGTCTCAAGCTCAGTATTTTAATAATTATCATAATTACAGATTTTATTTTACCAATAGTTGAGTAAGAGTTATTCAAATGGCTGTATGGTAACTCACATATCACTGCACCAATTGGTGCATGTGACAATAAATGTGAACTTGAATTTGAGTTGCATATTCTTAAATGTAAGGGACATAGACTGGTAATATACAATCGCCAAAAAATAGACCCTCAGGCTTTGAAACGGGTTATCTGACCCAGCCATCTAATACCACATCGCTTCACTTTCCCCACAGCCCTGAGAGTGTAGATGTAATAGCGACCTTGTAAAAAAGGGCTCATTTAGAGTCGTAATCAGAGAGTCAGGCCTTGAAGAAAAGAGCTCTTCAGCCCACCATGGCATTAATCATCATGCACCTTTCCAGTGACTCCAACTCTCCCGCTTTCGGCGGGAGATCGCCCGCTGAAAGGGCATTTCTCCCGGGCGGGAGAAATTATATCTCAAGCGGGAGAGCGGGAGATTTTGCGAAAATGCCCTTTCAGCGGGCGATCTCCCGCCGAAAGCGGGCGAGTTGGAGTCACTGCCTTTCCATATCTATCGTATTCACCAGCACATGATCTTGTAGCTTTTAATACCTTGGTGAGAAGTCAATGAAAGAGACTTTTTATCGGTGAAACATGACCTGTATATTTCTGTTTGAAACAATGAGAGAATGTACAGTAGATCCAAACTTCAGTCAGAGTCAAGTTAACAAAGAAGTTTTACAAAGTTGGTCTAAAGAAAGATCCTGACGCAAAATGTCACCTATCCATGTTCTCCAGGGATGTTTCCTGACCTGCTGAGTTACTCCAGCATAATATGATTTTTGAACAAAAAGCTCCCATGTGCGCAATCTTTCACGTAGAGCTACACTTCCTCTCACTTTTATTAAATGAAAGGATTGATCTCCCAGATTTGGGTGAAGGTGTGCACAATCTTGTTACATTTAACTTTGTCCAAATCTAGTATCAAGGAATCCAGGTGTTCACAACTCATTTGTACCAACAATTATATCAAACACACCAAGCTCATTTGAAGCTGAATAGTTTGTCTCAACCTGCCAGGAACTGTGCAAGGGTTTGAAGAATGCTGCCAAGGCATTTTCAGAACAATGGGTTGGGGGTGGAAGATTGTAACATTCACGTGGTCCGCCCTGTTTCGATGAACGCAATCAACCTGCCGTGCACAATCAAATAAGATCAAATAGAACAAGTTGTTCGACAACTTTAGGCTGTGCACACATATGCAAGAAGAAGAATCAGTGTGTTGAAGGATTGGCACTTACAACCTCACCCCTGGCAGAGTCTGTCCTGCTAGTGGAATATTTCATTCACAGGGGCGCCATTATTTTCTATGAAAGATGGAAGAGGACATTTGTGCACACACAAGCAACAAGTAATATGGATGTGGGCTGAGATCATGCTCTTTCCATATTTCCTATATCGTGCAAAAACAAATAAACAATAAAGAAAACTACTTTTTGGGGGGAATTGTACATAAATTAAGAGACAATAACAAGGGAAAAGATATATTTTTGTTTCCAGTCGTGTTTCAATGAAGTCTGTTTTAAATCCTAAAATTATTATTTTTATTCTATAAATTGTACATAACAGCTTTCAGAAAATCTTAAATTATTTCTATGACCCCTGAAGCTATTTGTTAAACCAAGGTAGTTGCCCTGCTGCTTGTCACTAAAGGGGCTGTCCCACTGCGACAATCTAATCTGCGAGTTTAGAAGAGTTTGCCCTTGACTCAAACTCGCAGCAAGGTCGACACGTGGTCCTAGGAAGACCTATGAGGTCACTGGAACTCTCCTTCATGCTCGAGGGAAGTTCCCGCATACTCACCGCCTCAGTTTGGTCGAGGAACATTTTTCAGCATGTTGAAAGATTTTCCGCGAGTAAAAATTGGTCGGCATGGTTCATTTGAACTCGTAGTGCAGTGGAGTGGGGTCGCTGTGTAGTTACAGGCAGTCGAGGGCAACCATAGGCAATCTCCTTCGCTGACCAGGCATTTTAACTGGCTCATTGGAGTTTTCAGGACCAAGGAAAACCGACCGGTAATGTTAAATGCCCGTTAAACTTTATTATAAGTTGTCTGGATTTTTAAAAGTGTCTCCCCCCCCCCCTTCTCCCCCCCTTCTCTCTCCCCCCCCCTTCTCCCCCCCTTCTCTCCCTTTCTCTACCCCCACTCTCCCCTCCCCCCCGCCCCACGCTCTCTAAAGGACTTACCGTACACTGTGCAGCCGTCTTTTACCTTTTTGTTCATTGCGGGTGTGAATTTCAGACGGCACTCCCCCACTTTCCCTGGCCCCCGCCTTTGTGATGTGTTTGTGTGTGTGTGTGTGTGTGTGTGTGTGTGTGTGTGTGTGCGCGCGGTCGGTCGATCCAGCTCGCGGTTTCATCGCCAACGGTCAATCCAGCGCGAGATTTTACAGGCGAGTGCCCTCGAGCCTGAAGGTCAAAGACAGTCGCTGAAAGGTGGGACAGGTCCTGTAACATTTGATAACTGTTGAACAAGCCACAAAAGTGCTGGAGTAGCTCAGCAGGACAGTCAGTGTCCCTGGAGAATATGGATAGGTGACGTCTTGGGTCAGGACTCTTCTTCAGACGTGCCACAGTTGTGTTATTGTGTTCTTAGCACATCTATTTGGGATTGAATTTCTACCCAATCTGTGTCTATTATACAATAGAATACAAAATATATAATATATAAATAGAAATCAGTAAAATTACGTTCTTCTTTGTATCTCTAAAAGATCTTGGCTTGTGTGCAACACTAAGTCCAATGAATCAGAAAACAGAGTTATTCTCAACGGCCCCTGAGATGCCTCCTTGCAAAAATTACAAGCAGCTCTGCAATGTGGCATGAGGTGAGTGAGACCCTGTACAAACGCCATTTTCTTTATAAACAACAGAAACTCATTTTAAATTGTTGCAGCTGATTTTAAAGTCTGAAACATTCATTCTTGTGCTGCTCACAAAGTGGTGAAAGAAATTAAATATGGTTATTTTTTTCTCATAGGAACTCGTGAAGATTTGAGAGATGCTCAAGGAGTCGATAAGTAAACATCAATGTGAATCTGAGCTGCAGCTGACAGCAAAGCCTAGGCCTTTTTGGGAAGACCCAAATGGTTAAGTTATAGGATCAACAGACTGAATTCTGGCCATTTTATCCATGAGATGTGAATCCCACCTTGGCAACTGCAAATTCAAGTAATTTGGAACTTGCAAAAGAAAACTATTCTCAGATATTGTAATCATGAAACCTTTAAATGATTGCAAAAGCTTCTCCGTATAACTATTGATAGAGATAAAATGCTGGAGTAACTCAGCGGGACAGGCAGCATCTCTGGATAGAGGAATGGGTGAAGTTTTGGGTCGAGATCCTTCTTCAGACTGAATGCAAAGATGCTGCCTGGCCCCGCTGAGTTATTCCAGCATTTTGTGTCTATCTTCAGTTTAAACCAGCATCTGCAGTTCCTTCCGACAACATGTTGTCTGTATAATTATTGTTCTTTAGTGGAAGAAATCTGCCAATATTCCCCTCCCTGTATATATGACGCCTCAAAACTATCAATGTAATGGACTCCTCATTTATCTTTTCTAAGCTCCATTAGGGACGGACAATACATACTAAAATTGCTCTGAATGTTCAGAACTGGTGAATGAGTAAACTCCAAATCAGTCATTGAACTCAAAATCATTGTGAGTAACACCTGAATGGCAGTAAAATCATGTTTTGTATAAAACTGAGCATTTACATAAATAAATGAAAATCCAAAATGAACACGAGTATATTGGATGCATTCTAAACTTCGACTAACACATTTTGTGTGACTTATGCATAATTGCATTTTTGAAGACATCAATTTAGTGCAAGAGTTTATTTTCCTTCCGCACAACTCAGAATATTAAAAATGCAACCAGGATCAATGGAGTTGCAGATAGTACAGAACTGAGAAGTCCCTAACAGATTTGGAAATCAAAATTGTTATGTTGAAGATTCTTTGACAAATTATTTACTTGGATTAAATATGTGACAGTTGTTTAACAGGTACCTCTATAATATGTGTTGCCAACCCAACTAAACTGAGCTATGAGGAAAAGTTGATCTTAATGATGACTTGTATTCCTCTTCTGGTTACCAATGTGCCAAATTAGTATGTTTTATCAAGTAAGAAAATGTGACTGCTTTGAAAACTTGTCATGGGAATTTAATAAAGATAAATGTGAGGTGTTGCATTTCGGCAAGTCTAACATTGGCAGGACCTACGCAATGCATGGTAGGACTCTAGCAGTGTTGTAAGGCAGAGGGATCCGTAAGTGCAGGTGCATGGTTCCTTGAAGGTGGAATTACGGGTAGATAGGGTGACCAAAAAGGCTTTTGACACATTGGCCTTCACCAGTCAGTGTATTGAGTACAGACGTTGGGAGGTCATATTGCAGTTATATATGATGTTGATGAGGCTGCATTTAAAGTGCCATGTTCAGTTCTGGGCAACATGTTATAGGAAATATGTTGTCAAGCTGGAAAGGGTACAGAGAAGATTTACCAGGATATTACCAGGACTCAAGAGCTATAGGGAGACATTGAGTAGACTGGGACTATTCCTTGGAGCGCAGGAGGAAGAGGGGTGATTTATAGAGGTGTATAAAATCAAGAGAGGAATAAATTGGTTAGATGCACAGAGTCTCTTGCCCAGAGTAGGGAAATTGAGGACCAGAGGACATAGGTTTAAGGTGAAGGGAAAAATATTTAATAGAAATCTGAGGGGTAACTTTTTCACACAAAGGGTGGTGGGTGTATGGAACGAGCTGCCTGAGGAGGTAGTTGAGGCAGGGGCTGTCCCAACGTTTAAGAAACAGACAGGGACATGGATAGGACAGGTTTGGAGTGATATGTGCCAAACACAGGGAGGTAGGACGAGTGTAGCTGGGATATGTTGGCCAATGTGGGCAAGTTGGGCCCACCGGCCTGTTTCCAAATTGTATCACTCTATAACTCTAACCGATATTACTAAATAATTAAAAGAAAACAATTTCAACATTAGTTTCTGGTCCATGTTAGTTATATATGATTCAACAGTTGCAAATTATCTGGTTTCTGTGAAACTTCCACTACTGGTTGCATTGTCTAGCAATTGTACTGTATATATAGTTTCATTCATGGTTCTCTCTGACTTTTTTTCCTTCAGTTTTGATGTACAATTGTGTTGACTTTTTTTTTTGTAAAATATTTTTTTATTAGAAGTAATTACATATTAAGAAGAAATAATATAAGATCAAAGAAAAAGAAAATATTATCATCACATACATTCTTAATATTTTTAAAATTTACAGTCAATCTTATTTATACTTCTATATTTTTTTTATTTTATAACAGTAGGAAATAGAGATAGGTAATAAAGAGAAAAAGAAATAAAAAAGAGATAAATTAAATGAGTGGAGTATTAAACAAGATATTCTTCATTGGAGAAATATTCATGATCTATTGTATATAATTCTTCACCTATTCATTCATTCAGGCTTCAGTCATGGCCTCGAACCGGACCATCTTAACCCTTTAAATATTCAATAAATGGAGACCATAGTCCTCTGAATTGATCCAACCTGTCCATCAGGACAAGTCTTAATCGTTCCAGGTGAAGTGTCTCCGACATTTCTGTAATCCACATTTTAATTGTAGGGGATATGGGACCTTTCCAAAATCTTAGTATTAATTTTTTACCAATTATTAAACTATAACCAATAAAAAATATTTGTTGTGTTGTTAATATCTGATTTGTTTCTAGTATTCCCAATATAATTAATTTTGAGTCTGGAATTAAATTTGCATTAACTACAATTGAGATTATCTTAAAAATTTCTATCCAAAAATTAGTAATTTTTATACATTTTGTGAATGAATGCGTTAAATTAGCTTCTAATTGTTGACATTTATCACATATCGTGGAAACATTTGAGAAAATTCTATTTAATTTGGATTTTGAGAAATGTAATCTATGTATAACTTTAAATTGTATCAAGGAGTGTCTGGCATTTAATGAACAGTGGTGTATATGTTGTAAACTTTCATTCCATACTTCTCTACTAATTACTGGACCTAATTTGTTTTCCCATTCTTGTCTATATTTATCCGTATTTGGTAAATCATTTTCCAGTAAGATATTATAAATATATGGTATTAATTTTTCTGTATTCGGATGTTTATTTAGACATTCATCTAAAATTTCTGTCTTTCTATTTCTAAAATCTAGTGTATTTGATTTAACAATCTCTAATTTGTAGATATCTAAAATATTCTTTGGAGTGTAATCCATAATTTTGTTGTAATTCCTGAAATGAGAGAAATAAACTTTCCCTGTAGAGATCACCAATCTTATTTATTCCATAGTTCTTCCATTTTAAGAAACCTTTATCCATCAATGAAGGTTTAAAAGAAATATTGTTTACAATTGGAAGAGCTAGTGGTGTATTCTGTAATTTTAATGGTTTTTTTAATTGTTTCCAAATACGTATTCCACTTTCTATTATTGGGTTTCCTCTATAAGTTTTCTTATGTACTGTAGTATTAGCAAATAAAATCGAGCTAATTTCAAAAGGTAAACAGTCTTCTTTTTCCATTTTTAACCAGTTTGGTTGTTTATCATGTTCTTCCAACCAGAAATTCATATTTTTTATATTAACTGCCCAATAATAAAACATAAAATTAGGCAATGCAAAACCTCCATTCATTTTTGATTTACATAAATGCTTTTTAATTATTCTATGGTTCTTATAATCCTAAATAAAATTGGTAACCATAGAGTCCACTTTCTTAAAAAAAATTTTAGGAAGATATATCAGGATCATTTGAAACAAATATAATAATTATGGAAGAAAAATCATTTTTATCGCATTAATCTTACCTAGCATTGAAATAGGTAATGTTTTCTAATATTGAATATTCTTAAGTAATTTATTCAATAAGGGTGGGAAATTAGATTTAAATAAAGAATCATATCTTTTTGTTACATAAATTCCAAGATATTTATTTTTTTAATTTGCAATCTTAAAAGGGTATTGTTGTAATATATGTAAGTTATTTCCCATTATTGGCATAAGTTCACTTTTATTCCAATTAATTCTATATCCTGAAAACGATCCAAATTGAGTTATTAAATCTAACAAGTTAGGGATACTAATTTCTGGTTTTGTGATATAAAGTAATACATCATCTGCGTATAAAGAAATTTTATTTTCAGTTTGACTTTTTTTAAGCATTATTAGTCCTTTGGTAATTCACCTATTTTTGGATTGCAATAAAACCATTACTGTTCATCTTGCATTTGTATGTCTGTGGATTTAGAAAAGAGTTTTATTGATGTACTTGGGGAATTAAATCATAATATGTTTCGTTTTGATTCTTGAAATGTTGACTGAGGCATCGAGCAATGACGATAATTAACCAATAATATTGGTTGATTTGATTGTTTTCTCATTGCAAAACCTGTAACGCTTACTTGGGTTGTTTAACCTTACCTCTTTTGTTCTCTTTCCTACCACGCACAGTCAATAAGTAATCCTGGCCTCTGCATATCATTCATAACCGATAGCAAAGAAAGTTAAGAGAAGGAAAATCAACCTTGCCAAAGCTGGCTAATGGGAGCCAGGGGTAGTGTAACTTTCATCCGCTGACAATGGCCCCAGTGCAGAGGAGCAAATTCTTCTTCAGTTACTTCTGTACTCTATGAAGAGCTTTCTTTCAATCTATTTTCATGCTATTGCAGTTCAAACAGGTTATAAAGTCTTCAATCAATAACAAAAAACATTTAACGGCATGCTGAGAAACATCAGTATTTACTTTCATAAATCTCCCTCCTGGTGAGCTTGAATGCAGTTTTGGAAATAAATCAAGATGTACTGAAACAATGAATAATATACATTATCTAATTGAATTTGCCCATTAAATTTACTATCTTTGCAAAGATATAAAGGTTTTTCGAGTCTGGGAATTAATAACGCAGCAAAACATTGTTTTTTTGTGTTGTCAGTAATCTGGGCTATTTGATAGAATGACTCAACCATAATTCATTGGGCAATTTATATATGCATCAGTTGGAAGAATAGGAAGTTATCTCTGCTCTGGAAGGATAAGTACCTAAAACGAGGTTGACCGACTAGCACCAAAAGTAGTGAAAGGGATTAGTAACTAATGAGAAGAAATAAAAACCACTGGGGTTCATTTGGAGTTGGATAAAATTCAACAGGAAAGAAATATTGGAGAATTTGTTAGATCACACACAGATTGATTAGTTCGCACGTGAATTGCTGTGAACAGTCTTGGTCTCCATAATTTTAATTTCTTTATTTTTTATTTTTTATTTATTAGAAGCAAATGTACAAGAGTGGAACCAATGGCATATAAAATTATACAGTTAATGTACAGCTTCAATTTTAACTTTTTAGTTTTAAAATAAAGGAAAAGAAAAGAGAAAGAACAAGAGCGAGAAAAAGTGTGAGTTGCAAAGATAGGACCCCTAGACTACAAAAGTAGTGTGGCCAAAGAGTGGGTAGAGGAAGAAAGAAAAGAAAAAAAAACAAATTTAAAAAAAGGGGGAGAAAAGTAGTGAAATACCTGCCTCTCGTCCCTCTCCACCCACCTCACCCACCTCACCCATAGTTGGATTTAAATCCACAGTTGTGTTGCGCCATACTACCCTTGTAAGAATTCGGAGAAGGGTGACCATGTGTTGGAAAAATGATCTGTTTTTTTCTGCCAAGACAAGTCTAATATTTTCAAGATAGAAACATAGACATAGAAAATGGGTGCAAGGAGGAGGCCATTTGGCCCTTCGAGCCAGCACCGCCATTCATTGTGATCATGGCTGATCGTCCGCTATCAATAACCCGTGCCTGCCTTCTCCCCATATCCCTTGACTCCACTAGCCCCTAGAGCTCTATCCAACTCTCTCTTAAATCCATCCTATAATTTGGCCTCCACTACCCTCTGTGGCAGGGAATTCCATAAATTTACAACTCTCTGGGTAAAAAAGTTTTTTCTCAGCTCAGTCTTAAATGACCTCCCCTTTATTCTAAGACTGTGGCCCCTGGTTCTGGACTCACCCAACATTGGGAACATTTTTTCTGCATCTAGCTTGTCCAGTCCTTTTATAATTTTATGTTTCTATAAGATCCCCCTCATCCTTCTAAACTCCAGTGAATACAAGCCTAGTCTTTTCAATCTTTTCCCATATGAAGGTAGTGTCTGGAGATGTAGTGCCTTTGGTCTCCATAATTAAAAAGATCAAGAAGCATCAGGCAATGTACAAAAATAATCAACTCGACTGATACCTGAACTGGGAGGTCAAACCTATTGGGAAAGTTTGAAAATGTTGTGACTCTTTACTCTATAAAAAGGGAAGAGTGGGCTGATTAAAGATCTCAAAGATTATAAAAAAAGTTATGAGACAATGAGGCCATATCTAAATTCAGACAAAATTGGAACCAAGAGTTATTAATCAATCTAATTGGGAATACAACAGAATATATCAATAACTCCAATCCAATGAAGTGTACTTTATTGGTTGATATGCTTTCATAACGGCCTCAGTAATTTCTGCTAAACTTTTAGTGACTGATATATTTCATTTACTTTAATTATAAGATACAGCGTGGAAACAGGCTCTTTGGCCCACCAAGTCCCACCAATCATCGATCACCCCCACACTAATTCTATGTTATCCTACTTTTGCATCCTACACACCAGGGCCCAATGACAGAAACCAACCAAACTACAAATCTGCATGCTTTCGTGATGTGCCAGGAAACAGGAGCACCCGGAGAAATCACTGGAGTCGCGGTCACGTACAAACTCTACAGACAGCACTCGTGGTCAGGATCATATCTAGGTCTCTGGCGCTGTGAGGCTGCAGCTCTACCACTGTGCCATCCAGCATATTCTCACACAAAAATCCCCTTATTCCTCCATCCAACAGTACCTTCTCTGTTCTCCCCAACAAAGTGTATAACCTCACACTGATGAACTAATTTGATAATTATTTGAGCAAAAACCAAACTGCTGGAGGAACTCGGCGAATCAGACAGCATTATTTGGGTGGCACAGTGGCAGAGACCCTTGTTCCTTCCTCAGTGCTCAGGCCTCAGGTGCTGTCAGTGTGGAGTTTTCACATTCTCTGCGACTGCGTGCGTTTTCGCTGGGTCCTCCGGTTTCCTCACATATCCCAAAGACGTGAGTTTGTAGGTTAATTGGCCTCTGTAAATTGCCCCGAATATTTTGGGAGTGGATGCAAAAGTAGCATAACACAGGGCCCAACTCCAAATGAACCACTGTGGTTTGAGTTCTTTTTAGTTACTAACCCCTTTCACTACTTTTGGTGATTTTCTAAATGGGGAGAGAATCCAGAAATCGAAGGTGCAAAGGGACTTGGGAATGCTGGTGCAGGATTCCCAAAAAGTTAATCTGCAAGCTGATTCAGTAGAAAAGAAAGCAAACTCAATGCCAGCATTTATTTCAAGAGGGCTTGTATACAAAAACAGGGATGTAACGCTGAGGCTCTATAAGGTGCTGGTGAGGCAGCATTTGGAATGTAGTGAGCAATTTTGGCCGCCATATTTGCAAAAGGATGTGCTGGCTCTGGAGAGGCTACGGAGTAGGTTTACAAGAATAATCCCATGCAGGAATAAGTACGTTAACCTATGATCAGCATTTGTCAGCACTGGGCCTGTACTCGCTGGACTTTATAAGAATGAGGAGGAACCTAATTGAAATATACAGAATAGTGTAAAAGCCCTGTCCCATGGTGTGAGTTCATTCCAAGAGCTCTCACGAGTTAAAAAAAAAATCAAACTCGTGGTAAGCACGGAGAATGAACGTAGCGGGTACGTTGGGCTCGGGGGCATCTCTTAGCACTAACGGCAGGCACTCGGGAAGACTCGCTGACGGCAAGTAAGCACGGGAAGACTCATGAAGATTTTTCAACATTACCGTAAATCTCCGAGTTCGAATCAGGGCAAACCCAGGAGAACTCTTGGAATGAACTCGTACCGTGGGACAAGGCTTTAAGGTTTGGATAGACTGTATGTGGAGAGGATGTTTCCACTAATGGGAGAGTCTAGGACTAGAGGTCATAGCCTTAGAATTAAAGGACATTCTTTTAGAAAGGAGATGAGGAGAAATGTCTTTAGTTAGAAGGTGGTGAATCTGTCGAATTCTTTGCCACAGAAGGCTGTAGAGCCCAAGTCGGTGGATATTTTTAAGGCAGAGGAAGATAGATTTTTGATTAGTACAAGTGTCAGAGGTTAGGGGGAGAAAGCAGGAGAATAGGGTTAGGAAAAAGAGAGATCAGCCATGATTGAATAGCAGAGTAGATGATGGGCCGGATGGCCTAATTCTACTATTACATGACCTTATGTGTGTCTCTATTCTGTCAACCCCATTTTGATCAATGATTGATCAATGGTGGGCGTGAAATCCATGATCCAAAGGGCCGGCTTCCATGCTAAAGCTCTAAATAATAAATTTGTGAAGGAATAAGAACAGACAACATTTTGGGTAATTCTGGGCTCCTCTTCAGGGTGATGGAGTTGAGAGGAGAGAGCTGGTCGGGAGAGGTGAGGGGAAGGGGCAAGGCGAGGCAAAAACTGGCAACAGCCAATCAACCCTTCCTCACCTGAGTCCAGTTTGTTATTTCACACCAGGTGAGAATAAATAGTTAACGAAGCTGATTAAATGCAATCATTGTGAGAACATCTTGTGCAGGTCTTCATTTCCACAGGGGGAAATTTATAACGCAGCATAGAAGTGGAGCAAGGTTACATTTATTTGACTTAGCTGCTTATGTTTAGTAGTTTTCTGGTTTGAAGTGAAGCAAATTTTCTGGATGAAATGAAGCAAAATGGGACGGTGTCAGGAAAGGAGCACCGTGAGCTGACTTCGAGGATTATTACCAGAACAATGCGACTCCTGCTGTGTTGCTCTCTGCTTGGCAACTCTCAAGGTACAATGCAAGATTGAATAATGTTAGTTATAGTTGTTGCTGTACATGTTGGATAGACACAAAATGCTGGAGTACCTCAGCAGAACAGGCAGCGAGAAGGAATGGGGGATGTTTCGGGTTGTCCATCCCAAAACATCTCCCGTTCCTTCTCTCCAGAGGTGCTGCCTGTTCATCTGAGTTACCCCAGCATTTTGTGTCTCTCTCGGGTATAAACCAGCATCTGCAGTTGCTTCCTATGCATTTTGTTTGCTCTTTGTTTGCATTTTGTTGGGCCAAATGGCCTAGTTTCCATGCTGCATTTCCAAACTAAAGTAAGAAGGGCCCCAACCCAAAATGCCGCCCATCCATTCGCTCCACAGATGGCACCTGACTTACTGAGGTACTCCAGTACTGTATGTTTTGGAAAATTATGGTTAATACTTCAAAGTTGCTCAGAATTGATGTGACTATTTATATTTTTATTTGACCTAAAGACTTTATAATGAAAAACTGTGTTCATCAACTGTTTTAACAATCTCCAGTCAGCTGATGATTATACGTATCAACACATCACAAGGAAATTTCTATACTTAATGGTGCAATTTGACATATCTTTCATAAAATAAATCCCACTTTCAAATGAGTAGTGTTTATTAGAAACATAGAAAATAGGTGCAGGAGTAGGCCATTCGGCCCCTCAAGCCTGCACTGCCATTCAATATGACCATGGCTGTTCATCCAACTCAGTATCCTGTACCTGCCTTCTCTCCATACCCCCTGATCCCTTTAGCCACAAGGGCCACATCTAACTCCCTCTTAAATATAGCCAACGAACTGGCCTCAACTACCTACTGTGGCAGAGAATTCCACTATTAAAGTTGAGTCACATGGTAATGGCCAGAGAGTTCTACAGTATGGAAACAATTCCTTCAGCCCACCTTGCCCATGTTGGCCTACTGAGTTGTAAGCATTTGGCCCATATCGGACTAAACCCTTCCTTTCATCTGTGTACATCTGTCTAAATGTCTTTTATAAGTTGTAATTACTTCCTCTGGCTATCATATTAATCTTAAAATGTACTCTCTTCTGGAGAGTATTCTGATGGATAGGTATTATATACACATATACATACACACATACACATATACATACACACACACACACACACACACGCACACACTAGAGAATATTCTGAGGTATAGGCATTTGGCTGGGCAAGGGCTGATTATGGATAGTCTGTATGGTTTTGTACGTGGGAGATTGTATCTCACAAATCTGATCGACCTATTTGGTCACGTCTTCAACAAAATCAATGAGGGCAGATCTGTAGATGTGTACATGGATTTCAGTAAGGCATTTGGCATGGTTCCACATGGTAGGCTGCTTTGGAAGGATAGATCACATGGGATCCAAGGAGAGATAGCTGAATGGATAGCAAATTGGCTCCATAGAATAGCAATGTTACAAAATTTTGAGATTTTAAAAATCAAGTCTGCAATTTATCGCATCAGATAAAGCATAAAAAGAAGTTTAATTTGACACCTAATTCACTTTCATATCTTCAGTATTACAAAAGTTATGGCCATTTTCATACTCGGAAATTACCATCTTGTTCCCTATTGCTTTTCCATTGACTTAACACAAAAGCTGTGATCGAGGACAGTCAAAATCCCATAAATTTCTTAAAAATTAAGAGAACTGAAAGAAATGTTCAGTTATTATAGATTGAAGCATTCTGAAACAAATATGAAACAATCTTACTTGGATGACCTGAAATTAAAGCATTTAGTTACCCAATTGTAGCTAATTACAAAATTCAATTACTAGATCTAAACATCTATCCATTTCTTAAGAAAATATTAACATTTTTTAAAAAGCCTAAATGTCCAAATAACATTCACACAAGAATTCACAATATGACATGATTTGTAAATCTCATTGTCATTAATTTATAGGCCAAATTGAAGGAATTTAGTGTTTAATGCCCGTAAATTAATGGCCATTTAAATCAACTTGCGAGTGGGATTTTATGAAACGCGATGGATTGGAACGTTGCGGTGCATTTAAACCCCATATCGGCAGGAAAAATACTGCCGGTTCGTATGGGGAATAAATCACCGTTTCACAACATGAAATTTGGATTAAGGTCATCTTAACAAGCAAGTTTATATGAAAAAATAAACGGATTTCCTTTACCTGTCCACTATGTAAAATCCGTCGGCGTTCACGGCATTAGAGGCTAATTTTTATTTTACTCCAGCGCTGAACTTGTCAGGCGATTATTAATTATTTTAAAAAAAAGAAAAACTTCACAGACCGGCAGTCGGAACGAATCTTCAGCAAAAGCTCGCGCCCCGAGAAAATATAACACCGGAAGGCAGGGGAAAACCGCATTTTAACCCCGCCCCCCTCTCAAAGGCGCCAAAGTCACGCACACGGCCAGTGACAGAACTGCAGCGCCGCTGAAGATAAGTTTTGTAACATACCCACATTGAAGGAAGCAGAGGGTGATGGTAGAAGGTTGCTTCTCAGACTGGAGGCCCTTGACTAGTGGTGTGCCTCTGGCTTCGGTGCTGGGCCCGTTACTGTTTATCATCTACATCAATGATTAGGGCAGGGCAAGATTAGCAACTTTGCTGATGATACAAAAGGGAGTGATTTTGCAGATAGTGAAGATGGTTGTGAAAGATTGCAGCAGGATCTGGATGAATTGGCCAGGTGGACGGAGGAATGGTTGATGGAATTTAATACAGAGAAGTGTGAGGTGTTGCATTTTGGTGTGTATAACAAGGGCAGGACCTACACATAGAATGGTTGGCCTCTGGGGAGTGTTGTAGAGCAGAGGGATCTAGGAGTGCCGGTGCATGGTTCCTTGAAGGTTGAATGGTAGGTAGATAAGGTGGTCAAAAAGGTTTCTGGCACATTGGCCCTCATCAGTCAGAGTATTGAGTATAAAAGTTGGGCGGTCATGTTGCAGTTGTATAACATATCGAAGAGCCAACTGGCTGCCTCCTGCACCTATTTTCTATGTTTATAAGACATTGGTGAGAATGCATTTAGGATATTGTGTTCAGTTCTGGGCACCATGTTATAGGAAAAGATATTGTCAACACTTTACGCAACAACTCCTGCGTCCACACAGCCGTCTGGAGCGAGTATTCATTTGAAGATAGACGCAAAATGCAGGAGTAACTCAACGGGACTGGCAACATCTTGCAGAGAAGGAATGGATGATGTTTAGGGTCGAGACTCTCGTTCAGTCTGAAGAAGGGACTCGACCGTAACGTCACGCATTGCTTCTTTCCAGAGATGCTGCTGGTCCCGCTGAGTTACTCCATCATTTTGTGTCTATCTTCAATCATCTTGGCCCCTCTCTGGGAGTGGGGGTGGATCCGGACCCGCAACGGCCGTGAGCCCCAGGCTGAGCTCGACGATCGTTTGCCTGCTTCTGCTGCTGTTGGAGGTGAGACGTTGCGCCGCGCCAGAGTCTTGGGCCTGTCCCACTTTGGCCGTCAGTTACGCGACAGGCCGGTGGCGCGTGAAGATTTTGTGCAGGACGAAGTCCACACTCCTCCACTCCACACTCCTCCACTCCACACTCCTCCACTCCGCTCCATGCGCCTGTCCCGCGCCACCCACACGCTAGCAGGTCGCGTAAATTGCATCCAAATGACGGCCAAGTGGGACAGGCCCTTTAGACGGGTGCATGGAGAGGACGGGTTTGGGGGGGATATGGGCCCCTACAGGAGAGTGGGACAAGTGTAGCTGGGCCATTGTTGGTGGGTGTGGGCAAGTTGGGCCTGTTTCCACACTATTTCACTCTATGGGATTATCATAAAGTAATTGTTTATAATACTTCATAGCACAATATGAGGCAGCGTAATCCAGTAGGCCTGTTGTCCTTTCCTTTGCTCTTCTCAAAGAAGCCTGCAATCTTCTCTTCTAAAAGTATTTTTTATTGATTTTAACATGGAACAACTGATAATAACACGGTGGTGGTGCCTGGAAGTCAATATCGGGGCTGGTGGTTAAGGCGTTTCAGAATTAAAAGATGTTCTTTTAGGAAGGAGATAAGGAGGATTTTTATTTTTTTAGTCAGTGTGGTGAATCTGTGGAACTCTTTGCCACGTAAGGTTGTGGAGGCCAAGTCAGTGGATATTTTTAAGTCTGAGATAGATTGATTGATTCATGATTAGTACCAGGTGTCAGTGGTTAAGGGGAGAGGGCAGGGGAATGGGGTTAGGAAGGAGAGAGAGATCAGCCATGATTGAATGGTGGAGTAGACATGCTGGGCCAAATGGCCTAATTCTATTCCTTCCGACCTTAAGCTTTTTGATAGGCATTTGGATATGGAGGGATATGGATCATGTGCAGGCAGAGGAGATTAGTTTATCTTGGCGTCATGCTCAGCATGGCAAAGAACCTGCGCTGTGACATTCCAGGTATGTTCTATAGCACGCTGCAATAAAAGTATTCTCCCTTTATCAGTAGGTAACTTGCGGTTTTTGCTTATTTATGTGAGTTTATTTATGTGAACAAGATTCAGGTTTTTATACCTAAGTGCCAGCTGAATATAACAGGATGATCATCCATTACGTAGCAATTTCCAATTGCAAGCTCTTTTTTTTTTGGTGATTTCTGGTTGGTGGGTGTTGGTGCGAGAGAGGTTTATCTGGCAATTCTGCCCCTCTGATCAACGAAACAAAATCTTATTCACATGAGCTAAATCTTGTGATTTGGCCAACTGGAACTTCCCCAGGCCTTATTTGCTCAAAGACTGAACAAAAACAGCTCCTTGAGCGTTGCAATGATTTACTATTCAGCTTTACTATTGTCATGTACTAATATACAGTGAAAAACTTAGTTTTGAATGCTGTGCAAACAGATCAGGTGTACCATGAATATAATTAAATCAAACTGGAGTATAATAGATTCAGTAAAGGGGAAGATGCAGAGTGTAGAAATAGTTCTCAGCATTGGAGGGGGGGGGGGGGGAGAAGGAAGAGAGAGAATGTCCTCCAACGCTGCTGGGAGATGTTGATTTATGTGTCTGGGAGTTTGGAGATGATTTTGGTCAGGATTATGGTGTTGAAGGCAGAGATATATATCTATAAATAGGAGTCTAACATCCTTGTCCTTGCTGTTAAGCTATTCTGGAGATGAGTTTAGAAAATTTCCTCCATACGATCCTCAAGACCTTGTCCTACTCTCCAAGGGTGGAGCTCAAATGTTCTCAGAAGCTCAATCAAACCAAAGCAAGTTATCTTAAATATTTAGAATTTTTGCTTTAATCCCTCAGATTTAAGAGTGTTATCTGCAGTTTTCCTTACTTGTTTACTTTCCTAACACTTTTCATGGCATGGGGTGTCAGCTATTCTGACAGGTAATTGCTCAGCAGATGATATGCCAGAACACTCTGTACTTGCAGGGTGACTTTAGCTGCTCAGTTGGCAATGATTCCAAATTGATTCCATTGGCTTCCCTCTCCAGATATCCTCGTCTCCATATCTTTTTTAAGTTTAGTTTAGAGATACAGCGTGGAAACTGGCCCTTCAGCCCCCGAGTCCGCGCCGACCAACAATCCCCACGCATTAACGCTACCCTACACCCAGCAGGGAAATTTTTACATTTACACCAAGCCAATTAACCTACAAACCTGTACGTCTTTGGAGTGTGGGAGGAAACTGAAGATCTCGTAGAAAACCCACGCAGAGCACGGGGAAAATGTGCAAACTCCGTACAGACCGCACCCGTAATCGGGACTTCCGGTGGCGCTATGGAGGGCTAGAGGATAACGCCAGCCAGCTCCGCGCAAAAAACAGGAAAAAAACGGGGATTAACGGACCTACCTGCTGCCTGCCGACTCTGCACCGATTGTTGTGAGTGACGTCATCAGGTGCGCGACTAGTTATGTCTACAACACGCAGCCCAACCGAAAAATCGACAACTCGATCAACCAGGCTGAGACCGGGAGAAGGCCTGACTGAAGCCTCGGACTCAGGTAGGACCTCATCCCAGGAAGATGTGTCGAAAAGAACAGCGAAAAAAACGGAAAGTGAAGAACTTAAAACTTTTATTTCACGTGAAATTTCTGGTTTAAAGGAGGAAATAAACCAGATGAACACTGAAATGAAAGAATTACAACTTGAAACTAATTCCAATATTAATACCAAGGCCAAGAAAATATCGGAAGATTTGAAGAGAGAAATCTCAGAAATGATGAGTGAAATGTCAGAGGAGATGAATGATAAGATTGAAAAGGTGAAAACCGACTTTGAAAAAAGGCTGAATCCTGTGGAGAAGGTACTGGATCAACAGACGGCTGGTATAAAAAGTCTTGAAGAACTAGCCGACATAAGTGATCAGACTACAGCAAAGCTTGTTACAGAAAATGAACGTCTAACGGACTTATTGACCAAAATAACCGAGAAATGTACTGAACTAGAAGGTCGCCAGAGAAGACAAAACCTAAGAATCGCGGGCATTCCTGAAGGGCGAGAGAAAGATGAAGATCCCCGAGAATTTACTGCGAATCTACTGCAAAATGTTTTATCTCTGGAACAAAAGCCTTTATTAGCCCGAGCACATAGAGTGAGGAGACGTCAGACAAGACCAAATGCCCCCCCAAGACAAATGATAATAAAGGTACAATATGACTACATCCTGGAGGAGATAATGCAAAAAACTTAGAGAAACAGAAACCTTGTATTTGAAGAACACAGGATTAGTATCTACCGAGATTACCCAGCTGAAGTTTCCAGGAAACGAAAAGCATTTAATGAATCTAAACGTCTCATGAGGGGGGTGGAAAACTTGAAATATGGCCTGATTTACCCAGCTACTTTAAGAGTTACTTTTAATAAGAAGGAATATTTCTTCTCCAATCCTGTGGAAGCACTGGACTTTTCCCGGAAGATTAAGACCTGAGAAGGCCTCATCATCGAATATACTGACTTTCATGGACTTTACAAGAATCTACAAGACTCTGTAAGACTTTATAAGACTTTGCAGGACCGGATGGAACTGGATAACGCTGGATGGAAGCTGGAGAAAGATGTGGATCGGAAGACCTCGCATGGATACTAATAATAGAATATTGACTGGCCTTGAGGGGGATACGACATATATTGCCTGAAGTAGATTCATATTGCCCGAGTCGAAGACGAGGGCAATATGGATCTAGTGAGGGCAATATATGTCGTATCCCCCGAAAGAGGACAGTCAATATTGTTATTATTACCCATATCAGACATCTAGAGGAAAATCTCAACATCTCAGCTCGGCGGACTTCCACGTAAAATTTAGCCAAAATGGACGCCAAAGTCTTCCTGTCTGCCGTTTGAATATCGACATCTAGACCCTTCTCCATCAAATATTCCTTGAATATTGTTACTGCTTGTTTCGTTGCCTTCTTCGTGTTCTGCGCGTCTTTGTTTTGTAAAATCTCGTCAAATTGCTGTTCGTCAAAAGTCGCGAACCTCTTCTCGCAGGAGGCTGCCATTTTGCTTGTTTTGTCGAGAACAAATTCTAAATTTCCCACGCAGCGCCACATTGCCAAGTTCCCGGATGTGAGACCAGGGGAATATAAGACTATATTTACCGCTGTTTTAACACGTAAAGTCCATGGCATTCGCAAGAAAGGGGAATACAAGAAAATATTCCCCTGTTAACCCTGCTGGCACTCAAAACGAAGGGAATACAATTTTGTAAAAGCATAGCTCAGATGTGTGATATGGGTAATAATAATTAGTATAACTACATTACTAATACAAACAACTAATAAATATTAAAATTATACTGTGGTATTTTCACTAATCACTAATTTTACTACTAATATAATAACTAATAAATATTAAAATTATACTGTATCACTTTTATTAATTAGAATTAATCATTATTACTAATGTTCATTTATATTGGAATGATTAGAGTCAAATATAGAGCCGGATTTCATTTGTCCCCTTTGGAGATTTTTCTTTTATACCAGTAATTTTCATTTTTATTTCTTGTTTTCCTTTCTTTTTGTGCAGTTTTTTTTTATAATTAGATTTTCAAATAAGTTTTAAATGTATTTTCATATTTTTGATTATTACAATCTGAATATTTATTTCTTTTTTTTTAATTTAATACCCCCGGTAAAATATCATTATGGAATAACAATTCCAAAAAAACAGGGAGCTGGTTAAGTTAGTAACATCAACTACGGAAGTCGGTAGATGGTTAGCCATACTAGTATGGCTAGCACTAACTACAATAATACTAGATGTAGTTTTTTCTTCCTTTGTGCACTATACTAACCTCTTAATCTATCCTCTCTTCTTTTCTTTTATAAACTATTATTGTTTTTTTCAGTTTGAATGGAGTTATATATTGGATCAAAGGAGATATACACGTGAGAGGCATTCAAGGAACTTAAAATTCATCTATTCGGTGTTCGGGTGTAAGGTCGGGTCTGTCGGGCTGAGCCATTGGCTCTATCACAGACCCCCATAGCCAAAAGATGCAAGACTTAAAAATGAATAGGGGGAATGAAGGAATAATGTTTTGTAGCTGGAACATTAAAGGTATTAATGAACCAATTAAGAGAGGTAAAGTATTAGCACATTTAAAGCTGATGTAATTTTTATTCAAGAAACTAATTTTAAAAAAAGATGCTGAGCATAGGCTGAAAGCTAAATGGATAGATAAAACGTATCATTCTTCTTTTACACATAAATCAAGAGGTGTAGCAATATTATTTCGTAAAGGCATTTTATTCAAACATACGTCAACTATAACTGATAACGATGGCAGATACATTATTGTAATAGGAGAATTAAAGGCACAAAAAATTGTTGTTAATGTATATGGACCAAACTTTGATAGTCCATTGTTTTTTAAGAAGATATTTAACAATATCCCGGAATTAACACAATATAACCTAATAATTGGAGATTTAAATTGTACACTAGATCCTTACTTAGACAGATCTACAAGACAAAGGAAAATCAAATCCCATTCCAGTGACTTATTAAATGCATATATGGAAACTACTAATATTAAAGATGTTTGGAGAGTAGAAAATCCCACTGGACGAGAATACTCCTTTTACTCGCCGGTACATAAAACCTACTGAAGAATAGATTACTTTTTGGTCGATGCCAAACTTATTTCACTCACTTATAATTCTAAATATCACAATATTATAATTTCAGATCATGCACCTTTAACATTTAAGATTAAAATAAATGGTAAAACAGAAAAACGGGGACAATGGAGATTTAATCCACAAATTTTAAAAAACAATAACTCAGGAATATATTACAGAACAGATTAAGATTTTCTTTGAAATAAATGATAAACCGGAAATATCTTGTTCCTTATTATGGGAAACGTTTAAAGCATATCTCCGGGGAATCATGATTTCCTCTCAAGCATTTTATAATAAAAAGAATCGAAGGGATCAGCAAGAACTGGAAAAGGAGATTAAACAATTAGATACAGAGAATGCAGCTAATCCATCCACAATATTACATAATAAAATTGCAGCACTGAAATATAAATTAAATAAAATATATACAGATCAAGTTGTAAAACTTTACCAACACACTAAACAATTACAGTTTGAATTTGGAGATAAACCTCAAATTATTGGCTCGCCAATTAAGGAAGATGGAGGCAGAAAAAATAATCCACAGGATTAAATCACATAATGGCGAACTTTTAATACGACCTAAAGATATTAATGAGAGATTTCTGCAATATTATAAAAACTTATATACTGCTAAAACAACAGAAAACAAGATAGGAATAGAAGCATTTAAAAAAAAAAATGTAATCTGAAGGGGTTAGACTCTCAAAATAGAGAATCATTAAATGCTGAAATTTCAGTAAAAAGAATCCAAAAATCTATTAGATCATTAAAAAATGGTAAAACACCGGGACCAGATGGTATTGGCTCGGAATTTTATAAAACATTTTATGATCAGATTGTACCACATCTGAAAACATTATATGAATATGAATATATATATATATATTCATGGTAGTTTCTGCTAGTATATATATATATATATATATATAATTCAGAAACGTTAAATGAATCTATTATAACACTTATACCTAAAATAAACAAAGATCTGGATGAACCAGGATCATTTAGAGCTATAGCTCTTTTAAATACTGATCAAAAGATATTAACTAAAATATTAGCACAGAGGCTAAGCACAGTTATTAACGAATTAATTCACCCCGATCAAACAGGATTTATACCAAAACGATATTCCTCATATAACTTGAGACGGTTATTCAATATTATATATTCGAAAAGAGGTATTAAAAAAGATCTAGTAGTTATTTCGTTAGATGCAGAGAAAGCCTTCGATCAGGTGGAATGGTCCTATTTGTTTTCGGTTATGGAAACTTTTAAATTGGGAGAGAAGTTCATTACTTGGATCAAATTATTATACACTAACCCAACAGCCAGAATAATAAACTGAATTTAGTTGATAGCATTTGATTTGTTATCTCGAGACTGTAGACAAGGTTGCCCTTTATCCCCTCTACTGTTTGCACTTGCAATAGAACCGTTAGCTCAGAGGGTGAGATCACATCCTGAAATATATGGGTAAGATACTAGAGATACTAAAAATAAAATTTCCTTATACGCGGATGATGTATCACAAAACCAGAAATTAGTATCCAAAATTTGTTAAAATTAATTACTGAATTCGGATCTTTTTCAGGATATAGTATCAATTGGAATAAAAGTGAACTTATGCCAATAACGGTAAATAACTTACACATATTACAACAATTTCCTTTTAAGATAACAAACGAAAAAATTATATCTTGGAATTTATGTAACAAAAAGATTTGATTCTTTATTTAAATCTAACTTCCCACTATTATTGAATAAATAAGAACATTTTATATTGGAAAACTCTACCCATTTCAATGTTAGGTAAAATTAATGTAATAAAAATGATTTTTCTTCCACAATTATTATATCTTTTCCAATTAATTCTGATATATCTTCCTAAATTTCTTTAAGAAGGTGGACTCCCTAGTTACTTTATTTGGGATTATAAGAGCCATAGAATAAATAAAAAACATTTATGTAAATAAATGTTAATTTTTAATTAATATTAAAAATATGAATTTTTGGTTAGAAGAGACAGATAACCAACCAATTTGGTTAAATATAGAAAAAGAAGATTGTTCTCCTTTTGAAATCAGTTCAATAATATTTGCTAATATTAATTTAGGTAAGAAAACCTATAGTGAAAACCCGATAATAGAAAGTGGAATACGTATTTGGAAACAAATAAAGAAAACATTAAAACTGAAATCTATACCACTAGCCCTTACCATTGTAAATAATGTTACATTTAAACCTTCAATGATGGATAAAGGCTTTTTACAATGGAAAAATAAGGGAATTATTAAGATGGGCGATCTTTACAAGGAAAACTCTTTCCTTTCATTTCAAGAATTACAACAAATTTATGGATTACATTCCAAAGATTATTTTAGATATTTACAAATCAGAGACTATGTAAAAGCAAACACACAGGAACTTAGAAATAGAAAGACAGAAATTTTAGATGAATGTCTGAATAAACATCCGACCACAGAAAAAATGATTTCATATATATATATATAATATCCTAGTGGAAAATGATGTCCCGTCAACAGAAATATATAGACAATCATGGGAAAACGAATTAGGTCAAATTATAAGACCAGAAGTAAGGGATGAAAGTTTACAACACATACACCATTGTTCATTAAATGCTAGACACTCTCTTATACAGTTTAAAATATTACATAGACTACATTACTCAAAATCCAAACTACATAACATCTTTCCAAAAGTATCTGCCATATGTGATAAATGTCAGCACTTAGAAGCTAATCTGACACACTCATTTACAAATTGTGTAAAAATCACAAAATTTTGGATAGAAATATTTAGGATAATTTCGAATGTTGTTAATATGAATCGGACTCCAGACTCAAAGTTAATAATACTAGGAATACTGGAAACAGATCAATTAATAACAACGAATCAAAGAATTTTTATTGATTATGGTTTAATAATTGGGAAAAAAATAATATTAACATTCTGGAAAGGTCCTACATCCCCCACAATCAAAATGTGGAATACACAAATGTCGGAGACACTCCATCTGGAAAGATTGAGACTTGTCCTAATGGACAGGTTGGATCTCTTCAGAGGGATATGGTCTCCATATATTGGATATCTACAGGGTCAAAGTGGCTCAGTGCGGAGGCTTGACTGAGGCCTGAATAATAGAATGGATGAAGAATTACGTATAATAAATCATGGTTATATCTCCAACGATGGATAATTGTTTAATACTCCATTCACTTCCTTATTCTCTATATTATTTTTCTCTATCTTTTCCTACTTTATAAAAAAATTTTTTTTTAAATGTATAGAAACATAAAGTCGTTAATATTAATATTAATAATATTATGAATGTATGTAAGAAGTATTTTTTATTAATATGTATTTACAACTAATAAAAAATAATCATCAAAAAGACCGCACCTGTAATCGGGCTCGAACCTGGGTCTCCGGTGCTGCATTCGCTGTAAGACAGCAACTCTACCGCTGCGCCACCGTGACCGCCCTAATCTCGTCTAGCCCCGTCTCATCCTGGCATTTCTGTGCACTTCCCATTCGAACATGCGGTCTGAAGAAGGGTCCCAACCTGAACTGTCACCCATACATGTTCTCAAAAGATGTTGCCTGACCCATTGAGTTACTCCAGTACTGTCTCTTTTTCATGGAAGTCGGCATCTGCAGTTCCTTGTGTCTCCTGAGCTGCTTGCGGTCTTGATGTGTAATCTCTTTCATATTGGGTGGTCCCTATCTGTGTTGTGGACAACCTGTGCCATTCTATGGGCTTTGCGAAGGCCAGCATTGGATATAAGGACTTTGCCTTGGATGCAAACAGCAACAACGGCGGCGCAGAGGGCAATGCCTACCTGGATCGCCGTTTGGAGCTCCGGAGCGTTGGGCCGCTGCTCCAACATCGCAGAGCTGTAGTTTGCAGAGCTTCCAGCGCGGGTGGCGCTGACCGACATCGCGGAGTCCTGGGCCCCTTTGCCGAGGGCCGCCAGCATTGCATCTCCGCCCAGCGTGGCCTGCGGACTTTGGGGGCCGCGGACTCCGGTAGGAGGTGCCCGACTTGGATGTCAAGGCTGCTGAGGAGGTCCTCCAGTCCTGACGTCGGACTTCCAACACCCCGGCGAGCGGGCCTGAACACCGGGCCGCCCAGAGCAGCGACAGCGGAGGGCTCGGGGAGGCTCTGACCACGGGTGAACATCAGGAACATTAGAGGAAGATGACTGACTTTGGTACCTTCCCTCACAGTGGGAAACTTTGATTCTGCTGGGTGGGGATGTTTTATGTTGAACTCTATCATGTGTGTTCTTTATTTTATTGTATGGTGATCACATTTCACTGTGCCAACTGGCACGTGACAAATAAATGCATCTTGTATGCAGCAGAGGTGCATCTTGCAGTGGGTGGGTTTAGTTTAGTTCAGAGATACAGCGTGGATACAGGCCCTTTGGTCCACCGAGTGTGCGCCAACCAGCGATCCCTGCACACGTGCACCATCCTACAACCACTAGAGATGATTTCCAATTATACCAAGCCAATTAGCCTAAAATCTTGTACGTCTTTGAAGGAAACCGGAGATCCCGGGGAAAACCCATGCAGGTCACAGGGAGAACATACACACGGCGTACAGACAAGCACCCATAGCTGGGATCACTGTGCCGCCTTTGTTGGAGATGCCTGGTTTGTTTTCTTTCTTTATTTTTCTCCTCCGGAAGTAGAAAGCACTCTGTTGGAATGCAGAACAGCTTGGTTTGGCAAAGGGCTCTGTCCATGACTGCAAGAAATTGCAGAATTGTGGCTTTTGCCCAATCCATCACACAGACTAGCCCTCCCATTTGACTCCATCCACATTCCACACTGCCTTGGGAGAGTTAGCAAAATGCCATTTTACTCCTCCAATCATTTTCTCTGCCGCCTCCGTCTGCCAAGCAGAAGATGGTCTGAGCCAAATTCAGGAATAGGTTTTTCCTCATGGGCAAACAACAGAATTGACTGCTTAGAAACTATGGGTGTAGTCTTAACCTCCCATTGCAGCTATTGTATTTTTTTTTTTAAACTTTTTTTTCAAAGGCACAGCTGCAACAACACATTCCACATTATAGGGTTTTTTCCATTGCACTACCTGTTGTATTTGCGTGTGGTTTGGTCGTCCTCGTGCATGATATGTTTTGACTAGATAGCACGCAAAGTTACCTTGGCACACATGAGAAGAAAATGTCAACACCATGCGGAGTACATGGCCAGTCAACCGTGAGGCATGTGCATGTGCATTTTGCAACACTAGCATTCTTTTGTCTATCTTCTCATTCTTCGTTCAACTCATTCTCGGTCTCTGACAGCTCCCATTCACTCATGGGCCAGGTAACCTTGTTCATCCTCAAGGTCTTGTGCATCCTCAATGCAGCAGCAGCCAAGTTCATGGCACCATGGGTGACTCTGCAGCACATGAGAGGGGGAAAAAAGAAGGGAAGGGCAAAAGTAATAGGGGATTCAATTGTTAGGCGTTTCTGCGGCCGCAAACGAGACACCAGGATAGTATGTTGCCTCCCTGGTGCAAGGGTCAGGATGTCACTGAACGGCTGCAGAACATTCTGGAGAGGGAGGGTAAACAGCCAGTTGTCGTGGTGCATATTGGCACCAACAGTATAGGTAGAAAAAAGGGGTGAGGTCCTACAAGGTGAATTAAGGGAGCTAGGAGATAAACTTAAGTTGGACCTCAAAGGTAATAATCTCTGGATTACTACCAGTACCACGGGCCAGTCAGAGTAGAAATAGGAGGATATTGCAGATGAATATGTGGCTTGAAAAATGGTGCAAGGGGGAGGGATTCCAATTTTTAGGCACTGGAACCATTTCTGGGGGAGGTGGGACCAGTACAAACAGGGTGGTCTGCACCTGGAATGGAATGGAACCAATGTCCTTGGGGGAGTGTTTGCTAGTGCTGGCGGGGAGGATTTAAACTAATGTGGCAGGGGGATGGGTACAAGAGCAGAGAGGCAGTTGGGTGTAAAACGAGGGTAGAAGCAATAGGGAGCAAGGTGAAAAGTAAAAGTAGCAGGCAGGCAAAACCAGGGCAAAAATCAAAAAGGGCCACTTTTCAACATAATTGTATAAGGGGTAAGAGTGTTGTAAAAACAAGCCTGAAGGCTTTGTGTCTCAATGCAAGGAGTATTCATAATTATGTGGATGAGTTGAACGTGCAGATAGCTATTAATGATTATGATATAGTTGGGATCACAGAGACATGGCTCCAGGGTGACCAAGGCTGGGAGCTGAACATCCAGGGATATTCAATATTCAGGAGGGATAGAGAGAAAGGAAAAGGAGGTGGGGTAGGGTTGCTGGTTAGAGAGGAGATTAATGCAATGGAAAGGAAGGACATTAGCTTGGAGGATGTGGAATCGGTATGGGTAGAGGTGCGAAACACTAAAGGGCAGAAAACTCTGGTGGGTGTTGTGTACAGGCCACCTAATAGTAGCAGTGAAGTTGGGGATGGTATCAAACAGGAAATTAGTAATGCGTGCGACAAAGGCAAAACAGTTATAATGGGCGACTTCAATCTACATATAGATTGGGTGAATCAAATCGGCAGGGGCACTAAGGAAGAGGATTTTTGGAATGTATGCGGGATAGTTATCTAAATCAACATGTAGAGGAACCAACGAGAGAGCAGGCTATTTTAGACTGGGTATTGAGTAATGAGGAAGGGGTAGTTAGCAGTCTTGCTGTACGTGCCCCCTTGGGCAAGAGTGACCATAATATGGTCGAGTTCTTCATTAGGATGGAGAGTGACATTGTTAATTCAGAAACAATGGTTCTGAACTTTAAGAAAGGTAACTTTGAGGGTATGAGATGTGAATTGGCCAAGATTGACTGGCAATCAAATCTAAAAAGGTTGACGGTGGATACGCAATGGAAGACATTTAAAGACTGCATGGATGAACTACAAAAATTGTTCATCCCAGTTTGGCAAAAGAATAAATCAGGGAAGGTAGTGCATCCATGGATAACAAGGGAAATCAGGGATAGTATCAAAGCAAAGGATGCATACAAAGTAGCCAGAAAAAGCAGCATACCAGAGGACTGGGAGAAATTCAGAGACCAGCAGAGGAGGACAAAGGGCTTAATTAGGAAAGGAAAAATAGATTATGAAAGAAAACTGGCAGGGAACATAAAAACTGACTGCAAATGTTTTTATAGATATGTGAAGAGAAAGAGATTAGTTAAAACAAATGGAGGTCCCTTGCAGTCAGAAACAGGTGAGTTGATCATGGGGAACAAGGGTATGGCGGACCAATTGAATAACTACTTTGGTTCCGTCTTTACAAAGGAGGACATAAATAATCTGCCGGAAATAGCAGGGGACCGCGGGTCAAAGGAGGAATTGAGTGAAATCCAGGTTAGTCGGGAAGTGGTGTTGGGTAAATTGAATGGATTAAAGGTCGATAAATCCCCAGGGCCAGATAGGCTGCATCCCAGAGTACTTAAGGAAGTAGCTCCGGAAATAGTGAATGCATTAGTGATAATCTTTCAAAACTCTTTAGATTCTGGAGTAGTTCCTGAGGATTGGTGGGTAGCAAATGTAACCCCTCTTTTTAAGAAGGGAGGGAGGGAGAAAACGGGGAATTATAGACCAGTTAGTCTAACATCGGTAGTGGGGAAACTGCTAGAGTCAGTTATTAAAGATGGGATAGCAGCACATTTGGAAAGTGGTGAAATCATTGGACAAAGTCAGCATGGATTTACGAAAGGTAAATCATGTCTGACGAATCTTGTGGAATTTTTCGAGGATGTAACTAGTAGCGTGGATAGGGGAGAACCAGTAGATGTGGTGTACCTGGACTTCCAGAAGGCTTTCAACAAGGTCCCACATAAGAGATTAGTATACAAACTTAAAGCATATGGCATTGGGGGTTCAGTATTGATGTGGATAGAGAACTGGCTGGCAAACAGGAAGCAAAGAGTAGGAGTAAACGGGTCCTTTTCACAATGGCAGGCAGTGACTAGTGGGGTACCGCAAGGGTCCGTGCTGGGACCCCAGTTATTTACAATATACATTAATGATCTGGATGAGGGAATTGAAGGCAATATCTCCAAGTTTGCGGATGACACTAAGCTGGGGGCAATGTTAGCTGTGAGGAGGATGCTAGGAGACTGCAAAGTGACTTGGATAGGCTGGGTGAGTGGGCAAATGTTTGGCAGATGCAGTATAATGTGGATAAATGTGAGGTTATCCACTTTGGTGGGAAAAACAGGAAAGCAGACTATTATCTAAATGGTGGCCGATTAGGGAAAGGGGAGATGCAGCGCGACCTGGGTGTCATGGTACACCAGTCATTGAAAGTAGGCATGCAGGTGCAGCAGGCAGTGAAGACAGCAAATGGTATGTTAGCTTTCAGAGCAAAAGGATTTGAGTATAGGAGCAGGGAGGTTCTACTTCAGTTCTACAGGGTCTTGGTGAGACCAAACCTGGAGTATTGCGTACAGTTCTGGTCTCCAAATCTGAGGAAGGAGATTATTGCCATGGAGGGAGTACAGAGAAGGTTCACCAGACTGATTCCTGGGATGTCAGGACTGTCTTATGAAGAAAGACTGGATAGACTCGGTTTATACTCTCTAGATTTTAGGAGATTGAGAGGAGATCTTATAGAAACTGACAAAATTCTTAAGGGTTGGACAGGCTAGATGCAGGAAGATTGTTCCCGATGTTGGGGCAGTCCAAGACAAGGGGTCACAGCTTAAGGATAAGGGGGAAATCCTTTAGGACCAAGATGAGAAGGACTTTTTTCACCCAGAGAGTGGTGGGTCTCTGGAACTCTCTGCCACAGAGGGTAGTGGAGGCCAGATCATTGGCTATATTTAAGAGGGAGTTAGATGTGGCCCTTGTGGCTAGGGGGAGCAGAGGGTATGGAGAGAAGGCAGGTACGGGATACTGAGTTGGATGATCAGCCATGATCATATTGAATGGCGGTGCAGGCTCGAAGGGCCAAATGGCCTACTCCTGCACCTAATTTCTATGTTTCTATGTCTCCCAGGTTTTTACCTTGACAGAGGCACTCCCATCCCCCAACCCTCCATACAGCTTATCGACATCAACCGGCACGTTGCCTTACAATACTATGTACCACAGTGATCACAACTTCTACTAAAGTGTGGATGGCCGTTGGCTCGCTAGAAACTCATCTGCCCTTTGACAGGTCTTGTTTTTGGTCCTGCTGGGGGTCCACAGCCCCCTCCTCGCCTGGAAAACCAGGTGGGGGAGACGGTTTAGTCACTGACTAAATGGAGCAGGTAGCACGGGATTACATGGTGGCGGGGGGGGGGATCTCCCCCCGACCTGACCCCGAAGCTTAATACACTTTTATCTCCTTCCAATGTCTGACGATAGATCTTTGATCTGAAACATTATTATTTTTTACCACATATATTTCCAGCATAATCTACTGATTCCCACAGTTATCTGAACTACACTTCCTCCCACCCTGCTTTTTGCAGACACCATTCCCTACTCTCTATCTCTGCCACATCTGCTCCTAGGGTAAGACTTTCCATTCTAGGACATGCAAGATGTCCTCGTTCCTTTCTAAATGGGGTTTCCCTCCCTATTGTCATAGATGGATCCCTCACCTGCATCTCCTCTGTCTCGTAGTTCTGCTCTTGCTCCCCCTCCTTGCAGAAGGAAGAAGGATAGTTCCCCTGGTTCCCCACCAGCCTCCACATCCAATACATGATATTGTGACATTTCTGCCACCTCCATTGTGATCCCTCCATCAGTCACAGGTTTCCGACTCCACCCCTTTCCTCCTTCTACAGAGACTGCTCTGTCGGTAACTCCTTGGTTCACTCGTACCTTCTCCCCCAAACCACCCCTTCACCAGGTAGTTTCCTTTACAACCACAAGCGATGTAACACCTTCTACTACATCCAGGGATCCTGGCAATCTTTCCAGGAGAGGCAGAGGTTCACATGCATCTCCTCTCATCTACTACATCTGGTTTTCCCGATGTGGTATCCTGTACATCAGCAAGACTAAAGGGCCTGTCCCACATTCACGACCTAATTCACGACCTCTGCCGAGTTTGCCCTTGGCTCGTACTCGCAGCATGGTCGTAGGTAACTGGAACAACTGCACCTCATATTCCCTTAAGGGTCTGTCCCACTGCACGAGCTAATTCAAGAGTTCTCCCGAGTTTCCCATGATTCGAACTCGGAGAATTACGGTAATAGCCGCTCGTAGGTACTCGGGGGCTCTCGTGGACATCTTTCAACGTTGAAAAGTCTTCACAAGCTTACTGTGTTTCCCGAGTACCTGCCGTTAGCGTTAGGAACCACTAAGAGACATCCCCGAGCTCCGACTTGCCCTCTACGTACATTCTATGTGCTTACCACGAGTTTGATTTTTTTTTTTTTAACTCGGAGAACTCTTGAATTACCTCGCACAGTGGGACAGGCCCTTTAGGTATCTTGAAACCCTAATAGTATGGACATTGACATTTCCAATTTTGGGTAACCTCTATCTAAATCCACCCATTCTGCCCCATTCCCCCTCCCCCCGCTACTTTCCTCCCCCTAGCTTCACAATCTGCAACTCTTCACCTGTCTCTCTCCTTCTGTCTCCATCTCTTGCCTTTATTCCAACCACCTGCCTGTTGAAAACCTCCATCGCCTGTGTTGTCTCTTTACCTGCCTCACTTTGTACGGCCTCTCCCCTTCTCCACCTTTCTTTTCCACCCCCAACCCAAAATAATCAGTCTGAAGAAGGGTCTCGACCAGAAACATCACCTAACCATGTTCTCTAGAGATGCTGTGTGACCCGCTGAGTTAGTCCAGCGTTTTGTATTCTTTTGTGTATTAACTGACAACTGCAGTTCTTTGTCTCTATATTCAGTTTCGATTTTTAGACTAACAGCAACAATGGGTTTGTAGTTTGATTTTTAACTGGTTTAAAGTGCCCTGGATTAATTTACAGTTAATGATCCCATATGAATATAAAATGGTATAGCTGGGTTTGCTTCCTATTAGTTTCATGGCATTACTTATGTCAATGGTGTAACAAGACTCTAATCCATGCATAAATTATGGTTTTGTGTCTCATTACTTTTGTTTTCTTTCAAGCGCTTCCAAAAATTTTTAATGTGTGCAGTTCAAATTGCTCTTGTGACGTTGGTATCAAGTTCTTTGCAACTGTTGAGGGAATTCTGGTAATTTCACCTTATTTTCTAAATGACATGGTTCATTGTTGGTGTCAAAGTTGCTGTTTGTGGGAACTTTAGTTTAGAGATGGAGATACAGGATAGAAAGAGGCCCTTTAGCCCATGGAATCGTGCAGCTATTGATCACTGTTCACACTAGTTCTGTTATCCCACTTTCTCGTCCATTCCCAACACACTAGGGGCAATTCTAGAGGCCAATTCACCTACAAATCCGCACGTCTTGGGGATGTGGGAGGAAACCCATGTGATCACGGGGAGAACATGTAAACTCCATACCAACCAGCATCCGAGGTCAGGATTGAACCAGGGTCTCTGGTGCTGTGAGGCAGCAGCTTTACCAACTGTGCCACTGTGTCGACCTTGCCATGTTTAACCGGCTGCTGGTTTTCATTTGTTAAACCAGTGACTGCGTTTTGAACATAACATTATTTGCTCTCCCATGCTTTCGGGGCATTTGAAACGGATGTTGAATGCGCTGTAGAAAATACATGTTTTTCTTTACAAAATAAAGCCTGGGGTGTTTTGGCATTTCTGAAACTTCATTTTGATGGTTTAAAAATGTTGCAGAAATTAATATGTTACAGTGAGGTGCATGCAGCTTGCTTTGAATGGGGTTATTTTTTCTACTGCTACCCAGTTCTTCACTGAGGCTTACTTAAGTGAGGCTTAAGACTTGTTGTTCAGGTTGCCATGGTTTTATGCATTTTTATTTTCTGGAACAATGTTTTGCTTATTTGACCCAAATGTTAAAAGACTAAATTAATTCCGTAACTGGCTGAACCATCTGTTTGAGTAATCCTCTACCGAGGATAATGTCCGAGTCTTGTGTGATGCACAATTGTTCAAGAAACATCCTATGTTAAACCAACAAAGAATAAATATTCCTTTACGCTTGCTTATGAATCCCAGGCCTATTCCGCAAAGGGTCTCAACCTGAAACATCACCCATTCCTTCGCTCCATAGATGTGGCCTAACCCGCTGAGTGTTTCCAGCTTTTTGTCTATCACATATTACTAATACCACTTTGCTACAACTCGTCAAGACCTTGCCTGACGGTGAGAGGGGCTTTCCAAGTTGGATCCTTCAAGTATCTTTAGAATCTTACTATTGATAAGAAGGGTTGCAATGGAGAGGAGACAGTGTGGATATGTAAAGATGATCTGGAGAATGATGCAAAGATCCTTGCCATGGTTTGTCCCAAACAGCTCTGTATCGGAGAACTCTCTGATTTACGGGCTCTTCCCAGGGATACATTTGGAGATGGCCATCCAATGCTGCTGGAAGACCATCAACTCCATGAAAGACATTCTTTGGTGTCTTTCTGCCCCGAAACCTGTTGGTCTTCCAACACAGGCCATTGTCCATCAAGGAATGTTGCCGACTGGCACATTCCAGACTGCTGGAGTACATGCTGAAGGATGCACGCACTGAAGCCTGGTGCAGCCAACGCCAAGGTTCTGTGAGGGAGGACCACAGTCTAGGTTGCTGAGGGACAATCCAGTGGGATACCCCACAAACAAGGGAAGGGATTATCACCCCGGGGAGTAACTCGAGTGGCAAGAGAGATTTGTTCTGTTTCAAGATATGTGCAAACACTACTCGGTATGACACAAACGTTTGTATGAGATGCTGAGAGTATCTGAAGACTTTTTGCACAGTTTTTGTGTTGTATACATTTTTAATTTTGAATAAAGTTGAATTTTGGAAATTTTAAAAATCCATATTACCAACGAACTTTTTTTCCAGCAGGTACGTCTTTCCATGAGGATTGTTCTATAATTTGCCCGCTTGCGATGTGTTGGGATCACAAAGGGTGCATGGACTACAGGTACTTGCTAGTGCTTGCTTTATTGAATGTACACACCAGCACCAGGTTAACAAACTGACTTGGGAAAGTAAATTGAGTGTTCATAACTTGGGCAAATCAGATTGCATAAGAGTGGGCTCCCATAAATTCAGAAGTCCAAACTACGTTCTGATGTTTGTCCCTACGAATGGCAGAACTAGTTTCCCCCGCTTCTATAGCTTCCTCTGGCAGCTCATTCCTAATATAGGCTACCTTCTGACTGGAAAAAGTTGGCCCTCCAGTTTAACTTAAATTTCTTCCCTCTCTTCTTGAACTGCCCCCCTCTAGTTTTATAATCCTCTACACTGGTAATAAGACTGAGCATGCACCTTATCTACACTACCCATGATCAGGCACTTCTCAATATGGTCACCTCTTGGCCTCCTACACTCTAAAGAAAAATGGAGCCAACTATCAATAAACAGACTGCTGGCAGAACTCAGCCAGTCGAGCAGCATTTGTGGGAGAAAAGGAACCGTTGACATTTCAGATTAAGATCCTGAATCTGAACTAAGTGAAGCAGGAAAGTAGTCATTGTATAGAGGGGGAGGGGGGGCAGTGTGAAGGGTGAGATGGGGTCAGTGGTTGACGTGGACTGAGGAAGGGTGAAGGTGGTGGGTAGGCAGATTGAGATGGGGGAGGAATGGAGATGGAAGTAGATGGGTGAGCTAGCTCTTTTTTCTCTTGTCTGCTTCCACCTATCATCCAGCTGCCTCTGCCCCTCTACACTCTGCCTGGCTTCATCTGCTCATCACTCCTCAGTCAACCTGTCATCAATGACCCCTCCCCTCTCCCTCCCCTTTTGACACTATCTCCCCTCGCCACCCTGTCCTGAAGCACAATCTTGTCCTGAAACATCCACCCCTTTTCCCCCTCCAGATGCTGCTTGACCTGTTGAGTTCCTCCTGTTTTTTTTGCTCCAGGTTCCAGTATCTGCAGTCTCTTGCATCTCGATCCAACAGTCAAGTCAGAACAGATTTGTAATGATTTCAAGCCAAGGCAAAGAACATGAACAAGTTGATACCGGTCTTTAGGAATAGTTTAGTTTATTCAGTTTAATTTATTATCACATGTATTGAGGTACCGTGAAAAGTTTGTATTGCATGCTAACCACACACACGCGCGGAAAGCGGGGGAGTGCTGTCTGCGCGATGACTAGGAAGGTAAACGGCTGCCACAGTGTACAGTAAGTCCTTTAGAGAGCGTGGAGGGGGAGAAGGGGGAAAGAAGGAGTGGAGACACTTTTAAGAAGTATAATTAGCGGGCATTTAACCTATCGGTAGGTTTTCCTTGGTCCTGAAAACTCCAATGAGCCAATCAAAATTATTGCTCCTATCGTTCACAAACCAAAACTCTTTCAACCAAAGGTTGAGGGTATGTTTACAGCATTTGTGAATGTCTGTTTTGAAGATGATCACAGGGGGTGCGGGAAAACACGCAGCAGACCTGTTTTCCTGCCTACAGGTGCTGCCTGACCTGCTGAGTATTCTTGCCATTCTCAGTTTTGTATTTCAGATATCCAGCACCTGTCAAAGATGAATTTATTTTGCACTACATCTCAAACCTGCTCATTTTCCTGAAATGCTGATATTATTTCTATTTTTTAAATGATTAAATTCCATCACATATTTGAAAATATGATGTCCATTAATGTCAATCAAAAATTGTGTGCATTTGTGGAAACAATTCTACAACGTTGCCAGAGGAAATAGTTGAGGCAGGAACGATAACAACATTTAAAAAACATTTGGACGGGTACCTTCCCCGACTAGTTCCTCCTGCAGCATATTCCATATACCCACCATTCTCCGGGTGAAAAGGTTGTCCCTCGGATTCTTGTTAATCTTTGCCCTCTCTCGAACCTCGGCTCTAGTTTTTGATTTCTCCAATTCTATGAAAAAGACCTTGTGCATTTATTTACCCTATCCACCTTGTGATTTTATACACCTCTAAGATCACAATTAAACCTCCTGCGTTCCAAGGTGTAAAGTCCTGTCCCGTCCAACCTCTCCCTATAGCTCAGAGCTTTTAGTCCTGCAACATCTTTGTAAATCTTCTCTGCACCCTTCCCAGCATAATGGCATCTTTCCTATAGCAGATTGACCAAAACTGAACACAAGATTCCAAGCAAATCTTATTGAAGGAGCATAGGGAGAGCATGGGAATGTGCTATTGTGATAGAGGATCTGCCATCTTTTTAAATGAACTTTGAAGGGCTGAATGGCCTGTTCCTGAATGTATTTAACTATGCTCTTGGGTGTGATTTTTGTTTCTGATTTCCCAAGGTCTTTTTAACTCCCACAGTTGCCAGGAGCTCTCAAGTGGAGAAGTGCAACGTCGATTAGGAATGAAGCAATCTGAAATGGGGATGGAACCTCTGTCCAACTGCACGGTGAGTCCTAGTCTAAAGTGCTGGGTGGGTCTGGGCATGCAGGGTGATTCATTCACACTACCAGACAGTGACCACCTCCAGCAAGATAGTCTAAGCAACCACCCTTGATCTTCAAAGACATATCACTGCAGAAACTCCCACTATCAACATTCTGGACTAACCAAAAAAGTACCATGCTTGTAATTTTAAATATAGAGCAGGTCAGAGATGAGGGACAATTGGCTCTCCTCTGGTGAGTGACTCACTCCTGATTCCTGAAGCATTTAAATCAAGGCAGAGAGTTCTCATACTGGCCTCTTCACGTCCCTCAAAGCTTACAAAACCATATTGAAAGCAACATCCTCAATCACAGCACCCAAGAAAAAGTTAAATATCATATTTCAAAGTTTTTCAGAAACTGCCACACAACATAAGACTCTAAAATGCTTCAAATACACATTCATGTTAAGAAAGAGCCTGTAGCAGTGAATCAACAACCAGCCTGAAATTGGTTCATGACCTTGCTCAATGGTACTGAATGGCTCCCTTATGCCCCTGTCCCATTTAGGAAACCTGAACGGAAGCCTCTGGAGACTTTGCGTCCCACCCAAGGTTTCCGTGCGGTTCCTGGAGGTTTTTGTCAGTCTCCCTAATGGTCGAAAGTGGTTTCTGTTTTAAAAATCGGTCATTTTTTTTTAGTCGAAGCCGGTTGCGATGCTGGTTGAAGGTGGTTGCCGGAGGACAAAAACCTCCGGGAACCACACGGAAACCTTGGGTGGGGCGCAAAGTCTCCAGAGGTTTCCGTTCAGGTTTCCTAAGTGGGACAGGGGCATTACACTGTTGAATGGTAATATGGTAACTTGTACCACAAATGGAGAATTGTGCTTCAAAGTCACTTCCGAACTCTTCCACACTTACACCGCACCTTTATCCTTGAAACAAATTGAAGCTAACTTCATAGAGCATTATCTGATCTTTGATTTATTGCCAACTGATGCATCAGTAATATGGCAAGTGTTGTACAATCAGTTCTTCTCGAACACCAGCATAAAAAAGATTAACAGACAGCCAGAAGAACACTGCATGCCAGTCAGTATCTGTGGAGAGGAATGGGTAGACAATGGGTTGGCATCCTTCTTCAGACGGAAACCGGTATCTGTGGGGAGAAATGGGCATGCGATGGGTTGTATCCCTTCTTCAGACAGATACCAGTATCCACAGTTCCATCTCGGCAAATAAAATACAGGTTTACCGATCAGTATTATCAGGGGATCTGTTCTATACACACAGTATGTACCTAATTTATGAACTTTTTGTTGTTGTTATTACTTGAAAACTGACCCAAAGCAAACTTTCCAGTGGGTGTCTAAGGATTGAATGTAATTGCGTGAGTTTATGATGTATCTCGGCAATGTTTCAGTTTAGTTTATTGTCACGTGTACAAAGGTACAGTGAAAAGCTTTTGTTGCATGCTAACCGGTCAGTAATATCACTGCAGAAACCCACACTATCAACATTCTGGACTAACCTTGATAATACACGATTACAATCAATCCATTTACTGTGTATAAATACATGATGATGGAACAATGTGTAGTGCAAGGGAATGCCAGCAAAGTCCGATCAATGATAGTCCGAGGGTCATCACAGAGGTAGATAGTAGTTCAGCACTACTCTCTGGTTCTGGTTGATACCAGCTGGAAGAAATTGTCCCTGAATCTGGTGGTGTGTGTTTTCAGGGAGAGGGGAGAAGAGGGATTGGCCAGAGTGCGACTCGTCCTTGTTTATGCTGCTGGCCTTGCCGAGGCAGTGTGAGGTATAAATGTTTAATGTTTTGCAAAAAGTTATGTAAAAAAATTCCTCAAATTTCGGCTGAACGTTTATTGCAACAGATTTCTAGGAATAAAAAGAAAGCATGTTTGTACCAGAAGATGTGTCATCAGAATCCAAGCCCACGGATTTCTACGAAACACCGCCTGAGACTGGAACATCAGAATGGTAAAGGTGAGTTATAAATTGCTGAATCCTGCAAAGAATCAGAAAAGCCTTTTTTTTTTTTTTTTTTTTTTTTTACTCAGTCACAGTGCTTGTGATAATCCATTCTTACCGTCTTGTCTGAATTTCTATGGTGTTGCTGAAAGTACTATCATTCGCACAAGGCAGTTAACAACAGAATATATTTTATTGAAGGCAGTTATTTGAAGGCAGCAATATGGGTGTATATATACCCATTAGTTCAGGTACAATTTTTTTTTTTTTTTTTTAATTGGAAGAATCAGCAATGATTGACGCGCTTTGTTTGAGAGGCTAATCAAGGTCTTTTTCCTCGCCAATTCAAAATTGTAATAGAACAATTTCATAATCGACATGAAACTCGTTGAGTTACTCCAACACTTTGTGTCCTTTTGTGTAAATCAGCATCTACAATTCCTTGCGTCTGCGTACCGGACCTGGGCGGCCACAGTAGTGCAGCGGTAGAGTTGCTGCCTTTCAGCGCCGGTGACCCTGGTTCGATCCTGACTACGGGTGCTGTCTGTACAGAGTTCGTACGTTCTCCCCGTGACCGCATGGGTTTTTCCTCCGAGATCTTCGGTTTCCTACCACACGGTAAAGACATATGGTATGTGGGTTAATTGGCTTGGTCTATGCATGTGAATTGTCCCGAGTAGTAGGATAGTGTTAATGTGCAGGGATGGCTGGTCAGTGCAGACTCAGTGGGCTGAAGGGCCTGTTTCTGCGCTGTATCTATAAAACTAACAACTAAAACTAAATGGTAAGCAACCATCTGCGTGATATTGCTCCATTGTAGCTGTGATTCTGAATTGAGTGATGTTAAGTAGTGTTCATGGAGTTCAGATGGCCCATTGGCAACATCCAGGATGACAAGCTTTTCATTGCAGTAGGTTGGACTGAATTCAACAAATTGCACCTTCAGAACTATTCAGATGTCCTCGATTGGAATATACAATTGTTTGTGAATATACCTGTTCCTGAGACTGAAGGTTCAATCAGTCTGCATAAATTAATCCAAACTTAAAGATACGGCGTAGAAACTGGCCCGTTCAGCCCACCAAGTCTGCGCCGACCAACGATCGCCCCTTAACACCAGCACTATCCTACACACTGGGGACAATTTAACCAAAGCCAATTAACTTACAAATATGTACATCTTTGGAGTGTGGATGGAAACTGGAGCACCCGGAGAAAACCCACGCAGTCACAGGGAGAGCATACAACTTTGTGCAGACGGCACCCATAGTTATGATCGAACCCAGGTCTCTGGCGCTGTAAGGTAGCAACCCAACCATCCTGCCTAAATTGTTGGAACCTGGAATTTTCAGCCAGAAATCTAGTTTCTTCACCTCTTCTGCATGTTTCTGCAGAAACGGACACAAGGACCATGCCCCATATCAAACCTACCATTGCCACTAACGTCTGCTGTTTTAAGAGACTCCTCAGGATTACATGTAGATTCAAGGGCATTAATAGGCACGGATTAAACTTTTTTAAATGTTTTTATTTATCCTGAGCTTACTACATAAATAACTGGCAACATTATGTATTATATTAAATAATTTTCAGTTTAAATTTAAGTCCCCACCACAGCACCTCCTGATTCACTGATTTCTCAGCTGAGTGTACAGTGCCTGATGAATTATATTTCTACACTGAAATCACTGACTGAAAGTACATGCATTATGTTCTACACAAGGCCAACTTTTTCCTTGAAGAGTTTGTAATTATTTTGGAGAATATATGTAAATAAACCAAAATTGGTCAGTATCCTGTTTTTACACACTTCTGCAATCAGTGATGAGGAAAGACTCCATTCTTAGGATTTTCTTTGTCAAATTTCCACTCAACAATTTACATAGAAACATAGAAAATAGGTGAAAGTAGGCATTTCGGCCGTTTGAGCCTGCACCGCCATTCAATATGATCATGGCTGATCATCCAACTCGGTATCATGTACCTGCCTTCTCTCCAAAACCCCCTGATCCCTTTAGCCACAAGGGCCACATCTAACTCCCTCTTAAATACAGCCAATAAATTGGCCTCAACTACCTTTTGTGGCAGAGAATTCCACAGATTCACCACTCTCAATGTTTTTCTCATCTCGGTCCTAAAAGACTTCCCCCTTATCCTTAAACTGTGACCCCTTGTTCTGGACTTCCCCAACATCGGGAACAATCTTCCTGCATCTGGACTGTCAAGAATTTTGTAAGTTTCTATAAGATCCCCCCTCAATCTTCTAAATTCTAGCGAGTACAAGCCGAGTCTATCCAGTCTTTCTTCATATGAAAGTCCTGTCATCCCAGGAATCAGTCTGGTGAACCTTCTCTGTACTCTCTCTATGGCAAGAATGTCTTTCCTCAGATTAGGAGACCAAAACTGTATGCAATACTCCAGGTGTGGTCTCACCAAGACCCTGTACAACTGCATTAGAACCTCCCTGATCCTATAATCCAATTATTTTGCTCTGAATGCTAACATACCATTCACTTTCTTCACTGCCTACTGCACCTGCATGCCTACTTTCAATGACTGGTGTACCATGACACCCAGGTCTCGCTGCATCTCCCCTTTTCCTAATCGGCCACCATTCAGATAATAGTCTACTTTCCTGTTGTGCCACCAAAGTGGATAACCTCACATTTATCCACATGATACTGCACCTGCCATCATTTGCCCACTCACCCAGCCTATCCAAGTCACCTTGCAGCCTCCTAGCATCCTCCTCACAGCAAACACTGCCCCCCAGCTTCGTGTGTCATCCGCAAACTTGGAGATGTTGCATTCAATTCCCTCATCCAAATCATTAATGTATATTGTAAATAGCTAGGGTCCCGGAATTGAGCCTTGCGGTACCCCACTAGTCACTGCCTGCCATTCTGAAAAGACCCGTTTACTCTTACTCTTTGCTTCCTGACTGCCAGCCAGTTCTCTATCCAAATCAATAGTGAACCCCCAATACCGTGTACTTTAAGTTTGCACACTAATCTCTTATGTGGGACCTTGTCGAAAGCCCTTTGAAAGTCCAGATATAACACATCAACTGGTTCTCCCTTATCCACTCTACTAGTTACATCCTTGAAAAATTCTATAAGATACGTCAGACATGATTTGCCTTTCATAAATCCATGCTGACTTTGTCTAATGATTTCACCACTTTCCAAATGTGCTGCTATAACTTTAATAACTGACTCTAGCAGTTTCCCCACTATCGATGTTAGACTAACTGGTCTGTAATTCCCCGTTTTCTCTCTCCCTCTCTTTTTAAAAAGTAGGGTTACGTTAGCTACCCTCCAATCCTCATGAACTACTCCAGAATCTAAAGAGTTTTGAAAAATTATCATTAATGCATCCACTATTTCTGGGGTACTTCCTTAAGTACACTGAGATGCAGCCTATCTGGCCCTGGGGATTTATCGGCCTTTAATCCATTCAATTTACCTAACACCACTTCCCGACTAACCTGGATTTCACTCAGTTCCTCCATTTCATTTGACCCCGGTCCCCTGCTATTTCCAGCGAATTATTTATGTCTTCCTTAGTGAAGATAGAACCAAAGTAGTTATTCAATTGGTCTGCCATGTCCTTGTTCCCCATGATCAATTCGCTTGTTTTCACTGCAAGGGACCTATATTTGTTTTAACTGATCTTTTTCTCTTCACATATCTATAAAACTTTTGCAGTCAGTTTTTTATGTTCCCTGCCAGTTATCTTTCATAATCTATTTTCCCTTTCCTAATTAAGCCCTTTGTCCTCCTCTGCTGGACTCTGGTAGGCTGCTTTTTCTGGCTAATTTGTATGCTTCACCTTTTGTTTTGATACTATCCCTGATTTCCCTTGTTATCCACGGATGCACTACCTTCCCTGATTTATTCTTTTGCCAAACTGGGATGAACAATTGTTGTAGTTCATCCATGCAGTCTTTAAATGCCTTCCATTGCATATCCACCATCAACCCTTTAAGATTCAATTGCCAGTCCATCTTGGCCAATTCACGTCTCATACCCTCAAAGTTACCTTTCTTTAAGTTCAGAACCCTTGTTTCTGAATTAACAATGTCACTCTCCATCCTAATGAAGAACTCAACCATATTATGGTCACTCTTGCCCAAGGGTCCATGCACAACAAGGCTGCTAACTAACCCTTCCTCATTACTCAATACCCAGAGTAGAATAGCCTGCTCTCTCGTTGGTTCCTCAACATGTTGGTTTAGAAAACTATCACGCATACATTCCAAGAAATCTCTTCCTCAGCACCCCTGCCAATTTGATTCACCCAATCTATATGTAGATTGAAGTCACCCATTATAACTGTTTTACCTTTGTTGCACGCATTTCTAATTTCCTGTTTGATGCCATCCTCAACACTACTACTGTTAGGTGGCCTGCACACAACTCACACTAGCATTTTCTGCCCCTTATTGTTTCGCAGCTCTACCCATATCGATTTCACATCCTCCAAGCGAATGTCCTTCCTTTCTATTGCGTTAATCTCCTCTCTAACCAGCAACGTTACCCCATCTCCTTTTCCTTTCTGTCTATCCCTCCCGGATATCCCTGGATGTTCAGCTCCCAGCCTTGGTCACCCTGGAGCCATGTCTCCGTGATCCCAACTATATCATATTAATTAATAACTATCTGCACATTCAACTCATCTACCTTATTACAAATGCTCCTTGCATTGCAACACAAAGCCTTCAGGCTTGTTTTTACAACACTCTTACCCCTTATACAATTATGTTGAAAAGTGGCCCTTTTTAATTTTTGCCCTGGATTTGTCTGCCTGCCACTTTTACTTGTCACCTTGCTACCTATTGTTTCTACCCTCATTTAACATCTCTCTGCTCATGCTCCCATCCTCCTGCCACATTAGTTTAAATCCTCCCTGACAGCACTAGCAAACACTCCCCCAAGGACATTGGTTCCATTCCAGCCCAGGTGCAGACCATCCTGTTTGTACTGGTCCCACCTCCCCCAGAACTGGTTCCAATGCCCTAGAAATTTGAATTCCTCCCCCTTGCACCATTTTTCAAGCCATGTATTCATCTGAAATGTCTTCCTATTTCTACTCATTGATTCATTTACAAATCAATGAATGTGTTTTAATTCTCGATTTTCAGCTTCATTGACCACATTGCAATGGGCTTTCTATTTTAATACCGTCATAAGTGACAGGAGTAGAATTAGACCATTCAGCCCTTCGTCTACTCTGCCATTCAATCATGGTTGATCTTTCTCTCCCTTGCCCTATTCAAGGGCAAGGGAGAGAGAGATCCAGCGCTTGGTGAATTCTGGTCCTTTATCCGATCACAATGATCGGATAAAGGACCTGTCCCACTTAGCCATCATTTGCGTCTCATTGCCACGTCATATCATGTGTCATCACGCAAATCACGCATCATCATGCCATCTGGTGCGTGTGACGTCGTTAGAATACCCTGCGGTGCGTGGCGACGCATGGTTCTGCACGATGACGTAACCATGCGTCACCACGCGATATACGTGAGACGTCGGGATGCCAGTGTGCGACGCCAATGCATCAGCGTGCGTACGTGATACATCACGCAGGTGGCGCGTGAGGATTTTGTTACTCTACAAAATCCTGGAGCGCTGCGCGATACCGTACACCACCGCATGCGATTCCATGCCTCACCATGCGCAACGCATGCGCACCCCACTCGTCACGATGCATCGACCTATTTTACATATGACGCGTAAATGAGGCGCAAATGGCTGCCAAGTGGGACAGGCCCTTTAGCCGACATCGATGATCGAAAAGCACCGTTGCTGCGAATGCTTGGCCACCACAAGCTAATTATCTCTGTGGTAACTTTTCTGACACCTGCTTAAAATCCAAAAAGTCATAAGGATCGTGAGGCTCCATTGTGAAAGCTGGCAGAGCTGTCATGGTGGAAAATAATGACATTGAATACCTAAAGTTTATAACAAAGAAGCTGGTTCAACTAGTTCATGCCGTGATGATTCTCCAGTTACAGTAAATGTTTGTGACTTGCTTGGGTTTACTTAAGAAAAAAATCAGATTGCAATCAAGAAAATTGGCATCAACATTGCTGCTTTTGTGTGTAATGCAAAAGACAAATAAAAACAATGCCATACGTTTGTGTGTGTTACTAATACCCTGAAGCAATCATAATGATTTGCAGCAGCTGCTTGCAGGTTCCAATTGGTGAGCATCCTTCATGTTAACTCAATGACTACTTCAGAATTGTCAAGTACCTGTTTATTGTCTGTTTACCCAAACCCCTTGTAAGCGGTCCAAGATCACACAGCACAACGCCTACATTTGATATAAAGCACTCTGTGGTTTATTTCTCCTTTGCTGGACTGAACATTAAAGTCGGTCCTTTTATTCTCCCTAAGAAGCTGCTGACGAATATATCTGGACGATAAAACACTCCCCCACGCTTTAGTTTGGTAGCATAGTATTAATAGTGTCATGGAGACATAGAGTTATACAAAACAGAAACGGGCCCGATTGCGCACTATAATCATGTTGGCCTTCAAGAACTTGCATGTTAATCCCAATTCTTATTATTCAGCCCATAACCTTTAAGACCTCTTAGTCACTGTGAGAGCATCTGCCTACACCATGCCATTGGGCAGTGAATTCCAGATGTCAATAGCGTCCTGGATTGAAAAAATATAAATATATCTTACTCCAATCCCCACGATAGTGTCTACCTCTAATGTGAATGTGAAACCCTTTGGGATAAACACTTTCGCTAAAGGGAAAAGTTTCACGTTATCTACCATACCAGTCACCTGCATTATTTTGTACACATCTTGATCAAGTCGCCTCCGCCACCTTGCTCCAGCACAGAATGATCTTGTTATTGAAACAAAGTGATGGAAAAACACCCGAAGGTCAAGTTAACCACAATGGCCTCCTCGCCAACAGTCTGTCTCGTCCCCTCCTCCTTTGTTGTTTTTTAGTACGTTTTGGTGGTCTTTAGCGTGTTTTATGTGGTGGGGGGGGGGGGGGGGTTGGGGGAAACTTTTATTAATCTCTTACCTTGACGGAGATGCGATTTTCTTTCCGTATCTCCGTCCGCATCACTGCGGCCTAACATCGAGGAGCTGCCGGCCTATGTTGGAGACCGAGTTCGGGAGCTCCAACCGCGGGGGGAGTTGCAGGACTTACCAGGGTGAAGCTGACAATCCCTGTCGGGAATCAAACTTGTAGCTCCAACCACGGGAGCCTGTGGACTTTAACGTCGTGGAGCTCACGGTCTCTGGTTAGAGGCCGATTTCAGGAGCTCCAAACCCCACATGCGGCGGCTTCGATCGACAGCTGCAGATGGTTTGACTGCCCCGACGGTGGGAGAGTAAAGAGGAAGAAGGTTCTACTTTATTGCCTTCCATCACAGTGTTAACATCATTATGTTAACTTTTATGTAGTGGTGTGTTTTGTTGCTTTTTTTAAAAAGTATAGCTGTATGGTAATTCGAGTTTCACGGCACCTTAATTGCTACACGTGACAATAAAATGACCTTTGAACCCTAAAGAGTTAGCACCTTGGGTCAAACATATTTCTGATAATACTTGTTTACTCTTTTTTAAATATTTTTATTAGAGGCAAACATACATATAATGGTGAAAACATTTCATGTGCATCAATCATACATTATTAATATTATCAATTGAGGATTCATTCTGCTTCTAATTTTTTTTAAAATATAGATAGAAAGTTAAAAAAAGTGACAAAAAAAAATCATAGACGTCAAGATAAAAAAAAAAATGGAATAATTTACTATTAATACATCATTGGAGATAGGGTCAAAGAGTATAAAGTATAACTTTTCATCTGATCCTGAGTCCAAGTTTCAGTTAGGTTCCCGTGCCGAACCAATCTACCCTTTCAAATAATCGATGAATGAAAACCATATTCTAACAAAAAGTTCTTGTTTGTCCATTAAGGCAAATCTGATTCTTTCCAGGTGTAGGGTCTCCGACATTTCCGTAATCCACATTTTAATTGTGGGGGCTATAGGACCTTTCCAAAATTGTAATATTAATTTCTTCCCAGTTATTATACTGTAGTTTAGAAAGTTTCTTTGGCTTGTTGTGAGTGTTAGACTTTGTTCTGATATTCCAAGTATTATTAGTTTTGAGTCGGGATCCAGTTTAGTATTAACAACTTCAGAAATTATTCTAAAAATATCAATCAAGAAATTTTTGATTTTTATACAATTTGCAAAAATATGCATTGTTAGCCTCCAGATGCTGACATTTATCGCAGATAGGAGAGAGATGTGGAAAAATTCTATTTAGTTTTACTTTCGAGTAGTGTAATCTGTGTAATACTTTAAATTGTATTAAAGCATATCTGGCATTTAACAAGCATTGATGTATATATTGTAAACTTTTGTCCCAGATATCTTTCGTTATGGGTTGGCTTAAATCATTTTCCCATGTATGTCTGTATGATTCCGTCGATGGGACCTCGCTATCTAAAAGGATATTATAAATATAAGTTCATTTTTCTGTATTATTCAAACATTCATCAATGATTTCTGGTTCCCTACTCCTATAATCTTGTGTATTGGGTTTAACATAATCTCTAAATTGTAGATATCTAAAAAAAATATTTGAGTGTAGTCCATAAATCTGTTGTAACTCCTGAAAAAAAAAGAAAAGTGCCTTTCTTATAAAGATGTCCCAACTTTTTAATTCCATAATTTTTCCATTGTGTGAAACCTTTATCCAGCATGGAAGGTTTGAATAAGGGATTGTTTACAATGGGGAGACAGAGTGGTATATTATCCAATTTTAAAGCCTTTTTTAATTGTTTCCAGATTCGTATACCACTATTATTGGGTTTTCCCTGTAGGTTTTTTTGTGCAATTTTGTGGGTGCAAACATCATCAAACCAATTTCAAAAGGTAAACCGTCTTCCTTTTCCATCCTTAACCAGTCTGGTTGCTGATCCATTTCTTCCAGCCAGAAATTCATGTGTTTTTAATATGGACTGCCCAAAAATAAAACGGAACATTTGGTAAAGCTAAACCTCCATTAATCTTTGATTTACATAAATGTTTTTTGCTTCTTCTATGATTCTTATAATCCCAAATGAAACTTGTAACAGTGGAGCCGACCTTTTAAAAAAAAAAAAAGGATTTTGGGATATATATCGGGATTGTACAGTAATTGCGGCAAAAAGATCATTTTTATAGCATTAATTCTACCAAATTGAGATGGGGAGTGTTTTCCAATACTGATTATTATTTAGTTTATTCAGTAAAGGTGGGAAGTTTGATTTAAATAAAGAAGTATATGTCTTAGTTACATAAATACCTAAATATTTAAATGTTTCCTCAACTATTTTAAAAGGGGATTGTTGTAGTGTATGTAAATTGAGATCTATTATTGGCATGATTTTGCTTTTATTCAAATTAATTCTATATCCTGAAAACTGACCAAATTGAGTTATTAAATTTAATAAATTTGGAATACTAGTTTCTGGCTTTGTAATATATTAATACATCATCTGCATATAATGAGATTTTATTCATTGTGTCTTTAGTATTACACTGCTTGTGGTTCAATTGCTAGAGCGAATAATAATGGGGATAGCGGGCATCCTTGTCTACAACCTCGAGAAAGATTAAATCTAGTTGATAACATTTGGTACTTGGTTACTCCTAATTATTGATCTGTGCACTAAGGATATATGACTTGGGGATGATCTTTAGATTCAGAGGAAAGATAAATATTATGTGAAGTAGTCAGTGTTGATGTATTTTGGGAGCAGCTGCCTTGGGTTAGTTCTAGAGTCATATAACAATGAAACAGGCCTTTCTGCCTAACTTGACCATGCTGACCAACACTAGTCCTACCTGTTTGTGTTTGGCCCATATCTTTCTGAATCTATCCTAGACATGTATCTTTCCATATGTATTTTAACTGTTGTCATAGTATCTGCCTCAACTACCTCCTCCAGCAGCTTATTACATAATACCTACCACCCTTTGTTTTTTTAAATTGTCTCTCAGGTTCCTATTAACTCTTCCCCCTCTCCTTAGACCTATGTCCCCTGGTTCATGATTACCCTACTTTGGGTAAAAGACTATCTATTCCACTCTTATGCACCTCTAAGATCACCCTTCATCCTCCTGCGCTCCATGAAACAAATCCTATCCTACACAACATCTCTCTCTAACTCAGTCCTCGAGGCTGCTTCAGACTGTTGGGGTGAGAAAGCTGGAAAAGAGGTTGGGGTGTGACAGAGCCTTTATATCAGCGAGGCCGAGCGTAGACCAGGCAACCATTTTGCCGAACACTTGCGCTCGGTCCACCTAGGCCTTCCATTGTGAGTGAGGCCAAGACCAAACTGGAGGAACAGGACCTTATCTCTGCTTGGATAACTTCCAACTCTATGAACATTGCTTTATCCTATCTTTGGTGTCAAACCCACCTTTTTTTCATTCCTCTCTTCCCAATGCCCCACACAGGTGCGCACCCATTACACCCACTATGGCCGATGCAGTATAATGTGGATAAATGTGAGGTTATCCACTTTGGTGGCAAAAACAGGAAAGTAGACTATTATTTGAATGGTGGCCGATTAGGAAAAGGAGATGCAACGAGCCCTGGGTGTCATGGTATACTAGTCATTGAAAGTAGGGGTGCAGGTGCAGCAGGCAGTGAAGAAAGCAAATGGTATGTTAGCATTCATAGCAAAAGGATTTGAGTATAGGAGCATGGAGGTTCTACTGCAGTTGTACAAGGTCTTGGTGAGACCACACATGGAGTCTTGCGCACAATTTTGGTCTCCTAATCTGAGGAAAGACATTCTTGCCATAGAGGGAGTACAGAGAAGGTTCACCAGACTGATTCCTAGGATGTCAGGACTTTCATATGAAGAAAGACTGGATAGATTCGGCATGTACTCGCTAGAATTTAGAAGTTTTAGGGGGAACTTATAGAAACTTACAAAATTCTTAAGGGGTTGGACAGGCTAGATACAGGAAGATTGTTCCTGATGTTGGGGAAGTCCAGAACAAGGGGCCACAGTTTAAGGATAAGGGAGAAGTTTTAGGACCGAGATGAGAAAAACATTTTTCACACAGTGGTGAATCTCTGGAATTCTCTGCCACAGAACGTAGTTGAGGCCAGTTCATTGGCTATATTTAAGAGGGAGTTAGATGTGGCCCTTGTGGCTAAATGGATCAGGGGGTATGGAGAGAAGGCAGGTAATGGATACTGAGTTGGATGATCAGCCATGATCATATTGAATGGCGGTGCAAGCTCGAAGGGCCGAATGGCCTACTCCTGCACCTATTTTCTATGCTACTATCCTACTCCCATCCCCCCCCCCCCCTTCCTTCCCCATCCCTTTCCACCTATAACCCTCCCTCAGTATAACCATCCTAGCTGTTGTACGAAACAAAATAGTATTAAGTCCTGAACAGTTAAGTGAAAATGAAAGATATATTGTAGAGGTTGGGCAAGTGGAAGTCTTTGCTGAAATGTAACTGTTTCTGATGTGACATCAGTACGTATTTATTTTAGAGAAATTTTAAACTTGGTGGCACTCTTTTCATGTTATCAAATGTGCTGCGTCATTTGAAAAATATATATCGTAATGTTTCAAATTAATTATTTAACATTGTGAGCGGTTCTCTCGTGAATTTACCTTAGATTAATAGAAAGATAACATGAGATTCTTGAAGGATAGATGGAAAACATCATTTGTACATCTATGGCATGGCAGTGAAGTCCCGGAGCACTGTAGTCCAACCTTTGAACAGGACTCCAGTACAATGTAAGGATGTGTAAGAAGGAATTGCAGATGCTGGTTTAAACCAAAGATATACACAACATGCTTGTGTAGCCTAGTGGGACAGACACCATTTCAATAGACAATAGGTGCAGGAGTAGGCCATTCGGCCCTTCGAGCCAGCACCGCCATTCAATGTGATCATGGTACCCAATCAGTACCCCGTTCCTGCCTTCTCCCCATATCCCCTGACTCCGCTATTTTCAAGAGCCCTATCTAGCTCTCTCTTGAAAGCATCCAGAGAACCTGCCTCCACCGCCCCCTGAGGCAGAGAATTCCACACTCGCCACTCTCTGTGAGAAAAAGTGTTTCCTCGTCTCCGTTCTAAATGGCTTACTCCTTATTCTTAAACTGGGGCCCCTGGTTCTGGACTCCCCCAACATCAGGAACATGTTTCCTGCCTCTACGGTGTCCAAACCCTTAACAATCTTGTATGTTTCAATGAGATCTCATCCTTCTAAACTCCAGAGTGTACAAGCCCAGCTGCTCCATTCTCTCAGAATTAACCTTGTAAACCTATGCTGCACTCCCTCAATAGCAAGAATGTCCTTCCTCAAATTAGGGGACTCTCTTTGAAGATACAAGGCAACAGTCTTTAATGCTATTCTACCTACTAGAGGAGTACCCCTTGTAAACACCAACTACTTGAGGACCCCATTGAAATAGAGCTCACAGATCAGTACATAAGAAATGCCTGTTTCTACCTCTTGAATCTCTCACCCTCCTAAGGGAGAATTAATGATTTCCAACATTCCAGTCAAGCACACACAATGGGGCCCATCAATATATCTGATTCATTCAGTTCAATAGCTAACTCTTAAGTGTTCTTTCTTGGTTTCTGGAGAGATTGATTTTCATATTATTTTGCAATTTGCTGTAATTATATTGCTCAGCTAAAAGGATCAAGAGGTGGCTTAGGAATCGTTTCGAGTTGGGATGATTTCCATTACATTTGGAACCACCAAATGGCCAGCCCTGTTGGCAGTCTGTTCGTTTTTTTCATCTTTTGTTATTTTTAGTGTTTGTTAAAAGTTTGATTTAATGTTCTTCGGTTTGTTTTATGTGGGGGAAGGGCATCGGGGGAAACTTTATTTTTCAGGTTCTTACCTTCCAGGAGACGTGATCATTTTTCGGATCACATTCTTCGGCACGCTCTGCGGCCTACCATCGCTGGAGCTGGAAGTCGCCTCGGACTGTCGTGGGACCCACCGCAGGGCACAGACTTAACATTGGAGCGGATCCCTTGCCTGGGATTGCTCCCACCGCGGCCTGCGGACTTATCATCCAGGGCTCGCAGTCACGGGAGAGACAAGTCGGGAGCTCCAACACCACAGAAGGTTCGACACGAGGTTTGATCGCCCAGGGCGGGGGAGCTGACAAACCCCTGTTGCGGGAGCTGAATGCCTCGACGCGAAGGGGCCAATCGCCACCAGCTACGGGAGTCAAGATCATCGGGGCCCCCGACAAGGAAGAACACAAGGGAAGGGCTTGAACTTTATTTCGCCTTCCACCACAGTGAGGAATGTGTAGGAGTCACTGTGGTGGATGTTCATGCTAAAATGTGTTTTGAAGTCTGTTGCTTTTAATTGTATGACTGACCTGGCCAGTGAAATTCCTCGTATTCCTCGTATTACCTCGTAAATTGGGGAAAAACGGTCGGCATGGACTGGAAGGGCCGAGAGGGCCTGTTTCTGTAATTGTTATATGGTTATATGGTTATATGGTATATGTTGCAAAACATACTTCGCGAATAAATTCTGATTCTGACATTTCGTGTTTGGTTTGCACAGGGATTATGATGCAAATCTTGCATCTATAAATATGCAGAAGCATTCAAGGTAAAAGTGTTGTGACCAAACTCTGATTCTAGATCTATTAGATGAAGCTATGAACAGAAAGGCGGATTCAACTAATTTAATATCATACTTGTATAATATCATTCTAAATATAGAAATACCATCATCTGACACAATTAGAAGAGACTGGGAACAAGAACTATCTATAAAAATCTCGAAAGAGAGATGGGATAAATACTTGCAATATGTGCATAAATGCTCGATCAATGTAAGACATATCTTAATTCAATTCAAAATTTTACATAGATTATATTACTCAAAAACTAAACTGAACAAAATGTTTCCAAATGTCTCTCCCATCTGTGACAAATGCTTATCTCAAGTGGCAACCATAGCACACTCCTTTGTCTTTTGCATAAAACTCCAAAAATGTTGGAATTAAATTTTTGAAATTTTTACAAAGTTATTTAAAATAAAACTGAAACCTAACGCAGAACTGATTATCTTTGGAACAATGGAAGTCGGCTTTGAGCTGACTTCGTTCCAAAAGAGTCTCCTTAACTATGGCTTAATATCGGCAAAAAAAACTTATACTAAAATTCTGGAAAAATGCACCCACACCAACGCTTAAAATGTGGATTTCAAATATGAAATCGTTACACCTCGAAGACATGAGATCCATCCTAGCAGGCAAATCTGACCAATTCTTAAAGATTTGGTCTCCCTTTATCGACTTATTACAAGCATATGGTGCAACATAACTCTGGAAATAAACTGTTTCAGAACCGGGTGAGGGGTGTGTAAAGATACGAAGCAGGTACATCCCTTTTATTTTATACTCTTTATATTGTTTTTTTTATTTTTCTCTTTCTCGTGCTTTACATCTTTATGGGCTCTCTCTTTCTACTTTTTCACAAACTATTAATATTATCTTATCTAACTTTCTCTCTCATTTTCTTGCTTCTGTTTCTATTATTAAATTTTAAAATAAGTTGTACATGAAATGTATTGTGTTATTCTTGGTTTATGCTACTGTACATTACTTCTAATAAAAATATTAGAAAACAAAAAATAAAAAATAAAAGTGTTGTGAAACAGGAGTGTCCCCAAGGGACCTAGTACAATGCTGCGATTCTCAGTCAACATCGGGTGTGTTACGATCTTGCCATGTGACAATGGAAAAATACAATGCATTTAAATTGCCCTGAGGCATTTACTGGAAATGTGTTTAAATGTTTATTGCTGTAATCTAGGTAATGTGGCTTTTATGGTAAACCACCTGTAAAGAGAGGGTTAGGTTGAGTAGTCATTTATTGGACAGAGAAGGTTATATAATCTGTCAGCTAAAACTGAGTTGTCAGCAAAACCGGCTTTTAGGAATAAAAATGCCTGTTATTCAGGACTTTTTCTTTGGACTGGGTCGTGACTGGTTTCAAAGGAAAACTGCAGGCCGTGCTATGGATAGGACCGCCTGCCACTGACAAGGGGGGGTCCAGCAGGCATTGTTAAGTATAAGTTGTTAAGTATAGATGCTTTGTCCATGATAAACCTCGTGTTGATTAATACTTTGTGTGGTCTCTGGTATCAAAACCCAATAGTCACAGTCAAAGCGCGTAGAGTAAGTGTTGCTTGTTGCATTACACAACCTCCCTCTAATACCAGTAACAATCATCACAGTCCTGGTCCATGCAAGGACCAAAGAGCTGGATTCCAGCGGTAAGGTGAAAGTGGCTGCTTCATCAATGTCCTTGCTTCCATCCTGAGGTCAGCGGTGGAAAGGTTTGCTAATGATTGCATTAATGTTCAAATCCATTCATAAACTCCTTTGCAAGTGAAGCAATGTATGCTTGCATGAAACACAGTGGTACAACAGATTAAGCTAACCTGGCCTTGGGTGCTGTTGCAGTTGGCAAATTCTGCCTGTAGCCATGCGGGGCTCCCCCAGCTGCATTGGTTTCAGGCACCTGGGTAACCTGGGTATTGGTAACACATGATGCCGTTAAACGAGTCTCCTCTGCCTGCACGTAACCCATATCCCTCCATTCTTTGCACATCCCAATGATATGTTGGTTCATAGATTAATTTGTTGTTGTAATCACCTTTCCGCTAAGTAGATGGGGAGTACATGAAGCTCAGAAGCGAGCGCAGGAAAGGGAGGGAATAAGTTGGAGATGCAGGGAAAAGCCTGGGAACTATAGTCCAGTGAGTCTGTGGTGGGCATGTTACTAGAGAGTATTATGAGAGATGAGATGTATCTGCATTTGAATAGAAAGGGGCTGATTAGGGATAATCAGTAGCCTACCCTGTGTCAAACACCTTGCTAAAGTCGATATGGACAATGTCTACAGCTTTGCCCTTGTTAACCTTTTTGGTTACTTTAAAACAAACATTCAGATTCGTAAGATATGATGTCCCATGTAACAGCTCAGGTTTTTATGCTCAAAGGCTTGAAGCCTAATAAAGGTTCTAATAAAAATGAATGAGTGCCACAAGTAATAGCCAGAGTTATCAACACGTCACAACAGAAAATGAACATGCCTACCTACTGCAGTGCCACAATGTTCACCCATAGTTCCCTTCTCCACTTGTGTGTCAAATCTGCCCTTTTCAGGCAATCGATTCAATTTAAAATTGAATAGCTGATCCAATACCTTTTCTTTGTGACAGTATGTGCTAGAATGTTGTGCAGGCACCTCCAAAATGTTAGACGTCATTATATCGTTTCCCAACCATCCCAGATGGTTTGATCCATCTTCTGATAAAATCTGCTCAATCCATGATTAAGCGAGTGACCTGTGTCACTGAGCTCTTGCTGGGCTTCAACAGCGCAGCACGTCCTTGGTAGGTCTCCCAACATCACACCTCTTGAATCCCATGGCAATCCGACCCAACTTATCTGAACACCTTCGCTCAGTCCGCCTGAACCTACCTGATCTCGTGGTTGCTAAACGCTTTAATCACCTTCCCGTTCCCACACAGACCATTCGGTCATGGATCTCCATCATTGTCAGAGTGAGGCTAAACGCAAATGGGAGGAACAGCATCTCATATTTCGCTTGGGCAGCTTACAGCCCAGTGGTATGAATGTTGATTTCTCTAACTTCAGGTAGCCCTTGCATTCCCCCTCGCTCTCTCTATCTCCTCCCCCCCCCCCCCCCCACCCTAGTCGCACAAGCTTTTCACTAACAAACAGCAAACAGTGGCCTGTTTTCTTTATAATCGTTACTTTGCTGCATGTCTTTCATTAATTGCTCTTTATCTCTTTACATCAACGTCTATATCTCATTTCCTGAATCCCTAACCAGTCTGAAGAAGGGTCTCAACCTGAAATGTCACCCATTCCTTCTCTCCAGAGATGCTGCCACTGAGTTACTCCAGCTTTTTTTCCACCAGATGACGCTTCGATGGCAGACTCGCCTACAATCTGTCTTTTTCGGGGGTTTTTTGTTAATTTTAGTGTGTTTTAAAAGTATGTGTTAATGTTCTCTAGTTTGTTTTATGTGGGGGGTGGGAGGGGGGGCTCGGGGGAAACTTTTTTTCAATCATTTACGTTGCCGGAGATGTGATTATTTTCCAGATTGTATCTCTGGTCGCTCTGCGGCCTAACATTGTAGAGTTGCAGGCCTTGCTCGGGACTGTCTTTGAGCCCCACCGCGGGACGTGGAGTTGCCATCAGAGCCAATTCCTTGCCTGGGATCGAAGCTCCAACTGCGGCCTGTGAAGTTTAGCACCAGGAGCTCGCAGTCTTCGGTTGAAACCGACGTCGGGAAGCTCCAAAAGCCGTACGACTTTCGACTAGCCCCGACCCGGGGTAGATCACCTGGCGCGGGAGAGCTGATATACCCCCCGATGCAAGAGCTTGATCGCCTCAACGAGGAGGCCCACTGTTGCTACGGGACTTAGATCATCCGTCAACGGAAGGTTAGAGGCCCCCGACCGCTGGAGGACAAAGAAGGGAGAGATTGAACTTATTTTCGCCTTCTATCACAGTGAGGAATGTGGAGGGGTCACTGTGGTGGATGTTTATGTTAAAATGTATTTGGTGTGTTCCGCTGCTTTTTATTGGTATGACTGTATGGCAAATCAAATTCCTCGTATGTTGCAAAACGTACTTGGCTAATAAAGTATGATTTTATGTGTCTATCTCCACTCATCTCAATGCTTTACTTTAGCTTAAAGCTTTTATTGGTTTGTAAATAAGTTTAGTTTATCGCCACAAGTACCGAGGTACAGTGAAAGGCTTTTTTTGCATGCTAATCAGTAGGCAGAATGACAATATACGTGATTAAAATCCAACCATCCACAGTTTACAGATAGATACATGATAAAGGAAATAACATTATAATTCATTTCTTTAACTTTTCCGTTTACTTAATTGCAATAATTATTTTAGGAATAAAATCACAGCCTTCTCCCAGTACATCTGACCAGAGTCCAGAGTCGGGGCAAAGCTTTGTTATCAATTGTTACCATTGTTTTATACCTCTTGCTGACGTTTGGCACAATGAAGCAGTTCTGATTATTTAAATGAGATTTCCACTGTAAGTCATCGATCTGTGATATTGACTCAGTTTTTCGATTTCTATATTTACATACAAAGGTGATGATTGAACCGGGTCCAGCTGAACTATTTATTACTGGCACAGATTGCTATATCATAGCTACCTGTCGCGTAAAAGTATTTCTCCTCACATCCCTCTGTCTCTTTTTACCCATTTGTTCAAATCTATATCCCCTGCCCTTGAACCATCTGTGGTAACAATTTTTCTCCAGTTTTCCAATCTCTATAAATGTAATCCAATGCATCTTTCTCAAAACTTCATTTGACTTTCTTCATCTGAAAGTGCCACTTAGTGTTTTCTGTTAGCTGAATGACACATTTTGATGTCCTGAGGTTGTGAAAGTCTTTTCCAATGAGGTCCATCCGTTGAGTCTGAGTTAGATTCTTGTTATTTTCCAGTGGGATCTGCAGCCAACAGTTCTTGTCCAATTGGTACCTATCCCTTTACACCAGGGATTGGAAATCAAACCAACTGCAGAGCCTGCGAGCCAGGATACTGGTGCCGGATTGAAGGTTTGTGAAACTTTTCTAATGGCTCTTCAGATTATTCTAAAGTCAAAAAAATGTGAAAGATTTATGCCCAAAGTATAATTCAGAGCAGCGAAGCGCAAATTCAAGGGAGAGTGGAAAAAAGTTCTTCTGCTTGTTAATGTTCATAAGTCGTAGGAGAAAAATTGGTTTCCACTGCGATGTCATTCACAATTTCTACTATGAACGACATTAATACGAATAATATATACTCGCCGATCATCAGTGTTGGTGCTAAAGTTACATATTGAGCACACAATTTGTAGTTTGTCATCATTCTGCACTCGTTGCGTTTTACTGCAAACATCATTGCTTTTGTCAAGAACCATTGCAACAGTTCCAGCTGTGCGTTGGTGTTTGCTGCAGTTCATAGACTGTTTTAAGTGGACTGTTTGCTGCTTGCCACTGCACACTGAGTGCCTTTGCTGTAATATAAACTATTGGTGTGAACATGAAACTACTTCAACAATGATTTGTGGTCACGAGTCCACCTCCTGCATGACATGGTCAAGAACAAGACCATCTCTCCCTTCGATGGCATTGTGCTGGGTATGAAGGCCAGCAGTGTCCTGGGTTTGGATACCCAGTAGGTCTTCGCAACATCGTCCCTTGCAGATCCGGATAATGTTGCCTTTTCTGTTTCCTATTGTTTTAGGGCTCTTGGATTACACTCATTACCCCTGTCCCATTGCTCACTTTTGTCCAAAGGGAACAGGAACTCTTGGGGATGAACACCTTCCTAAGCCCTGCCCTCCAGGCACATACAGAGACGTTGAACAGGGAGCAGGTAAGTTTGGAAATATTAGGCATGCCTCTGATTGTGTGATGGTGCCATCTGCTAAATTAAAGGGAGTTATTCATCTGATTGTCTCATTTTTGCACTAGATATTCTTGACTGTTGGCCATGCCCAACTGGAACATATAGTCTGACCAAAGCAGCTATACGCTGCATCCAGTGTGATCCTGGGATGTTCTGTCCAGAGGGAACACAAAACCAAACCCTCTGCCCAGCAGGTATGGACCAGTGTGCATATGAAAGATCTACAGATGCTGGTTTAAACTGAAGATAGACACAAAATGCCAGAGTTACTCAGCGGGACAGGCAGCATCTCTGCAGAGAAGGAATGGGTGATGTTTTGGGTCGAGACCCTTCTTCAGGCCGATCGGGTTCGATCCTGATCTTGGGTGCTGTCCGTGTGGAGTTTGCATGTTCCCCCCGTGACCATATGGTTTCCTCCAGGTACTCCGGTTCCCTCCCGCATCTCAAAGACATGTAGGTTTGTAGGTTAATTGGCCTCTATAAATCTCCCCTAATGAGTAGGGGATGGAGGCAAAAGTGGGATTACAGCGAACGATTGTGAACGGGTGATTGATCGATGCCGTATCTTTCAATTCAATTCCAAAAGTGTAGAAACTCACAAAGAATGACAAATTTTTCCCGTGATTTCCATGGCCATTGCTCCATAATTATGGCGGACAAATAGGAGAACTTTCCAAACAGCAAAACTCATCCTTTTATATCACAAAAAATAAAACACAAAGTGCTTTTGTGGGGAATAATCTGAATGGAGCTGAAATGATGAGAATCTGAGCTATTATTCTGTGTTCCAGGTTATTACTGCAGCATGGCCTTGCCCTATTTGCCCTGTCCTGCTGGCTATTACTGTCCAGAGGGGGCTCGTGCTCCAGTCGATTGCCCAGTTGGACATTACTGTCCTCAGGATATTGTTGTCGGCCATGAAGGTTCCATGCAGGGTAAGCACCTTGTTATCTGATATTGACCTTATTTCGATCAAAGATAGACACAAAATGCTGGAGTAGCTGTGGGTCAGGCAGCATCCATGGAGAAAAGGAATAGGTGATGTTTCAGGCTGGAATCCGTCTTCAGACCTCCTTCAGTCTGAAGAAGGGTTCTGATTTGAAACGTCAGCTACTCCTGTTCTCCAGAGATGCTGCCTGACCTGCTGCGTTTTTTTAGCATTATGTGTCTATCTACGGTATAAACCAGCATCTGCAGTTCCTTCCCACACATTATTTCAATCAAATATGATCGGTTTTAATGATCAAAGCAGATTAAATGGTACTGGTGTTCATGATCAAATAGAATACAATGTATTTTTGGTAAAGTGTTTATATATTTAAAAAAAAAAAAAAGAACTGCAGATGCTGGTTTACAAAAAAAAACAAAGTGCTGGAGTAACTCTGGATTAGGCAGCATCCCTGGAAAACATAGTGAGGTGACATTTCGGATGAGGACCCATCGGAGTATTTTGGGCCCTGGAGAAGGCTAAAGGCCTTATCTTATTCCATGTCTTAATTGCTTAGACCTTACACAGTGTACATGTTCTGCCAGAGAATATTATAAAGCTACACAGTACTTACACACCTTTAATCTTTTGTCAGTTATTGGCGCAATGAAGCCAGTGAAATGCCCTCTGGGTTACCGGGAGTATGATGGATCCAGTCGGAACACCTTCAACGGCACTTGTGAGCCTTGCCCAGCAGGTTATTATGGGAACCACAGCGAACGCCAGGTCTGCCTAGAGTGCCGAGCGGGTGTGGTCTGCCTTCAAGGAGCCACCACCACGGATCCAACGTCAAACGTGGCAGAGCACGAGATGATGGCGGTCAGATCTTACGTCTGTCCAAAAGGTAGATTGGTTTTGAAGAGCAACCATCTCTTTCAACTGCACCATTGTACCCGACCTAGGATCAGATGCATTCACACAATTGTAGTCACATAGACTCACACAGCACAAAAACAGGGTCTTGGGCTCAACTTCTCCATGCTGTTCAAGATGCCCCACCTAAGCCACTCCCATTTGTCTGCAATTGGCCCATATCCATATAAAACTTTCCTCTCCATGTACCTTTCCAAATGTCTTTTGAATATTCGTGAATTTCAATGTTCTTATTGTAACTGCCTCAACTGCTTCCTCTGGCAGCTCATTCCATAAACCAACCACCCTCATTGTCAAACCACTGCCCCTTGGATTCCTTTTAAATCGTTCTCCTCTCAGCTAACATAACATAAACTGGAGCGTAAGCCTGATCTTCCAACCTACCTCATTGTGAACCTTGGACTTTTTACTGTAACAATAATGTCATAACTGTTATACTATATTCTGCACTTTGGTATTTTTCTCTTTGCATGTTCTGTTATACGCTGTGACTTGATTGTACTCGAGTATAGTTGATGTGGCTGGATAGCACGCAAATAATATTTTTCAATGTATCTCACTGCACCTGACAATAATAAACCAGTACTAATACCAACAGTCAAAATTCTGGTTTTATTCTGCGATATGCTAAAGAAAAAGTGTGGCACAGTGGTGCAGCGGTAGAGTTGCTGCCTTAGAGTGGCAGAGACCCAGGTTTGATCCTTAGTTTGTACATTCTCTCTGGGTGTTCCGGTTTCCTCCCACACTCTAAAGATGTACAGGATCGTAGGTTAATTGGCTTCAGTAAACATTGCAAGGATAATGCTAATGTGCAGGGTGATTGCTAGTCAGCGTGGATTCGGTGGGCCAAAGGGCCTGTTTCCATGCCGCATCTTTAAAGTCTGAAATGTATCTGCTGGAAAGGTGAACTCACTAAAAGCACACCTTCTGCACAATCATTTGCAGGTCACTACTGCCCTGACGGGAGTGCTGCGCCAATTCCTTGTCCCATGGGCACTTACAATCCCAGTGAACGAGCGGGCAACGTGGAGAGCTGCCTGCGGTGCCCCACCAACCGCTTCAACCATTTAACAGGGCAAGCTGCCTGCTTCATCTGTGGTTCACAGGCCCTGCAGCCTGAAGAAGGGAGCGACCATTGCGTTTGCATTCAGTCTGGACAGATATTCCAGGTGAGAACATTAAGGTTTGCACTCCTTCAGGAACAGGTTCCTCCCCGATGTCATCGGACTACTGAACATCAGAGGTCCTCTCATAAGCTAAGTCCCTGTAGAAGAGGCACTTTTTTTCTGCAATGCAATAATACTATACTATATTCCACACTCTGGTATCTTTCTCTTTGCACTACCTGTGGTAATTGTGTATGGCGTGGTTGTCCTTGTGCATAGTATGGTTTGACTGGATTGGATGCATGTGTATCTTGGTACACATGGCAAAAAGTAAACTAAACCAATACCAATAGCTTGGAGCATTCACCTAACTGGAATCCACTGCTCGCCCATCTTTCCAATGAAGCACACCCTCCCCAATTTCAGTCCTGTTTCTTATTCGTGTAAATTATTTGGGGTGTTAGATTTAAAGCCTAGATTTAAAGAGGAGTGCTCTGTTCCATTGACATCACAGAGACTATTTTAACAAAACAGAAAGTGCTGGAGGAAATCAGCAGGTCAGGCAACATCTGTGGAGAACATGGATCTAAGAAGTTTCAGGTCAAGAGGAGTGAGAAAGCTGGAAAAGCGATGTGGGTCTGTCCATTTCCTCCTCGGATGCTGCCTGACCTGCTGAGTTCCTCTAGCACGTTGTACTTTGCTCAAGCTCCTAACGTCTCCAGTTCCTTGTGTAATCTCATTTTAACAATGGGTCTGGGCATGGTCAACATTGTTTGCTCTAGACCACAGGAGGTCTTCCCAGACATGTACATGCTAACCACCCTACTCCTGTCTCTGGTGGTCTGAAATGTATGCCTTTTTCCATGTATAAGTGTAGAAATTTGTTGGCACTGGAAACATTCCTGTTTTCTGGAGCATGCACCAGTGTCACCCTGTGGTGTTCCCTTGAGGCATGTTTGCGTGGGTGGCTGTGCTTTTGTGCCCCTGTTATGTGTATGCTATTTAATCTTTCTCAGCCCAGTGACTCGCATTGTACGTGTGCTGTGAGATATCAGATGGTATCTGAAGAAACAAGAGAGTGCGGCAGGAAGCAGTATGACATTTGCAGTGAAGGAGCCAGCAGGAATCAGGATGGAGCTTGTCTAATGATCAAAGAGTGGGAGGAATATTGTTCACTGAAGGTCTGTACCACTGAGGGAAGTTTCATGTATCTCCTGCCTTCTCCACACGACATCCCAGGGTGTCATATTAGAATCTTTCAAACCTTGACAAAGTTGGAAACCAAATTTCACTTGTGTTCAGTTAACCAACCAGATGATATGTGGTAGGAGAAATAAATATTCAGCAGAGATCCTCCTTTGAAATGTAACAAAAAAAATTACAAATGCTAGAAATCTGAAATAACACAAAGTGCTGTAAATGTTCAGCAGGTCATGTCGAACCTGGCAGGAGAAATATGGTTACAGTTCACATTAATGACCTTTCATAGGATGTCTTCCTGATCAATGTCTTTTCATTGGGGTTGAAGAAAAGGCATGATTTGATGAGTTTGCTGTGTTTCTATTTTCGTTTGGCTGACTTGTTTCTTTCCCAGTAATTATTTCTGTCTTGTATTGAGAAACACTCTCAACCTTTTACATCCACCCATAATATCAGGTGAGGCATCACTTTACGACTCGTGGATAGATAGTATGGGGAGACAGTTCAACGCTGTGTTACTTACAGATCGCCCTTCTGCAGAGTGCTTGGTTCATAACTCTCTGATTCAGAAGGAATCACAAAAACACAATGGAACAGCTGGAAGAGCCATTGCCTCACAGCACCGGAGACCCGGTTTGATCTTGACCATGGATGCTGTCCATAAAGAGTTTGCACGTTCTTTCTGTGACCGTGCGCTTTCCTTCCCACATCCCAAAGATGTGCAGGTTTGTGGGTTAATTGGCATCTGTGCTGGCCGTAGTATGTAAGGAGTGGATGCAAAGTGGGATAACACGGGACTAGTGTGAACAAGGTGACCGCTGGTCAGCGCGGACTTGGTGGGCCGAAGGCCCTGTTTTCACGCTGCATTTTTCACTCAAGTCAATATTAATATTCATTCTGGAAAGGTAATTTATAGATTTAACAGGAGGCCTATAAAAATGGATACTTTGCTATCCAGGATACAGTGAGTAGGTCTGGGGAGATGAGAGGAAGAGAAGTGTGGGGGGGGGGGGGGGGGGGGGGGGGGGAGGGAGGAGGAGGGAGAGAGAGAGAGAGAGGGGGGTGTTGTGAAAATAAATGAGGAGTCACCGTTTCCCCTGGCTGAAGGCTACACTGCTATCCTTGAATTAGATGTTTAATACCTCGTTCTGAGGTAAAATGATTTTTGTCTTTCAGCGCATTGGAACAAAGGATATGGTGAAGGGAAAGAGAGTGTGGACTGGAGAATCAAATGGCATTGAGATTTATACTGAATGGCAGGGCAGGCTTGATGATCCACTTGTCTGACCCAGTCTAAGAGGATGCCGCAATAAACGCCTATCGGTACCAATTCCTCCATTTCCTACCGTCCTTGCCATTGTTCCCATATTAACATGTAGAGTTAAAAACAGCAAATCCTATCAAAGTAGGAGTGGTTAGAGGATCTAGACCGTTGGAGGCCTGCCTACATTTCGTTACATTGCCATGGAGGACATAACCTCTGCAGTACATAACCTCTGCACTCGCCCCCACCAACGACTGCTTGGTAACTCTGTGATTTCTAGCACTCCCCGCAGATCCGGCTTCCAATTTAGTTTGATACGCTCTTGTGTAATGCCTTGGGATAAGTCACTGGGAGCATGAGGTAAATTTAACCTGTTGTTTGGATTATTTTACTGAGATCCAACAGTGTGTTTATTTTACACAATGTTGCCTGTGACCTGTGCACTTCCATCTTGTAATGTTCGCTGAAGTGGTTGAATTGCTATTTCATTCTGCTCTGTTTCAGTGACTTTGAGGCCGATGGTTACAGGATGCTTTGTTCGTTTGCAGGTTTGTGCATCCCCTGCAGACTACCAGGGCTTTGACAGATATTTGGGCCTTTGTCTCTGCCGGGTTGTTGCCTTGGACTCTGTGTGTGACCAGCAGTGCAGACGGCTCCAGTGCAGCAGGCTGCAAATACTCTGCAAAGGAGGACCAGGGCTTCTCATCACATACAACAGTGGCTTGCAGGTACCAACAGAGCATTTAAGTGGAAAGCACTTCCCTTGTGGTTTAGCTGGTAACTGGGTTTAGACTTTTAGATTTTAGACTTTAGAGATACAGGTTTTTTAGGAAACAGGCCCTTCGGCCCACCGAGTCCCCGCTGGCCAGCGATCACCCTGTCAACCAGCCCTATCCTACACACAAGGGACAATATACAATTTACAGAAGTCAATTAACCTTCAAACCTCTATGTCCTTGGAATGTGGGAGGAAACTGGAGTACCCAGAGAAAACCCACAGGCAGGACGTACAATCTCCATACAGGCTGCACCCAGAGACAGGATCGATCCTCGGTCTCTACAGCTGTAAGGCAGCAACTCTACCACTGCTCCACTCCGGGTTAACTGAGGTAATGCAAGGATTGGTCAGATGGACTGTGCTTCCCACTTTATCTAGCAGCAGTGAATGATGTGATTACAATTACTTTCTGCAGAGAAGGGAAAGGGGAAGGCCAAACAGAGTTTCAACTCTAGGGGAATACTCTTGATTTTGATAGTCCCTACAATAGAAAGCATACTGTGGGATTGTATAACAGCTTCACAGAGCTATGGATGTAGCCCAGTCCATCACATTGATCAGACTCCCCACCATTGACTCCATCTACACTACACACTGCCTTGGGAAAGCAGCCAACGTAATCAAAGATCATTCCCACCTCAGTCATTCTTTCTTCTCCCCACTCCAGTCAGGCAGAAGATGGAGAAGCTTGAAGATGTGTAACACCAGACTCAGGAACAGATTCTTCCCCTCTGTTACAGTCCTCCATGAGATGGGGTAGAGTCTGATTCTCCTCTATATTAATGCAGACATGGGATTTGTTTCTGGAACTGTTACACTACAATGCGGAGATCCGTATTCTGCACTCTGCATCTCTCCCTTTGCTCCGCCTGTTGTATTTGAGCTTGGCTTGGTCGTACTTACCCGATCTGTCTGGATAGCACGCAAAACAAAGCTTTTCGCTGTACCTTTGTGAGATACGCTTTGTGCTCACAATCACTGCTCAAAGACCAAATTGTGGAAGCAAGATTCTTTATTTTCTAGTCTGCAGAACCGGGTGCCTCTCCAAGTTGAGACACACCGAAGTCAGAGAAGTCATCCCCCTTTATACACACGATTTTACATTCAACCTCCCCTCCGGACCCTTCTCCAATCAGGGTCTGAGGTGCACAATCTGTAGGTACATCCGCCCAGTACCTCCCATATCATACATCGCATGTCCAGACATGTTCATGGTAATGAGCAGTTTCTTGACCAGGGGTGTGTTGTAATATTCATTTATTCTATTAAGCATGCTCAGTTGTTCATGACCTACCCTAGTTTTACTCACCTCCAAGTGAACCCTCTCAGTTCTCCTATATCAGTACTAAAGCTAAGCTATAGTGACAAGGGTCCCATCTATCACTCCATTCTACTGACAGGGATCTCTCTACATCACTCCCTTCTATCGCTATACAATGCTATTACTTCTTACTCAAGGATGGGTCTGGTAACTTTTATACACAGCTGTGTCAGAACCCTCTCCCTGGCCCCTATCAGTTTGAATCCTCTTTAAAGCTTCTTACTATAATGGGGTTTAATCACTTTATCCCTCACACCTTGGTGAACGTGACAATCATAAACCTAAACCTGATCCAGTGAGGCAGACGGGCGGTCCCTCAGGTGACCCTATGCACAGCACGCATCTCCAACCCTTAATGTGGGAGGGTTGGCACAATGAATTTCACTGGGCATCAAGCAAGGACAGAATTAGACAATCTTTATATGTCCCCAGCCTGTAGATGCAGTCCGCTACGCTAATGCTGGGAGCTTGTCTTAGGCGGTCAACCCCCTCTATGATATGAGGAAGCTCTTCTAGAACATCAGACATAAGACATGGAACATAGAGCACTGGAACAGGCCCTACGGTCCACAATGTCCTTGCCAAACATGATAACTAATGTTTCATAAATAAACATGAGTCCAGAACCAGGGGCCACATTTTAAGAATAAGGAGTAAGCCATTTAGAACAGAGACAAGGCAACACATTTTCTCACAGAGAGTGGTGTCTGTGGAATTCTCTGCCTCAGAGGGCGGTGGAGGCAGGTTCTCTGGATGCTTTCAAGAGAGAGCTAGTTAGGGCTCTTAAAAGTAGCAGAGTCAGGGGATATGGGGAGAAGGCAGAAGCGGGGTACTGATTGGGGATGATCAGCCATGATCACATTGAATGGCGGTGCTGGCTCGAAGGGCCGAATGGCCTTCTCCTGCACCTATTGTCTATTGTCTAATCTACTCTGCCTGCAAGTGGTCCATATCTCCCCATCCCTCTTCCCCCACCTCCCCCCCCCCCCCCCCCCCCCCCCCCCCCATTCACTTCTTACATAAGACGTTAACTCTGAGGCTGGCGTATACTTTGGCTCACAGGTTGAGGTGCCTTTGAACCACATTGGAAGGGTCCTGAACAGTGGAAATGCCTTGGAGAGGATCCCGTGCCCTCCACATCATAACTTCATTCGGACAGTGTACCTCGTGGAGATGTCTGGTGAGACCTTATTACAGGTTCTCAAATCTTATTGTGAATGAAAAACCAATTGCTGTTCTCAAAATTCGACTTTCAAAGCAGAGAAATATATACATTTCTTTATTCGTGTTGCAAAGTTCCATTTATTCTGGGAAATTAAGACAAATGAACAAAACCTTGATTTGCTACCACATGGAATATAACAATTATCATTTACTGAGAGGGGGCAATTCGTGTTTAAATGAAATAGTATTAATCTGAGATTAAATGCTTTTATGCTTGTCATTGGTACTGTTTGGACATGATCAGCCATGATCACATTGAATGGCAGTGCTGGCTGGAAGGGCCGAATGGCCTACTCCTGCACCTGTTGTCTATTATCTATTGTATTGGGTGCTGCAGCACAAAGACTGAAGGCCCTTCATCCAGACAAACAGCTCCTCTGCATTATTGTTACAGAACATACAACATAGAATAGTACAGAGGATAAACACAAAAAGCTGGAGTAACTCAGCGGGCCAGACAGCACTTCTGGAGAGAAGGAATAGGTGAGGTTTTGGGTCTTCAGACAGTATTGCACAGGAACAGGCCCCTTGCCCCACCATGCCTGTGCTGAACATTATGCCAAATTAAACCAATCTCATCTGCCTATAGATGATCCATATCCCTTTAATTCTTGCATATCCTTGTGCCTTTCTAAAACCCTCTTAAATGCCACTATCCCATCTGACTCCACCACCATCCCTGACAAAGTGCTCCAGGCATCTACTGCTCTCTACAAAAAAATATTTGCCCCATGCATCTCCTTTAAACTTTGTCCCTCTCACCTAGAGCTATGGATTCTGGCCATTGACATTTCTGACCTGGGAGAAAGGTTCTGGCTAACTCCTCCTATGACATAATGTTATATACTTCTATCTGTCTCCCTTCAACCTCTGGTATGCCATAGAAAGCAATTCAGGTTTATCCAACCTTGTATCTAATATTGCCTAATCCAGGTATCATTCTGGTAAACGTCTCCAAAGTCTCCACATCCTTGCGAAAATGGGGCGACCAAAACTGCACACAATATTCCTGACAAGTTTAAGCTATATTTTCCTGATACTTTTTCAAAATAAGGGTTGGTTACAATGCAGTCTTGAGCAGACTCAATGGGTCGAATGGCCGAGTTCTGCTCCTAGGTCTTATGATCTATTATGATCAAAAAGTTAGTTAGAATGTCGTTGAAATTGGATCATATTTAGAATGTCGTTGAAATTGGATGCACATGGAAAACACAAAGCTGTCTCGGTCATATCCCATCTCATATTTCCCATGCATCTCTGACTATCGTTCAAAGCAGGTAGACTCCTCATTAATAGGCACAGATATATAATGCCTGAAAGGTTAACACTGTTGCTCTCTCTTCATAGTTGCTGCCTGACCCGCTGATTCTCTGCAGCATTTTCTGGTTTTATTTCAGATTGCCAGTATTTGCAATGATCTGATATGAGTTTAATAAGGTTGTGATTTAGCGTGCGTGAAAAGATACCAAGTTTAGACACAAAGCTGGGGTAACTCAGTGGGTCAGGCAGCATCTCTGGAGAAAAGGAACAGGTGACGTTTTGGGTCGAGACCCTTCTTCAGACTCCTTGCTTAATGTCCTTGCTTAATGGTGTTTTACAGAGAAAGGATTTCTGGGTGTATATGATCCAGATCCCAGCAAGTTAAAAAGCTTGCTAGAAAGCAACTTTACTCAGCATCCATCATTGAATATCTCTCCAGGTAATTGTAGATGAAATGTCTTTTGTGACAGTCTACATGCTTGTTTTCTCTCTGACCGTCTATGTACTTAATGTGTGACTTCATTTGGTTTCACCAATGCACTATAATAAATCTTGGCCAACGCACACCAAAGATCCTACAGCGAGCAAGATAGACCACTCGACGAAAAAGACGTAGTACGGTCATGGGCAGATTCATGGGTAATTTTCAGCCCCATTTCCGTAACCGGCTTCCGTCTCCGCACCAAAGATCCCATAGGATACGAGTGCGGAGACGGAATCCGGTTACGGAAACATCCTGGCAAAAATAAAAGTTATTTGGGAAAAAACTTCTCATTTTCAGAATTTTATTAACACAAACTGTTCCCCCGCAACGTTGATTACACTGCGAGTCGGGTCGGGTTATGGAAATGGATGAAAAAAAGGCCCACGTTCCGCTCCATTGCGTACTACACGTCAGCCCATTGCATTTAGGGGTGATCTATCTTGCTCCGCTATAGGATCTTTGATGCACACTGTATGACAAAAGGCTAAATTTCTCTTCATATTTTTGTTTGTGGAGTTAATGACAGCCAGCATTGATTATGTGACATCACCTGTAGTCCACCCATTACAAACGGGGTTGTGACGATAACCTGATCAAAACCGGAATAAAGACACAATGGGCTGGAAACACTCAGCAGGTCAATCAGCATCTGTGGATAGAGAAACCATTAATATTTCAGGTCAATGCCCCAGACAAACCTGAGAATATTAACAGAGGCACAAGGAACTGCAGATGCTGGAATCTTGCGGAACACACAAAGTGCTGGAGTAACTCAACGGATCAGTCGGCATCAGTGCAAGGAATAGCCAGGTGGCATTTCAGGTTGGGACTTTTCTTCAGACTCCTGACCAAAAACGTCACTTGTCCATTCCTTCCTCAGATGCTACCTTACCTGCTGAATTACTCCAGCACTTTGAAATATAATTTTCCATATCTAATAAAGGGTCATTGACTTGAAATATTAACTCTGCTTCCAGAAAACTGCTGCCAGATCTACAGAGTATTTTTGTTTCAGATTTCTAGCAGTTCTAATATTTACTGCCAGAAGTGAAGGAGACTTATTATTTGGTGTGGAGGATATCTGACTGGAACTCCTTCCATATGCTAGGCTACTGTTTGATTCACCTCTACCCTATTCAGAGCATTGGACTTTTTCTAAGAAACTGCTGCGATACAAGGCTGAGAACCATGTTCTGACCATATTACGTCATTGGGTGGCACCGCGTGTGGCAGCCTCGCCAGCAGCTGTCTGTCCTTTCATCCTATTTTTATTTTTAGTCTGTCTAAAAGTTGGAGGTCTTTTAGTCATTTTTATGTGGAGGGAGGGGAGCGGGAAACTTTTTCAGTCACTACCTGGTCGAGGATGCATCTTTCTCCGAGCCGCATCTTCGCCCCCCCCCCCCCCCCCCCCCTCGCGGCCCACCATCTGGATTGGCGCGGCCTTTCCTGCCGGAGTCCGTCCAGAGATTCAGCAGCGGCGCAGCTCTGAGTTACCATCGCGGGACGGGCGATGCCTTACCGAGGATCGCCGTGTGGAGCTCCGCAGTGTTGGGCCAGCTGTTTAACACCGTGGAGCTGTGGTCTGCGGAGCTTCCAGCTGCGGGCGGCGCCCACTTTGACATTGCGGAGCCTGGGATCCTTGCCGGGGTCGCCAGCGTTGAATCTCCGCCCAGCTCGGCCTGTGGACTTCAGGAGCAATGGTCTCCGGTAGGAAGCGGCCGATTCGGAAACTCCAAGCCGCTGAGAATGTTCTCCGTTCCAACGGCGGAGTTCCGATCATCCCGGCGAGAGTGCCTGAAACATCGGGCCACCGTTGCGGCAAATGCGGAGGGTCCATAGGTCCCGACCACGGGTGGACAAGAGGAAGAGGACTGAACTTTATTGCCTTCCCTCACAGTGGGAAATGTTGATTCTGCTGTGTGGGGATGTTCAGGTTAAATTCTATCGTGTATTGTGTTCTTTATATTTGTATGGCTGTATGGTAACTCAAATCTCACTGTACCAATTGGTGCATGTGACAATAAATGTCTCTTGCCTCTTGTCTTGACTCTGCCTTTGAGTCTGAACTGATTGTACCTATGTTGGGTAATATCTCATCTGTTTGGATAGCATGCAAAACAAAGCTTTTCACGGTAGCTCGGTGACAATAGTGAACCTAAATCTACACCAATTCAGAGTTAGTCTCAAAATGGTTTTACATCTTTCAGAAAATGCAAGCGAGCACGAGACATCGCCCAAATCCACGGATCCTGACGCGCAAGGGACACCTGGCGAAAACGTCACGTTATTCTCTGGCATCTACAACCCTGTCACCTGCATCCACACTGGAAGCATCATCCTGTTCACAGTGTCCTGCAAACATTACCCTGTGTATGACAGGTATGTACAGGTATGTCCCTCTCCCCATACTATGTCTGAAGAAGGGTCTCGACCCAAAACGTCACCTATTCCTTTTCTCCAGAGTTGCTGCCTGACCCACTGTGTTACTCCAGCATTTTACATCTATTGCAGGTATGTACACACATGCATTTCATAATGTAACATTGCACCCACATACATTTAATCTAACAGCTCAAAATATGTAATTATCACCCTGGATTATATTGTCACTAAAAACTACTATCCATGTGGATATGTAGACTGCAGATGCTGGAGTCATGAGCAAAACACAGAATGCTGGAGGAACACAGTGGGTCAGGCAGCATCTGGGTAAGGAATTGACAAATGCTGAAGTAGGGTCCCAATCTGAAACATCGCCTGTTTATTCCCCTGTGTTTAACCTGATCTGTAGCCATTGAGTTTAAGTTCCTGTGCAACCCTACTCGGAACCCAACTGTATGGAAAATTAAAAGTGGAAAAAAATGGATGGGCAGCGTGTGGAGCGTGTTTGATGTTGCAAAGACGAGTTTCATACCCAGTGTCGATTCAATTCCCACGCGAGTATTCACAGCCCCTTCTGTGCCCACACAACGCTCATTTGCTTGAGTTCCTAAAAGGCCTGTCCCACTTGGGCGCCATTTTCACGCCATTTACGCTGCACGACGCACGCGTCATGACGAACACGTGATGTGCGCATTACGCGCGCATGGTGCGTGGTGACGTAGGCAGTGACGCGCGGTCGCAAGCGGCGCCCCAGGATTTTGAGATTCACAAAATCTTTGCGTGCCTCCTGCATGACGCGCAGATGACGCCCAAGTGGGACAGGCCTTTAAATGAACACTCGTTGGCTTTGTGACTTTCCTGAGCAATACTGTCACCTTGTGAACAAATTACAGCCTGCAGACTTGTGACAGCTGGGAACTGGATAACAGTTCATTAAGAACATAAATACAAGCAGGATAGGTCAACAAGCCCCATTCATCAAAAATAAGACACAGTGTTAGATTAACTCAATGGGTTAGGCAGCATCTCTGTGCTGGAGTAACTGGAGTAAGAGCGGAAACAGGCCATTTGGCTCACCGAGTCCGCGCCGACCAGCGTTCCCCGCACGTTAACGCTATCCTACACACACTAGGGACAATTTACAATTATACCAAGCCAATTAACCTACAAATCTGTACGTCTTCTTGGAAGTGTGGGAGGAAACCAAAGATCTTGGAGAAAACCCACTCCATCACTTTGTCTTTTTTAAAATGTGTTGCTCCAGCACTTTGTTCCTTTTTATAAAATAAATCAGTATCTGCAGTTATTTGTTTCTCCGTTCATCAAGATCATGGCTGCTCTTTGACCTCAGTACCATTGGGCAGGAAAATGGATAGGAAGGTTAAGAGTGATATGGGATGTCCAGCAGGCAGCTGGGAATAGTGTAGATTGGCACTTTGGGCCAAAGGTCCTTTCTCTGTTCTCTGTGACTATGAAGCTACTGCCAAAACACTTGATTCCCCTAAAATCCAGAAATGCTTTGAATGAACTCTGTGAGTATCCACTGAATTCTCTCCAGCTATAGAGGAACTCCTCAGATGATCTGTGTTGGATTCTAACTTGGGTCTTGGAGATAGAATCATAGAATCATAGAAAATAGGTGCAGGAGCCTTGCACCGCCATTCAATATGATCATGGCTGATCATCCAACTCAGTATCCTGTACCTGCCTTCTCTCCATACCCCCTGATCCCTTTAGCCACAAGGGCCACATCTAACTACCTCTTAAATATAGCCAATGAACTGGCCTCAACTACCTTCTGTGGCAGAGAATTCCACAGACTCACCACTCTCTGTGTGAAAAAAGATCTTCTCATCTCGGTCCTAAAAGACTTCCCCCTTATCCTTAAACTGTGACCCCTTGTTCTGGAGTTCCCCAACATCGGGAACAATCTTCCTGCATCTAGCCTGTCCAACCCTTTAAGAATTTTCTAAGTCTCCATAAGATCCCCCCTCAATCTTCTAAATTCCAGCGAGTACAAGCCAAGTCTTTCTTCATATGGAAGTCCTGCCATCCCAGGAATCAGTCTGGTGAACCTTCTCTGTGCTCCCTCTATGGCAAGAATGTCTTTCCTCAGATTAGGAGACCAAAACTGTACGCAATACTCCAGGTGTGGCCTCACCAAGACCCTGTACAACTGCAGTAGAACCTCCCTGCTCTTGTACTCAAATCCTTTTGCTATGAAGATGAAAGAATCGTGTCCCTGTATGAGAGGTTTGCTATGTTAGGGTGACTGCGGAGAGCAGAAACATGAAGAAGTGAAGCTCCAGCCACATTACATGCTTGTCCTTCATTAGTTCCTCAGGTTTACATGATTTATTTACAGGATTTGAACATCACTGCTAAAATGAGATTTAATGTCCGTTCCTAGTTATCTTTGAGAAGGCGACGGTGAGACACTGAAGTCTGTGATGAATGTGCTCCCACTCTATTGCGGGGAAGGGAGTTCCAGGATCTAGACCAAGTCAGTATCAGTGTGTGATTCGGTTACAGATCCTTTAAGTGTAATAATTCTTCTTATCGAGTCCACATCACGATTAGAAATTATTCAGCCAGAGCTGAACAAACTTCTCGGCATCTGCAAACAATGGCTTCTTGCGCGTAATGGTGGAAAGATTGGTGGAAACAGGGCCGCGATGTGAATGCTCTTTCCTTGGCCCCAGTTTAATACTAAATACAAACAATTCCAGCTATTTTTTCCAAACTGTGGAGTCATAGAGGAGCTTAAACAATTGTGGCTTTTTATCATTGGAACAAAGCAGAGTATGAAGTATTCAAGCTAAAGACGGCATGGGAAATTTAGATAGAAGCTTTCAAATGAAAGGTTTCAAATGAAAGGCTATGGATTCAATGGCAAATGAGGAGACCCCAGGACATGTTCACACGGAGAGTTGTGGAGTTCATTCCAAAGTTAATGGTTGAGACAGAAGCTATGCGTTGGCTTAATGGATGATGGAAATGCCTTAAGGGCTCTGAAAGCTGAGTGGTCATGTGATTATTGCATGGAGGCTAATATGAAGGATTGGTGAAGTCAACTGTGTTGCTTCTGTACGTGAAGAGGGAACGTCAAAGTGAACAAAAGGCACTTGCATTATATGACATCTTCTGCTGCATGAGGTAATCTCAAACTGCTCTACTGCCCTAATTTGAGGAAGGACATTCTTGCTATTGAGGGAGTGCAGAGTAGGTTTACAAGGTTAATTTCCGGGATGGCGGGACTGTCATATGCTGAGAGAATGGAGCAGCTGGGCTTGTACACTCTGGAATTTAGAAGGATGAGGGAATCTCATTGAAACATATAAGATTGTTAAGGGTTTGGACACGCTAGAGGCAGGAAACATGTTCCCAATGTTGGGGGAGTCCAGAACCAGGGGCCACAGTTTAAGAATAAGAAGTAAGCCATTTAGAACAGAGACGAGGAAACATTTTTTTCTCACAGACAGTGGTGAGTCTGTGGAATTCTTTGCCTCAGAGGGTGGTGGAGGAAAGTTCTCCAGATGCTTTTAAGAGAGAGCTAGATAGAGCTCTTAAAAATAGCAGAGTCAGGGGATATGGGGAGAAAGCAGGAACGGGGTACTGATTGGGGATGATCAGACATGATCACATTGAATAGCGGTGCTGGCTCAAAGGGCCAAATGGCCTACTCCTGCACCTATTGTCTATTGACAATGAAATGTTGTAATGTCAGAAACACATTTGCAAGTTTTAATAGTATGCAAAAAATCTATTGACAGTTGGTCAACACCAGGGCACAGCTGTAGAGTTGCTGCATTACAGCGCCAGAGACCCGGATTCGAACCTGAGTTTGGGTACTGCCTGTATGGAGTTTGTACGTTCTCATCAAGAGCTGCATGGATTTTATCGGAGTGTTCCGGTTTCCTCCCACGCTCCAAAGAAGTATCAGCTTGTAGGTTAATTGGCTTTGGTGAAATTCTAAATTGTCCCTAGTGTGTGCATAAAATAGTGACAATGTATGCTGGGGATCGCTAGTCGGCGCGGACCCGAAGGGCCTGTTTCTGCACTGTAAGTCTAAACTAAACTAAACCAAACTAAAAGTTGGCCAGATCTTTTACATCCATCATTGAGAACAATCTAGATTCTCGGATTGAATATCTCAGTTTAAAAGAGCATCTCCAACAATGCAGCTTTGTGGGAAAGCCTGGAACTGGGGCCCCAGGTCACCTGAGTGGGAGCTGAAACCAAAACTCTTGGACTCTGCTGAAAATGGTGCCTCCATTCACTGTCAAGTTTTAGATTGCATCAAGGTAGGAAATGCAACGTCACAAGGTGTGAGTGATGTCCCAGCAAGGTGTCCGTATTGTCGGGGTGAGAAGGTAAATCAGGAAATGGATAAGTGAAAAGTTCCAAAACAAAAACATACAGTATATTATTTTTCTAGTGCAAATCTGTACAACACTGACAGCGCCTTTGACTGGGGTGCGTTCCGTGAACTTGTTGAGGAGTTGGATCTCGCCTCGAGCTCATCCTGGCTCTTTACTTATCGTTTCAACCAGCCTGGTGTTCATGTCCTCCAACTGAGCAGCAATCACCACAAGAAGATGGTGAGTGCCCACCTACCGATCATAGTCCTTCACCATATTCATGTTTTCTCAAAGTCCTCAATGTTAAAAGAAACAATTGGCATGGAATAGAATGTGAACATTTTTAAAAATATATATACATTTTATTTACAAAAGCACTGATTGAACTAATTTGTTTCTTCACCATGCATAGTTGAGATAATATCTAAATGAAACTTTTAATGGCGTTATGATTAATTTTATACTGTAACATGGCTGCTCAGAATATTTACTAATAGGGATTAAAACTGTGGCTAGAAAACTGGATTTTTAGTAACGCTTAAAATAAAACAGTTTTAACTTTTACTCATTTGTGCTGGCTCGAAGGGTCGAATGGCCTACTCCTGCACCTATTGTCTATTGTTTGTTGAGGAGTTTATTGTCACGTGTACAGTGAAAAGCTTTTGTTGCGTGCTAACCTGTCAGCGGCAAGAGAGTACATGATTACAATCAAACCAGCCACAGTGTGCAGATACATGATAAAGTCAATTGCGCTTAGCGCAAGGTAAAGTCCGATCAAAGATAGACCAGGGGTCTCCAATGAGGGAAATACAATAGTAGCTCAGGACTGCTCTTTAATGTTGCAATGATGTCACAAGTAACATACCACAATGTTGTCCACATTTCAAAGTTAATTGCCGTCCTAGATTGCATATAACATTGAACTCATGAAGGGGAATATGAACAAACAGACACTTTTCCCTTTGTCGCTTCCATGTCATGTTCAAAAGGGGCGAAAGGAATAAGACTAAATGACAAAAAACTTTCCGCCTTGCACTAAATTACAATTAAAACACAAAGTGCTTGTGCTATAACGCCAGGATAAGCGCCCAACTATGAAAGCTAAGCCCAAAGCCAAAGCCGAACTCTCTAACTGAACACGCCAACTTATACGAAGGAAAAACTCTGAATGCAAAAACAGCTACGTACATGTTAACTAACTCTATTAAAAAAAACTAATATCATCTCATTGGGGGTCCCCAAGTATATCATTGGGGTTATCAAGTGGGCACCTCCCTTCACTTGTGTTTCGTTGAGTTAGGCCCACGACAACTCGGGAAGGCTCAATAGATGGTTCTGTCATCCCAGAACAACCCCTCTCTGCATTAATAATGAGGCGCAACCTAGGAATAGCAATGATATAAATGTGTTTTTTTCCATTTCCCAAAACCACTCGTTTCAGATCTTTCTCAAAACCAATGATTGGCGTGAAGATTCATGATTCAATTTGATTGTCACATGCACCAGGAAATTTCCCTCTCAAAACCCCCTCCTCACCTGTGTTCACTATTACTGGCCATGCTCTGTACTGCCCCTCAACTCTTCCAGCTTTCTTCCCTCAACCCCACCCCCTCAAATCGGCCTGAAGAAGAGTCCCGACCCGAAATAGCACCTGTCCATGTTCTAAAGAGATTAATCATGCATTTCCATTTTAATTTGTACATGCCAGTTATTCAAGTGAGGTGATCAAAAGCATTACTTGACCACTGTTTTTGGAGTTCATGGTGGTGGAAGGGAAATCATGAGAGTTTATAATTGATATAATCCTGCATTCCTGTTTGATGAGAAATATCAACGGTTCAATTCCTCCTTCAGTATGTTCGTGTGATGCCGGTTGGCGGTCAGTGCTATGAGGAAGGCCCCTTCTTCCCCACCACCAGCAGAAACTTTATCCGCACGGGTATTCGCAGGACCCAAGACCTGGAGTTTAAGCCCGATTGGCATCTCATTTCCAGCTTACTGGCGTCATCAACAGCAACACTCGGTATCTGCACAGGATTGATGGTGAGCTTCTGAAAAGATGCCAGTGTTAACTTGTCCCTCTGTTCCTGATCACTTCTCCCAGCTCCAGGCGATGGCGCTGTATTTCTGAGCCACGTTTCTTCCCTTGTCACGTGGATTGATGAGGTGTACGTGTGCGATCCATTCTTGCGCAGTCTGTATTTGGTCAGTCATCACAATGCCCCCATTCTATCTCTGCTGCAACCCAAAGCCTCAGGAAAACGTCACATCAATGAGGGTTTAGGCACAGCAGACTAAACATCCATTTGTGTGCACAATGGGTGCTCAATAGTCAGCATGGCCTGGCGTGGTGTAGCGGTGGAGCTGCTGCCTTACAGCAACAGAGACCCGGGTTCGATCCCGACTACGGGTGTTGTCTGTACGCCGTTAGTACGTTCTACCTATGACCTGCATGGGATTTTCTCTGAGTGCTCTGATTTCCTCCCACACTCCAAAGATGTACAGGTTTGTAGGTTAATTGGCTTCAGTAAAATTGTAACTTGCCCATATGTGTGTAGGATAGTGCTAGTCTATGTGGTGATTGCTGGTTGGCACGGATGCGGTGGGCCAAGGGGTCTGTTTCCACGCTGTATCTCTAGTCATAGACTTTGTGGGCCTATTTTCAATCTATGACTGAGGTAGAATATCATTACTCAGAGTGAGGAATTTCAGGAATCTCTTTCCCAGAGGGATGCAGATATTCCTTCACTGAGTTTATTCAGTGCTAGTTCAATAGAATTTTTATACTTAACAAATCAAGAAATATGAGATATAAACAGTGAGGTGGAAGATTATCCATGAATGGCAGAACGTGTGGCCGATTCTTTAGTTATAATGACGTTTTCCTGCAGTGGGCAGATATACACTGAGTGGTTTAATGCAGAGCCTCATGCCACAGCAGTGCCCAAGGTTCAGCTCTTGCATTCACGATAGGTAGCAGTATTACCTGATCTTATCCAGGTCAGTGGTTGGTTTTGGGCGGTGCCCTTGGCTTTGATCATCCCTGCGTTCATAAAAATATTGAGAAAGCAGGGTTCCAATCTCCACACTGCTGCACTAACTCTTTCAACAGGAGGAGTCTCAACTCGTGGTTCTACTGTGAGACACTGGACTTCAACATAGGGTGGCATGGTGGTTGGTGCAGCTTGTAGAGCTGCTGCCTCACACCACCAGAGACCCGGGGTCAATCCTGACCTCGGGCGCTGCCTGCGTGGAGTTTGCCCGTTCTCCCTGTGACTGTGTGGGTTTCTCCAGTTGCTCCAGTATCCTCCCACATCTCAAAGATGTGTGGGGTTGTAGGTTAATTGGCCTCTGTAAAATTGCCTCCAGTGTGTAGGAAGTGGATGATAATGTGGGATAATATTGAACAAGTATGAACAGGTGATTGATGGTCAGGGTAGACTTGTTGGACCAAACAGCCCGTTTCCATGCTCTATGTTCCATGCTCATAAACTAAACCTAAAAAATGCCTGCCTATAAATGTGGAGGGGTTTTTTAGTGCAGGTGAAGAGTCCAGAGTGTTTAATCCTCATATGTTATTATCCTCTGGAGAGGATGGAAAGATAAAAGGGGCAAACCTAAGGACTAGATATTAATGATCTGGATGAGGGAATTGAATGCAACATCTCCAGGTTTGCGAATGACACGAAGCTGGGGGGCAGTGTTAGCTGTGAGGAGGATGCTGGGAGGCTGCAAGGTGACTTGGATAGGTTGGGTGAGTTGGCAAATGCATGCCAGATGCAATATAATGTGGATAAATGTGAGGTTATCCACTTTGGTGGCAAAAACAGGAAAGTAGACTATTACCTGAATGGTGGCCGATTAGGAAAAGGGGAGATGCAACGACACCTGGGTGTCATGGTACACCAGTCATTGAAAGTAGGCATGCAGGTGCAGCAGACAGTGAAGAAAGCGAATGGTATGTTAGCATTCATAGCAAAAGGATTTGAGTATAAGAGCAGGGAGGTTCTACTGCAGTTGTACAGGATCTTGGTGAGACCACACCTGGAGTATTGTATACAGTTTTGGTCTCCTAAACTGAGGAAAGACATCCTTGCCATAGAGGGAGCACAGAGAAGGTTCACCAGACTAATTCCTGCGATGGCAGGACTTTCATATGAAGAAAGACTGGATAGACTCGGCTTCTACTCGCTAGAATTTAGAAGATTGAGGGGGGATCTTATAGAAACTTACAAAATTCTTAAGGGGTTGCACAGGCTAGATGCAGGAAGATTGTTCCCGATGTTGGGGAAGTCCAGAACAAGGGGTCACGGTTTAAGGATAAAGGGGAAGTCCTTCACTGAGTTTATTCAGTGCTAGTTCAATAGAATTTTTGGACCGAGATGAGGAAAACATTTTTCACACAGAGAGTGGTGAATCTGTGGAATTCTCTGCCACAGAAGGTAGTTGAGGCCAGTTCATTGGCTATATTTAAGAGGGAGTTAGATGTGGCCCTTGTGGCTAAAGGGATCAGGGGGTATGGAGAGAAGGCAGGTACAGGATACTGAGTTGGATGATCAGTGGATGAATGGCGGTGCAGGCTCGAAGGGCCGAATGGCCTACACCTGCACCTATTTTCTATGTTTCTATGTCTATGTTTCTAGAATAATGAATTTTTATTCAACATCTGCAGCTTTTCTGCAAGAGGTGCTGTTGGCCCAAGAAGGCAGTAGTTGCTCCAAGATACCAGTATCTCCAGAAGACGTATAACTTTGACGACTACTCCTCGAAAGACGCTGCCATCATTGCTGTGAAAAAAGTTCACCGGAGTCTGCAGTTTGGAGAACAAACTGAAGAAAGAGATGAAGATGCGGACAGGAAGGAAGGTAAGAGTTTCAAAAGCCAGGAAACTACCGCCGCTGCTGGAAGTCCGAGACAAAATCAGAAACACACAGCAGGTTAGGCAGCATCTGTTGAGATAGAAAACAGAGTCTAATATTTCAAGCCAAAGACCTATTCACCAGAATTACAACACCGACCAGAAACATTGATTCTGTTTTTGTCACCACACCTGCCTGACCCGTTAAGTATTTCTAGCATTTTCTGTTTTTGTCTCAAGTGAGTATCTTGGGGTTTTTTTCTCCACAAAATCAGAAATGTTCATGTGATAGGAGCAGAATTAGGCCATTCGGCCCATCGTCTACTCCGCCATTCAATTGTGGCTGATCTATGTCTCCCTCCTTAATCCATTCTCCTGCCTTCTCCCCACAACCTCTGACACCCGTACTAATCAAGAATCTATCTCTGCCTTAAAAATATCTATTGACTTGGCCTCCACAGCTTTCTGTGGCGAAGAATTCCACAGATTCACCACCCTCTGACTAAGGAAATTCCTCCTCATCTCCTTCCTAAAGGAACGTCCTTTAATTCTGAGGCTATGAACTCTTGTCCTAGACTCTCCCACGTGGATACGCCCCGCACCTTCCCTTCCCCTCCTATCCCCCTCCACCTACATCCCTGCTTCTGGTTTCACAATTATGCATCTTTGCTTGCCTCACAGCCTCTTGTCTCCTTTTCATCTCTGGCCTTCTCACGTGTATCCACCTATCACTTGCTTGGCTGTGTTCCCCCCTCCCCCACACCTTTCTTCCATCTTTCTCCCCCCTACTACAATCAGTCTGAAGAAAAGTCCTGACCCAAAATGTCCCTTATCCATGTTCTCCACAGATGCTGCCTGACCCACTGAGTTACTCCAGTACTTAGTTTTTTTTTTCCCTCTAGATTCCAGTATTCGCAGTTCCTTATGTCTATGGTTGAAATTTCTCTGAGATGATCGGTACATTTTACTTTGCAGTTCTTGCTAACAAAAATGAAACTATTTTGTTTCTATTTTAGATTCTACCTCGAAAAACCACGAGGATTATGATCAACAAATTGACCTGGAATTCTTTAACACCAACACTTTCTATCAAATTCTATTGAAACAATCGTTGGCGGTGTCAGTCCGATTAAGTCAACACAAGAAGGAGGTAAGATTCAAGATTCTGAAAAATTATGAGACATAGATAAGGTAGACAGTCAGAACCTTTTTCCCCACAATGAAATGCCAAATACTAGAAGGAATAGCTTTAAGTTGGGAGGGGGAAAGTTTACAGAAGATGTGCGGGGCAGGTTTTTTTGCAGTAGTGAGTACCTGGAATGTGCTGTCAGATATAAAGGTGGAGGCAGATACGATAGTAGCGTTTAAGAAGCTTTTGGATAGGCACATAGATATGTAGGAAATAGATGGACATGGATACATGCAGGCAGAGGAGATTAGTATAACTTGGGAACTATTTGGCATGGACATTGTGGACTGAAGGATCTGTTTTTGTGCTGATACGATTCCATGTTCTACGTACTCCATTGTAGGCTTTGACAATGAATATTAATGGCTTTTTCCAGCACCAGAATTTACATAAAAAAGCAATTTAAATTGTTTTTTTAGAATAATTTGTTGCTTTATTTCTTCAATACATTATGTGACGGATTGGCTTGTTGGCATCTCGATTTCAATCCAACCACTCTGCTGCGTCAGAGCAAATATAACAAATTGATTGTCTTCTAGAAAGGAAATTGCCAACAAAGTGATGCATTATCGATATGTTCAAGCTTCTGAGGTGTTGTACACAGGAAATCAGGACTACTTGAGGAAAGGTTGCCATTGACAACCAGTGTTTGACATTCTCCATTGCAGGTTATTCTGTCACTCCATTGCAGGTTATTTTATTCACCTCCAAGTTGCCAAGATAGGTTTTTCTATTACAAAGAATTAATCAGTGCTTATATTCAAAAGTATTTGCAGCCAATAAGGTGTGGTCAGTTTGTATTGTGGGGAATGTAGCAGCCATTTTGTTCACAGTGTGATCCCACAGCTAGCATTGTGATAATGGCTGGATAATCTGTGTTGTCATAGAGTGACACAGCATGGAAATAGGCCCTTCAGCCCAACTTGCCCACACCAGCCAACGTGTCCCAGCTATACTAGTCCCACCTCCCCTCGTATGGCCCATGTCCCTCAACCTGTCCTATCCATGTACCTGTCAAACGGTTTCTTAAATGTTGGGCTAGTCCCCGCCTCAACCACCTCCTCTGGCAGCTCGTTCAATGCACCCGCCATTCTTTGTGTGAAAAGTCACCCCTCAGATTCCTATTAAATATTTTTCCCTTCACCTTAAATCTGTGTCATCTGGTCCTCGATTCACCTGCTCTGGGATTCGCCTATTCTAATGTTGACTGGGATAAATATTGACCAAGGCACTGGTGACATCTCCCCCATTCTTCAATGCAGGGTGCCTTCTACATCCACTCGAGACAGTAGGTAGTTCCTGATTTGATGCCCATTTCAAAAGATGACCATTCTTGTACAACAGCAGTAACTCAGAGCATCAGAGGAAACACCAGTGAACAGCCATCTGCAGTGCTTTAGGGAGAAATTAGAAGTCACATTTTTGGAGACAGTTAAAGATGTTTCGTAACTGTGTTCTATTTAGGTGAAGTTGTTCTATCAGAAGATAACTCAAGTGACTGAGTCGCTCAGAGTCCTCTGGATGAAGGGAATGAACCTTGCTGGAAGGCGTGTAGTCAGCAGGGTAGGCATGGAAATGTACGAGAAGATGTGCAGCAAGGTGAATATGTTGATTCTCTTCAATGTTTTTGGGTTGTTGGAAGTTTTGGAAGTTGGTACCGAATTGTGATGTCCTGTCCTTGCGTATTGATTGCAATAACTGCATTCTGTATCTAATAAAGCAACCGCGAGTGGAGAAGAGGATGGGACACGGAGAGAGGGTCGTGCCGCACTGCCAAGAACAAAGAGGGACCCGGTGTGGGAGGAAGCGGGGGGGGGTCCAGGGAGGAGTTTGGGACCCAAAGCAGGAAGGGACAAGCTTTGAACTTGGCAGATGCCCTGGAGTAATCGCTGTGTTGCACTTAGATGCAGTCAGGGCTCCAAATCATGAAATATAAAATGTACAGGATATAATAATTATACTACAATATTCTGTTTGAAGATATATCCCCTACGTTTTCAATGCTTCAGAGAAAATGCCGAGAAAAAAACGGGGACCCAGCACGGTGTGGGGTGGAGAGTGTTGCCGAAGACAAAGGGAGACCAACGTGACTGAGGAGCACTGAGGAGTTCAAGAAGGAACTGCAGATGCTGGAAAATCGAAGGTAGTTAAAATTGCTGGAGAAACTCAGCTGGTGCGGCAGCATCTATGGAGCGAAGAAATAGGCAACGTTTCGGGCCGAAACCCTTCTTCAGACTCAATGCAGAAGGGTTTCGGCCTGAAACGTTGCCTATTTCCTTCGCTCCATAGATGCTGCCGCACCTGCTGAGTTTCTCCAGCAATTCTGTCTACCTACTATGTAACTTACGTTGCTAAAAACATGGCGACTATTTGCGTATTTGTGTACCCAGGTTCATGTGACAATAAAGTATCATTGAATTATGCAGTAACCCATTTTATAGCACTGGAAATGTTTGAGGATGATGAGTCTTAAAATGGGTGAAAAGATTCCTCATGGTGAATTAGGAATTAACTCTAAAGGACGCAAACCCAAACAGGGGTTGCAACACAAGACTATGTTTGAATCTTTGATGACGAGGGTTTGCATTTCTCATTTTCCACACACTTGTAAATTTTTGTGGTTGGATAAAAAAAAGTGCAAGAGTAGCTTATTTATCCCCTCAGTGCAAATCTTCATTAATCAAATCATATCCATTGGAGCTCCAGTGATGCCAGTGTTATTTACCAAGCCTATATTCTTGCCTTGGAGCATTGAAAACATAGGGGATATATCTTCAACCAGAATATTGTAGTATAATTATTATATCCTGTACATTTTATATGTCATGATTTGGAGCCCTGACTGCATCTAAGTGCAACACAGCGATCTCCCCAGGGCATCTGCCAAGTTCAAAGCTTGTCCCTTCCGCCTTTAGGTCCCAAACTCCTCTCTAGACATCTTCTATGCTTCCAACACCCTTCCAGTGCTGAAGATCTCCCCAGGTATCTTCAGCTGCTAAGCTCTTCCCTCAAATTTCCTTAGCTTATAGATTTGGGTGTTTTTATATCCAAGCAAGCCTTCAATATATGGAAGTGAGGGGAAATATCTGCAAAACAAGCATTAAGTACGTAAATGCTGCAAGCGTTAAACACACAACAGGCTCCAGTATGAAATGTAGAACTAATTTCTCAGGCAGAGATTAAATTCGCTTACATTTTTCACTGATAAAGTTGTTTACTGTTGAAGCTACAAACATACGTTGGTATCAAAACTGCAAGCCAAGTTGTGCTGGCTTACTTTCGCTCACAGTTTCAAGTCAGTTGCTCCCATCAGAAAAGTATTTACGATTGTGCCTTTGATTCTGCTCAGTGGATTCTAACTTGCCACAGGAACAGAACAAGTTCTGCATAACATTGAGAAAAATATCACAAATAACGATTCTCACGGGGAAGATGTCCCCTGATTCTCTGTCTGCTTCTGAAATTATTCCCAGATCATTCTAGGGCAGCACATTGGTGTGGCTGGTAAAACTGCTGCCTCACAGCACCAGCAACCCAGGTCCAATGCTGACCTAGGATGCTGTCTGAGAGGAGTTTGCATGTTCCCCCTGTGACCACATGGATTTCCTCCGGAAACGCTGTTTTCCTCCAACATCCCAAAGACTTGTGGGAATGTAGGTTAATTGGCCTCTGTAAATTTTCCCTGTGGTGCACAGAAACTGGATGGGAAAGTGGAACTATTGCAAAGAGGTAATCAACGGCCGCGCGGACTCGGAGAGCCAAAGGGCTGTTTCTATGCTGTATTTTTCAATCAATTAATGATTCATCATAAACAGGGTTAATTTTAAACTAAACATAACTAAGTGATATTGAGCCACAGAACACACTACCATCCCCTGCAGAGAATGAAAACTGATTTTGGAAAAATTGCATGGATTCACAAACCTGAATACGGATGGGATTGAACATGTCACTGATATATCGGCAAATTGCTTTTCCAGGTAAGGCATGAGATTAAGAGGCGGCAGGATGTTGGGCTGGAGTTTGAGGAGGCTCTGGGCAAGCAGCAGCAACTCCTCCAAGATGACTGGACTAGCCGAGAGGAGCATCACATCAACTTCAACGTGGCCCTGAGAGAAGTGGTCCGAATATTGGAGGAACATGTGGATCATGAGGGAAAATCAACTATGCCAAACAGCCCAGTCTCTCAGTGGTATTTACTTAGCATGGTTGTACAAGGAAGCTGTTGGGACAGACGCATTTATTGTCCTCTTTTGTCTGAAATTCAACATGTTGGCACCACATTTCATAAGTTGATAGGTTGTAGGAGCAGAATTAGGCTCTTTGGCCCATCAAGTCTACTCCAACATTCAATCATGACTGATCTGTCTTCCCCTCTCAACCCCATTCTCCTGTATTAATCAAGAATACAGGTATATGAATCTCCACCTTAAAGATATCCACTGACTTGGCCTCCACAGCCTTCTATGGCAATGAATTCCACAGATTCACCACCCTCTGACTTAAGAAATTCCTCCTCATCTCCTTTCTAAAGGTGCGTCCTTTTATTTCCAGTAGCATTAAGTTATCCTTAGAGCAGGAAAATAGGAAAAGGAGATCACAGGTTCTGCCATCCATGTAAGTCCTGGCTGCTCTATGCTCCAACTCCAACATCTCCCACAAACATCCATTTATTCAAGTCTTGAATGGTTCAATTGACCTAAACAGCCCCTACCCTATCCCTGTAGCGGCAGATTTTTCTTATCTTTCGAGAAACAAATTTTCTAGCCGCTATTTGGATGAGAGTGGATAAGGGGAATATCTTCGATACACATGCAAGTTTCCTCAGAGACCTTCATAGCTTCTTCATTCATAAAGCTTCAACACACAGTCTTTTGTCGAATAAATGCTTTATTGTTGATGGTAGACAGCAAGATACCTCCAAGTTCCTTCCGACTCGTTACTGCAATCTTCCTTGAATTCCACTTGCAACTTTAAACATTACAAAACTCCTTGTGCTCCTGAACATTGGCATGGTCGAAGGGTTAACCTTCTCCATCATCTCTCCAAACTAATCTAAAAAACTAAACTTCTGCGCAAGCATCTAAGCTCCAAACACGCCCAAAAACACGTCATAAATCCCACGCACAATATAACGGGCAGTCTAAAATTTAAAGGCACATGCCATCATCAGTGACATGCAAAACAGGCCAAATGGCCACTACAATCCCCAGCCCAACATTTACGGGAATTGAGGGCTCTGAGTTTTCACTCTTTGTACAACCAATGCTTCCTCATCTTTCTGATAAACACTAACTTATTCTGGATTCTCTGACTGAAGGAATATAATTTCCTCATACCCACGCCATTAGATCTTCTCAATCGGTTTACACACTTGGTTTGGGTTATGGAGAACAATTCAAATAAATTCACATTTTCAACATGCTTCTTGGATTTTCAATTTTTTGGCAAAGTTACAGTGTTCTCCAATGATGAGCGTTGGCTAGATTGAGTTTTCTTAGCTTCATCTGCGAACATGAGGGAGGTAGACGTGTGATTGTGCGAGATGGAAGAAAATGTGTCTGCATTTGGTGCGGGATGTGCCTGAATTAACAATGAAGTGAGATTGAAGAGGTTTTGGAAATAAAGACCAGCTTCAAACTGTACCCATCATATCTTTTTTCCAATCTAATGGTCAACTTAACACTGAAAATCTTTCAGTTCATACTCATTTTTTTATTTAAGAACTTTTAAAGTTTCTGTGCAAAGATGGGTTAAACATTGCCCCTTCACCTCTTGCTCCTGAGTTCAGAAGCAACCTAAATGAAGGGAAGGAAGTATGCTCCATAAATGTGCTTGGTGAGATGAGATGAGGCCACACCAGTACCACCTGAGTTTGTATGGTCAGAGAGACATAGAAACATAGAAAATAGGTGCAGGAGTAGGCCATTCGGCCCTTCGAGCCTGCACCGCCATTCAATATGATCATGGCTGATCATCCAACTCAGTATCATCAGAGACATCAAGTTGTGGATGAATGGAGAAATAGAGCATCCTAAACAGGCCTTTAGCCCATCAACTCCAAACCCATTTACCCTCGTTAATCCCATTATTTTATTCTTAAGGTCAAAGTTATACTGCTTGGAATCGGATCCTTCGGCCCAACTCATCCATGCCGACCCAAGTGTCTACCTGAACTAGGCCCATTCGGCCAATATACCTCTAAACCTTTACTATACATACACTACTTTTCATTGTTGTATCTGTACAGGTTCTTCTAACACCTCGTTCCATATACCCACCACCTTCTGTCTCATCAACTCCCTTCTGTGTACCATTCACCGAAATGGTAGGAAGAGTTTCCAGGAATGAGTAGGTTAACCTATGATGAGCTTTTGTTGGCACTGGGCCTGTATTCACTGGATTTTAGAAGAATGAGGGGGGGGGACCTCATTGAAACATACAGAATGGTGAAAGGCTTGGATAGAATGGATGTGGAGAGGATGTTTCAGCTAGTGGGAGAGTCTAGGACCAGAGGCCATAGCCTGAGAATTAAAGGATGTTCTTTTAGGAAGGAGATGAGGAGAAATGTATTTAGTCTGAGGGTGGTGAATCTGTGGTTCCTACACAGAACTGCACACAATACTCCTAATGAGGCCGAACTAAAATCCTATAAACTGCAGCAAAATGAAAAAGACGGAAGCAAATGTGATCTTGCAATTCCAATTTACTTTGCCGTTCTTTCTCAGGGTTTCTGAACAAGTCGATGCTTTGTTGTTACAAATGTCGGATGCCATCACAAACGAGTGTCAACGCTTGTGTGCCTGGTCTGTGCTGGGGAAAGGGACGGGAGCCCAGCTTGTGAATAAGGAGACTTTGCAAGTTCTGACCAAAGAGGAATTAATCGGTAAGAACATTTTCAGGGGTGTCCCGCTTTGGCGACCTAATTGGCGCGTTTAGGTGAGTTTGAAAAAAAATGTCATGTAGAAGACCTCCTTCTGCTATGTAGAAGACCAGTTTCGACTAGCTACGACTAACTTCGGGAAAATTGGACACCGAATAGTGGAGAGTGAAGATGACCTCCTTCGATCTCCTTTGACTATGATGAAGACTACCTACGACTACCTTCAAGTACCCTTGATTACCTTCGACTAACACGCCGACCTACTACGACTAAACCTACAAGTAAAAAAAGTATTGATTTTTTCATGGCGACCTTTTTTTTACTCACGGGCATTTTTCAACATGTTGAAAACTACGCCGTGACCTAGCTTTGGCCTCGACTACACGGGGACTACTCTCGAGCATGAAGGAGAGTTACAAACACCTCCTACGGCCTCGTGTCAACCATGCTGCGAGTACGAGTCGAGGGTAAACTCGCCAGAACTCGCGGATTAGGTCGCCCAAGTGGGACAGCCCCCTATGTCAAAAATCTTCTAACCCACCATTCTACCTCCAGGTCCCTCAGGTCGGCCGACTTGGGGCTACTGACTATCCCGCGGTCTAGGTTTAAGTTCGGGGGTGACCGCGCTTTTGCGGTTGCAGCACCTCGACTGTGGAACAGCATCCCGCTCCTCATCAGAACTGCCCCCTCCATCGACTCCTTTAAGTCACGACTCAAAACCTATTTCTACTCCCTAGCGTTTTTGAGCCCCTCTGAGGTGGCGCTTTAAACAGTTTATGTATGTATTGTTAGGTCTGTCTACCGTTGTATGTATCAAATTAGTACCTGCACTGATGTGAAGCACTTTGGTCAACGTGAGTTGTTTTCAAATGTGCTTTACAAATAAATGTATTATTATTTAATAACAGAATTGTTAAACTAATGCCATTCAGTCCATCATGTCAATGGCAGCAGTTATCAGAGCAATTCTGTCAGTCCCATTCACCTGCTCTTCACACCCCTTCTAAAGTGAGATAATTGGAATTGGATGCAATATTCCAACTGCAACCTAACCAGTTAACATAGCACTGTTTCTGCATTCAGTTCCCTTATCTCTTAAACCCTTGGATCTCTTAAACTCTACTAATCACGCAATCCACCATGTCCCACCACTTCACACTTAAATGCTGCAGCAAGCTCTTTAGAACTGTGCCGCTTGATCTACACCAGGGGTGGGGAACCTGCGGCCTTCTAGGCCATTAAGTGCGACTTTTTGAATGAATCCAAATTTTGTAGAACAAATCCTTTTATTTTTATTAACTTGTTTTTGTTCGTCTTTTATTATTTTTATTTTAATCTTAAAATGAAGGTATTTAAAATACCAAAGAGTAAAAGAAGATTCAACGAAATAATCCTATATCTAATTGAAGTTTCTTGTAGGCGGCCTTATTTAGATTACAGTTAACTTAATGCGGCCTTCCAACATGTAAAGGTTCCCCACCCCTGGTCTACACCATCTCTCCATCTGCCACAATGTGTTGCTTTTTTTTTGCGATTTCCCAGTTTTACCTCCTGAAAGTTGTTTTGATAAAATCATACATTTCACTGCATGGATAATGATAGCAAGCTCCAATCTCCTTCTACGCTGCTGAACAGGCTGTTGGATCTGTACCCTGTTCTCACCCGACCCATTGCTGATGAAGGAGAATTACAGAGAACCTTCTATCCTTGTTTAGGATCAAATGAAGTCAAGTCATATACAGGTAAACAGCATTTCAGTGACGGATTTCAATGCACAGCCTCGACCTCATCTTGCACTTAGTTCACAAAGTTCTGCCACACTGTTTCTCACTCACGATTCCCAGAAAATCCTCTCCTTCCAGTTCCCACTTCTGCCGCTAGCCTTTTGATTCCCAACTAATGTATTGGTCGAGTGATGATGACGTGATCTTATACAATGTTATTGAAACAATATTGTGGCAGCCACAATGGCACAGCTGTAGAGTTGCTGCCTTACTGTGCCAGAGACCCGGGTTCCATCGCGACTATGGGCGTTTGTAAGTACACCCCTTGACACGTGGGTTTTCTCCGAGATCTCTGGTTTCCTCCCACACACCAAAGACCTGCAGGTTTGTAGGTTAATGGGCTTGATATAAATATAAATTGTCCCTAGTGTGTGCGTGTTAGTGTGCGGGGATCACTGGTGGGTGTGGACTCGGTGGGCCAAAGGGCCTGTTTCCGCGCTGTATCTCTAAACTAAACTAAACTTTCTATGGCAGGAGCTGATGGAGCCATTAGACATCGCGGTCTCCTGCAAGTGGATCGGCTGACGGGGTTGCTCACTCCGTGTCCGGATGCTGTCTTGCTCTTGGCCAATAAGTACACCATGCCTGTGTCCAACAGCATCTTCCTCCACCCTCAGACTGGACGCGTGCTCCCCGTGGCTGGCAACGTGTGTTACGACTCCGTCAGGTCCTGCCTTCGTCCGGTCACAGACTCAGTGGCAGGTCAGTTCCCTGGAGCAGGGCAGCAGTCGCACTTTGAGAGGAAAAAAAAGTAACGTTTTTTAACATTCAAGAGACTTTGCCAGGGGAGGGGGTGGAGGCAGATACATTAGTGGTGGTAAAAAAGGCCTTTAGATACACATGGATATGCAGGGTACGGTGGGATTAATGGATCAGACAGATACGATTAGTTTAACTTGGCATCATGTCCAGCACAGACATTGTGGGCCGAAGGGCCTGTTCCTGTGCTGTACTTTTCTACGTTCTATGTTGTAAGAAAATGTATCTTGAAGGACATGAAAGAAAATCACACTGTGAACGACCTGTAAGGATTTATATTTGGTTTTATTTATATTTACACGGATGCACTATCAGGCTGAGAACTATGTTCTGCACTCGGTGTCATCCACTTTGCTCTATTGTACTCCAGTTTGGCTTGATTGTAATTATGTATGGTATATGTGATTTGAAGATAGACACAAAATGCAGGAGTAACTCTGCAGGTCAAGCAGCATCTCTGAAGAAAAAGAATAGGTGACATTTCGGGTGGGAACCCTTCTCCAGACCAAACCCAAACTCGAACCTATTCGTTTTCTCAGGAGATGCAGCCTGACCTGCTGAGGTACTCCTATATTTCGTGTCTTTCTTCGGTATAAACCAACATCTGCAGTTCCTTCCTACATATTATTTCTGATTTGATTGTGAATGGCATGCAAGATAAAGGTTTTCACTGTACCTCGTTACATGTGCCCATAATAAACCTAAACCTAGATATTTTACTCTCTACTATGTCATCGCATATTAACCAATGGAACATTTATTTATTCTGTTTCGCTGCCGTTGGTGTTTCAGAGCTGGGTGCGTGAAGCATGACTCTTTTACCATTTTCCATTACGCTGTAGGTACAGTTTGCCCGAGTGAGGAGGATTTGATTCCATACATACCGTGTCCGGACTCGCTGTGTCTAGACACCAAGTTCCTATTGGGAGGTCCATCAAGGCAGGGTGATGTCAAGCTGGGAGGACCGATGGCAGATGCATCCTCGGGAATTGAAGTGCCCATCTTGGCCGTGACTATTCACCCCCAGACCGGCTCGGTCTGCCCGCTGGGAGGGTCCTATGTCAGCCCAATTACAGGAATGTCGGCGCCAATTGAAATTGGAGCCCCAATGGTCTGCGAGAAGACTGGCCGGCTGGTCCCAATCATAGGGGTCGGTCTGAACACTGCCACAGGTAATCCTGATGCTCCCATTAAGTTGAATTGATTGCAAGAAACAGCATGAAGACAGGCTCTTCAGCCCACCAAGTCCACAATAACCTTTGATCTGAAGTCTGACGAAGGGTCTTGACCCAAAACGTCTCCTATTCCTTTTCTCCAGAGATGCTGCCTGACTTGCTGAGTTACTCCAGCATTTTGTGTCTACCAACCACTGTTCATACCAATTCTCTGTTATCCCACTTCCCCATCCACTCCCGAAACACTAGGGGAAATTTGCGGAGGCCAATTAACTTACAAACCCACACACCATTGAGACATGGGAGGAAAGCGGAGAACCCGAAGGAAACCTACACCGTCAGGAAGAACATGCAAGCTCCACACCGACAGCACTCGGGGTCGGGATCAAATCTGCGTCTCCGGCGCTGTGAGGCTGCAGCTCTACCAGTTGTGCCACTGTGCCGCCCCATCTATCAATGTGCATAGCAACAATAGTAAACGTGCAACTGCATCTAAACCTATGTCGGAGTCGTGCCAGATGATTTGAGGGAGAGTTAAACCCCTGTCTCACTGTGCGAGTTGGCCCACGAGTGACCCCGAGTTTTCACTCGTGGTGATCACGTAGCGGGAACGTCGGAACTCGCACGAGCAACTTATCGACTTCGTGGCGCTAACGGCAGGTATTCGGGAAACTTGTTAACTCGTGAAATTCCACGAGTCAAATTAACTGTTCAAGTTAAAAATGGAAACATTTAAACTCGTTGTAATAACGTAGTGGCCCGTGCGTTTATCTTAGTGTCTCGTGAGTCTACTGTGGGAACTTTAATAATCTGTTCTTTTGCTCGAGTAAAGACTGAACCAAAGATAGACACAAAATGCTGGAGTAACTCAGCGGACCAGGCAGCATCTCTGGAGAGAAGGAATGGAGTCGAGACCCTTCTTCAGACTTACCCGAAATGCCACCCATTCCTTCTCTCCAGAGATGCGGCCTGTCCTGCTGAGTTACTCCAGCATTTTGTGTCTATCTTCGGCCTTTCTGCGATGATCTGCCACTTGTCCTTTATTACTGAGGCGCCTGCCCCGTGGCTTCGTATTCGTCACTCTGTCTCATGAGGCGCGGTTAAAGACCTGCCGAAGGGGCAAGTCTGGGGTGGTGGGTGGGATGTGTCCACGTGTGATGCTCCATCCACCCCCCGGGGCCGAGAGTGTGGGATTGGGAAGGAACTGCAGATGCTGGTTTACACCGGAGATAGACACACACAATGCTGGAGTAACTACGAGGGACAGGCAGCATCTCTGGTGAGATTTCGGGTCGAGACCTTACTTCAGACTTCTCCAGAGATCCCGCTGAGTTTACTCCAGTAGTTGGTGTCTATCCCGGTGGCGGGGAGCCGGGCTTGGCCGACCCGCCGCCTCTACTTGACGGTCAGTCCGGTGATCATCGCCCTCCGCCCGGGATGCAGCGGAGGTTTGCACCAGGTGAGTTGTCCAGCGCTCACGGTGGACGAGGGAGGACAGCAATAGGCCAGGTGAATGAATAGCAGCACACAAATGAGTCGACCTTTAATATTTCTTGATTTTATGTTTTAATTTACAAGCTGCTTCAAGCGAGGCAAGTTTTATTTTCAGTCCGAAAGAAGGGTCTCGACCCGAAACGTCACCCATTCAATAAAAAAGCTGGAGTAACTCAGAGGGTCAGGCAGCAACTCTGGAGAGAAGGAATAGGTGACTTTTCGGGTCGAGATCCTTCTTCAGAAGACGAGCCCTTATCCAAAACGTCACCTTCTCCAGAGATGTTACCTGGCCCGCGTTGTTACTCCAGCTTGTTGCGTCTGCCTTCCGTCTAAAGCCTTGGGATCGTCGCCAACATGAAGACGGTGCGAAGCCCCCGCGCCCGGTGATCTCTCTCGCGTTATGGCAGGTGATTGTCGCCTGTCCGCTGTTTCTGCCCCTAAAGCCTTGGGATCGTTGCCCTTTGTGTTGGCGTGGAGGGGGAGGGGGCTATTGTGCTGCTTGATTGCCCCCTGCTATCATAGGGACAGGGAGACACAGCAGCTTTTGAGACTGGTGGGCAATCACTACCAAAGTGTCTGCCTGCAGTCAGCACACCTCTCCTACACATGTCTCCCGCACTAAGACCATCCCGCAGAGAATGATCCCAGCACCCAAGAGCCTTGTCTGTCACCCCCCACCCCCAACCACCCTCCACCTCAACTTACGCCTGGGCACCAAAGCAGCTCAGGAGGTGAACCCTGAGCTTCCTCTCCCAACAATCTGATGTGCAACCGATGTGAAAGTACAGCGGCTGCGGCCGGCACCCAGACACCCTCACAGACTTACCTTCATTCACGGTTGGCTCAAGAGTAACGGGAGAGGAACTTGGTAACTCGGGAGAGGAACTTGGAACATCGCAGCAATGACATACCCGTGGGAACTCGGTTAAACACTTGATCATAAACTTGAAATCTCGTACATAACCACGAGTCTGTTTTTTTTCTTTCACTTGGGGTCACTCGTGGGATGACTCGCACCGTGAGACAGGGCCATTAGGATGACAAAGAGATGCATATTGACGGAGAAACATAGAAAAACAGGTGTAGGAGTAGGCCATTCAGCCCTTTGAGCCTGCACTGCCACTCAATATGATCATAGCTGATCATCCCCAACCAGTACCCCGTTCATGCCTTTTCCCCATATCCCTTGATTCCTTTAACCCTAAGAGCTAAATCTAACTCTCTCTTGAAAACATCCAGTGAACGGCCTCCACTGCCCATTGTGGCAGAGAATTGCACAGATTCACACCTCCCTGGGTGAAGGAGTTTTACATCATCTCAGTCCTAAATGGCCTCATTCTGAAACTGTGACCCCTGATGTTGGGGTTAGGAGGGAGAGATAGATCAGCCATGATTGAATGGCGGAGTAGACTTGATAGGCTGAATGGTCTAATTCTTCCACCCGTCGCCATATTTTGGTGCCATTTACAAAAAATAAGTCCAAAGTCTGGTTCACACGCTGGATGTACTGGAGCACCCCTGAACCCCAGGCTGCTGAAGGGCCTCCTCCATCGCACTCGACCAGCTCGGCCCATCAACCAACATCCCTCTCCTCACCCGGCTGCCTTTATATCCCGGGGGACACCGCTTGCAACCAACCTTGAAGGAGCTGGAGGCAGTACCCCAGTTCCAGGTTCCATGTCTCAATATTGTTCTGTGTCGTATGTCTTCGTGGGTTCCGAACAGCTCCAGTTGGACCTGTGAAGGAAAAATGACGTGTCTTTAAGGATCTCGTTTCCTTTCAGGTGCAGTGATACCGCTAGGAGGTGTGCTGAAGTCTTCCACTACGCCCATGATCCTTGGGGACAGCTTCACGGAGCCTCTCAGTGGAAGGTCTGCCCGCATTTCAGGCGCTTGCATTCACGAAGCCCAAGTGGTGCCACATGCAGGTGGTTACCAGCCGGCGCTCGATGGTGCCGTGCTGGCCAGTGAGGTCCACGTCCTGGAAGCATTGAAGGGCTACAAAGATGCCGTGACTGCACAGGGCTCAGTAGCATCCTCCCTTCAGCAGAAACAGCGAGCCATACTGAAGGATGCACTGGATGGCTTTGCAATGGCACGCAGAAGATCCTGGGCACATGTTGTCCACACTGCGCACAACCTGGAGAGACAGAGGAAGGAAGCAAAGGATCTGGCAAACACAGGTGGCGACGTTGGTAAGAAACACAGAGTTGTCGGAGCACCTTCCACTGATTAATTATGCTCCAGTTTCCTCGGGCATTCCTGTTCTCCAGATCCTTCTCCTTCTGCCTGTCGTTTTTACCCTTTAGATGCCAATCCAATTTCCTCAACAAAGCTTTTGCGTTTTGCCGCCTCCACTGTTAAAGATGGTGAGTTCCACATCATGTGATCGCCGCCCACATCTGCCTTTTTTCCCCTTGCTCATAATTTTGAAACATTTTTTACTTGTCCTTGAGCTGCCCACAGAAACTCCCCCTGGAAACAGGCCCTTCAGCCCATCGAGACCATGCCAACACTAGGGACAGTTTACAATTTCAGTCATCAATTCATTGACAAACCTGTACATCTTTGGGGTGTAGGAGAGAAGCAGAGCACCTGGAGAATTTTATCAAATGCCTTCACTCCAAGGAGAACAATTCCAGTTTCTCCAGTCTGTACCTGCAGATGAATTTCCTCATCCCTGGAACTGCTTCTTCTGTGGTCCATTCCTCCTTCCCAAGGTGTGATGGTCAGAATTGAATATGACTGAGCATTCTTCAATCTGAAGAGGGGTCCCGATCCGAAACCTTGTCTGTCCATTTTCACTTCAGATGCTGGCTGACCCATTGAGTTACTTGAGAACTTGGTGTTTTGCTCATGATTCCAGCATCCTCTACTCTTCTGACTTCCCCAGAGTTTTATGAAGAGGATAAGCTCTCTGCCTTTCTGCTCTCTGCCTCTGCTTGTGCATCCCAATTTACCTGTAACTTTCTCAACTCCTCAATTTTCCCTGCTGCGTTCAAACATTTGTACAGGTACAGAGCATAGGTCCAAAGCTTGCACGTACACCAGAGTAGATTAGAAATCAAGTTTGTGGAACATCTTCCTCAGCTTCCTAAGGTTCTATAACTTGAAGCCAGTGGCTGTTAGTCAAGGATTATCTTTTAGAAAAATGGGCAGCGCAGTGACACAGCTGGGTAAACTGTTGACCCACAGTTCAAGCGCCCCAATGTTTCCTCGGGTGCTGTCCGTGTGGAGTTTGCAGGTTCTCCGAGAATGTGTGGGTTCCCTCTGGGTGCTGTGTTTTTATTCCAGATCGCAAAGACATGTGGGCTTGTAGATTAATTGGCTTCTGTAAATTGCCCCGAGTGTGTAGGGAGTGGTAGAATTTGGGGAGAGTTGATATGTGAGGGAGAATAAAATTAGATTATTGGAGGACCAGTATAAATGGATGTTTGGTGATCTGGTGCAGACTTGAAAGGAGGCAACTGGGGATCTATATGATTCCATGGTTGGGGAAGGTGTTAGTTAATTGGGAGTAAAATTCAACTTTGGCTTCAGGTCAGCACATGAACTGTGAAACAGCTTCATACCGTGATGGAAACCAGCTTCAATCCATTCTTGAGATGAAACCTTACGTTGATCCCAACAATTGATCTGCCATAGGTCATTCATTGTGGGACATCTGGAAGCTCATATTGGTAGGTTGGACCTGAAGAGTTAGATTAGCAAGCGATAAGAAAGGTTGGGGAGTCTGTTCGACAGCTTCCAGCCCCCATGAAAATTATCCCCATAAAACACTTCTCAGCTTTCCCTCTCCCATTTCCACTATCCCTTCCAGGACACTGTTTATTTACACTGTACTTTTGTAATTGGAGTCCATCAACCAACAAATTGGATATTCAAGTAGTCAGGCAGCACTCTAACTTGTATCAGATGGGCATGCTTCCATAGGTGACGTGGCCCACTCCTTCAGTTCCAAGCCTCCAAACCTACACTCAACAAGTAAGAGACTGAAGGCAGTACTTGGATATTACTCTGGTTTTTGATACTATCTTGGGCTTCTCATTTGGTTGTATAACATTTTCACTTCAATGAATAGTTGACCTGATATTCATTCTGCTGCTGTTGTATCTTCAGTCCGAAACAGGAATAGATGGTGAAGAGGAAAACCGTGGTGTGAAATACTTATTATGAAACAGAAGGAGGCCATTTGGCCCAACAAGTACATTCCAGTTCCCAGCAGTGAAATCACATCAATCCAATTCAACATATCCCCCTATCCCTTTCCACTTATTCACACTTACCTCCCCTTTTGCATCTCCATGTAACTTGCACTAACCGGTGATTTACGGGAATCAATTAAGGACCAGCGCACAATCGGGATGTGGGAGGGAATGTGAGCACCAGTTTACAGGGAGAAGGTACACTCCTCACAGACAGCACCGGATGTCAGTATGGAACCTGGATTCCTGGTGCTGTGAGGTAGTCACCATGCCAACACCATACGTTACCTTCAGCAGCCCCATGTTCCCATATTCTGTAAGAGGCGAGATACGGGTGCAATGACACCGTGAGGGTTTAGGCAGACAGCATATGCAATGCTGGTTAATGTTACTGATGACTTTGATTCTCCCACAGGGATGATCCCATTTGGCGGCACGGGTTTACTGATCCCTGCCGTTGTAGGGATGCCGATTCCTGACCCCGGAGGCTCTGGCCTGCAAGTGCCAATTTTAGGGGTGGAATACAATCCAGCTACTGGCCGACTCATCCCCCTTGCTGGGACCATGGAGGATCCTGATGGAAAAGGTATTTAATGCTTAAACTCATTAAAACATCCAACAGTCAGAGAGTCATGAATTTCCAACATGGTTATCCAACTCACCCTGCTGACAAAGAAGTCCCACCTAAGCTAATATCATTTCCCTGCATCCCTTTAAAATGTTCTTGTCCATGTACCTGTCCCGCCTTTTAAAGATTGTAACTTAGACAGTGCTCTGTATGTGGCGACTCTTTGCATACTTTGTGTATGGAAATGCAAAACAAAGAATTTTACTGTGACATGTCACATGCGATAATAGAGTATAATTCATTCATCATTCTTCATTGCATCTGCCGCAACTCGTTCCATTTACCCACCAGCCTCTGTGTGAAGACGTTGCCCCTCAGGTTCCTATTAAATCTTTTCCCCTCTCACCTTTTCTAGGACTGATACCGATTGCTCTTGGTGCCAGAAGCTTTGACCCCATCACCGGTGAAACTGGCCCAGTTGTTGGAGCCCGCGTAGATCCACAGACAGGAATCATGGTGCCTGTCTTACAGTCATCGGGAGGTTGCATGAAACGAAGGCTGAATGGGGAAATGGTAATGCGGTGGGAAATGCCATTGGGACTTTCAACCTACTGGCCATTCATGTTTAGACATATAATTTCCTATATAAGCAATGTATTCTAGGGGTGATTCTGTACTCCCAGGCAATTCCACTGGCTGTAGAATCAACTTTGCATGTGTAGGTAATTTAATATATCCATTGTTCGTTGCATATTGGTGTGTTCCTGGTGATAAGGTGACAATCATTAGCATTATTGCTTGAAGAGCTAATACCCACATGCATATGAAATTCATAGAGTTGTAGGATGGTTACATACTTACAAAGTATTCCATCCAGCTCATCACACTCATAGCAGTTCTCCATAGAACAATCCATTCAATCCCATTTCCTCACTCTATCCCAATCTCCCTGCAAGTTTATTTCTCTCAGGTGCCAATCCAATTTCCCTTTGAAATCTTTACTTTAGCCTTTAGACTTTGGAGATACAGTGCTGAAGTGGGCATTTCGGCCCACTGAGTCTGCGTCAACCAGAGACCATAAACCAGCACTATCCTACACACTAGGGACTATTTACAATTTTTACCGAAGCCAATTAATCTACAAATCTGTACATCTTTGGAATGTTGGATGAAACCGGAGCCCTCGGAGAAAACCCACACGGTCACAGGGAGAACGTACAAACTCCGTACAGACCGCACCCATAGTCAGGATCGAACCTGGGTCTCTGGCGCAGTAAGGCAGCAACTCTCCCACTGTGCCATTGTGCTGCAAACCGTTGATCATCTCTGATCACATCACATTGGCATCTACATTGTTATCACTCACTGTGGAGAAAATGTTCCTCACATCCCTCCTTTACCACTTGTTGAGAATATCTGTGTTCCTTGTCCACGCGCCACCAATTAATGGGAAGACCTTTTGCTTCCCTTGTCTAAAACTGCCATCATCTGGTCCACTCGTTTAAAATCTTCCTCAAACAACTTTGCTCAGGATTATAGCCACGACCCCAACCTAGCCTTACAGATAAAATCCTCGTCCCATTCAACTAAATCTTCTCTGAGGTGTCACTCGGCTTTTTTGCATCTTGTCTCTGTCAATTTTGAATGAAGAAAGCCTTTCCCCTCTTTAGATTTTTATGTGCCAGCAATAATCAGGTCAGATGTCACATAAACCTTTGCGATGATGAGTGACATAATTCAGTACCTAGAGGCTGTCCTTGAATTTGTATGGGATGGTAGAGTGATACAGTATTTGATTCATCGATTGAAAGATACAACAAAGAAAGAAGCCCTTTGGCCCACCAGGTTCACGCCTGTTCCACATTATTCTACTTTCTCTTTACACACGAGGGGAGATTTGAAGAAGCCAAGTAACCCGCAAACCTTCATGTCTTCAGGATGTGGGAGAAATCTGGAGCACTCTGTGGAAACCCACATGGTCACAAGGAGAACGTGCAAACTCCATGCAGGCAGCACCCGAGGTCAGGATCGAACCTGGGTCTCTGGCACATTCGATCAGCCACGCCACTGTGCTGCCTTACAGCACCACATAGAAGGATAAATCAATCCTGACTTGAAGTATTGTCTGGAAGAAAGTTATAAATTCTTCCACATTGGTTTCACCCCCACTTCATAAAGAAGACCCCATAAGTTGATTCACCACTCCGAGTTATACTTTAGTGCAGGTTAATGATGCAAAATCAATTGGACTTTATGGGTACGTTTGAGTAAAAATATATTTTAGTTATAGGGAAGGAGAGAATGAGGTGATGAATTTGCTTCTGCTCTGACACATGTACCAATCTCACCCATGCGACATAAACCTCCCACTGCACCAGAGTAATATTTTTTCCTTTGCCATGTTTTCCATCCAGCAACCTCACTGAAATCAGTAGTTGCGACTGGAAATGAGAGTTCATTCATGCCCTGAAGATATAGCAAGGATGCACTTCAAACACACTGGCTGGGTTCAGCATCAGTTCAAAGGGACGTGTTATGGTGCTGAAAATAGTCACTGTTGAAGTTCTGTGATGGTTCAGTGCTCCCAGGTGACGTTCCATCTGTGTGTATCCACTCAGCTCAAAGCCCTGGAGGAAGAACTCCAGTGTAGACGTGAACATTGGCAGCATCAGCAACAGAAGGAAGAAACTCTATTCAATGCTTTAAAAGTTTTACTGCGGACGGTCTCTGACACAGAACTCGACTGCAGATTCGCAAAGGTACAGCATCAGGATTGCATCAATACATTGAGTTTATGCTCGAGTTAATAATCACAAATTTATGAATTATACGGAATGTAGTAGAGTTTAATTACACACACATCATGGATTGCATAATGGTTGAATGGGTTCATATCTGTTCAGACAGTCTGAGAATGCTTTAGGCTTTGTGGAATCCAATTATTCCATACAATTGACACAGTGGAACTATTTCTCCTGACCCCTCTGATTTTGAACGATCAGACAGAAGTTAAAATCCATATCTGAAAAAATTAATAGACATTCATTAGCTTATCAACAGCTTTAGTTTCCTTACTTAACAAGGATTTTTTTTCATTGGATTAATAAAATTTTGCATTAGCCCTTTCACTTCACTTATTTAATTTCATTGTTTTATTCCGTTATGATTCTGTAAGATTAGTTCAATTTCTACAGACATGAGCCTTTGCCACAAGCCTCAGTCTGGCAATATTTGTAACGCTCCTGCCTCAGGTTCTGTAGATGACGGCGTTCCATGCAGCACGTGCTGAATCCTTTTACTTGATTGTCTTCAGGTTGAGGATGAGGTGAGAGCTCTTGGTGAAGTAATCGCCCTTTTACACGTCTGTGCCCAGAATGAGGCACAACGCAGGGACACAGAGGGATCACATTTGTCATCCCTGATGCCAGCTGATGCGATTGTTTTGGTGTCACAAGGTAACCCTATGTCCAAATGCAACTTACAACTAACTCCTAGGTAGACAAAAGGGCTGGAGAAACTCAGCGGGTGTGGCAGCATCTATGGAGCAAAGGAAATGGGCAACGTTTCGGGTCGAAACCCTTCTTCACCTATCGCCTATTTCCTTCGCTCCATAGATGCTGCCGCATCCGCTGAGTTTCTCCAGCACTTTTGTCTACCTTCGATTTTCCAGCATCTGCAGTTCCTTCTTAAACATTACAACTAACTCCTTCTCTGTTTCCCAAACATTGATGCATTTTAACCATTCAGGTTCCCCAAGACACTGGATTTTTGTTTCTCTTTTCTCTTCTATACTTTCTGTTCATACGAGGCCTCTGATGCTATTAGTCCACTTATTTTCTCTGTTTTATGTTATGGAAGAGAATGGCAAGACATGAATGAACCGTAGGAAGTGTAAATACAGTCCACATTCTGCGTAGCTTCTCAGTACTATATTGTAGACCCGGTGTTAATTAAACCATTAGTTTAATTAGTTCAATGGTTTCCTTATTATCATGTGAACCAAGGTATAATGAAATAGTTTTTTTGCATACAGCTCAGCAAGACTTTCACCATACAAAAGCACAAGTTCTTGGTTAGTACAGAATGTATAGATGAGCCCACTGAGTTCATATACAAGAGGCACCATTTTACAGTCCCAGCTGTAGCTGGCCACAAAGGCCCGCTGCAGCCGTCACCCCCATTCCAGTCATCCAGTGAACTGTCGTCCCTCTACTTGCATGGCCCTCTTCAGCCTGTGTATATTCCTTACATGAAAAGAGATGCATTACGTTCGCTTTGAATTCCCTTGATGTTCACTTACTTGCTTGTTCCGCCGACTAGATTTTGCGTTTGCTCATTCGCGTTTTTGTATCTCTCATTTTGAGCAACTTTTGAGCATTTTGGTAGGGTCCCCTTCCTCTACCAACTCAGTTTAAACATTTCCCGTCGTGCTCAGTCATTGCAAACATTCAAGGTTGTGTCAGTAGGTAGGTCGATAGGAAATGAATCAAAATATCCAAGGGTTGGATGGGAAAGCAAACAAGTCCCCATCCTGTGGAATCCTTCGTCTCTGGAATTAATGCGCTTCAACACTGAGAACCATATTCTACACTGTATAGCTTCCTTTCTCTCCACATACTGAACTTGTTTAGCTTGATAATATGAATGCATAATATTAACTGATTTGTTTTGATTAGCGAGCATGCAAAACAAAACTTTCCATTGTGCCTCTGCACACATGACAATGGTGTACCAAAATGAAGGGGAATCTCATTGAAATCTTTCGGATAATGAAAGGCTTAGATAGATGGATGTGGAACGGATGTTTCCAGTAATGGGAGAATCTAGGACCAGAGCGCACAGTCTCAGAATAAAAGGCTGTCCTTTTACAATGGAGATGAGGAAGAATTGCTTTAGCCAGAGGGTGGTGAATCTGTGGAATTGTTTGCCACAGACAGCTGTGGATGCTGAGACATTGGGTATTTTTAACGTGGAGATAGATAGGTTCTTGATTAGTAAGGGTGTCAAAGGTTACAGGGAGAAGCAGTAGACTGGGGTTGGGAGGGAAAATAGATCAGTCAAGTTTGTATGGCGGAGTAGACTCAATGCACTGAATGGCCCAATTATGCTTATGTCATGATCTAAACCTAAGCCTAAATGGTGAAGCAAGCTCGAAGGCCACTCCGGTCTCCTGCTCCCACTGTATATTCTAAGTCATCAATATTGTGAGCAATTTTGGGCACCATATCTGAGGAAGGATGTGCTGGCTCTGGAGAGAGTCCAGAGAAGGTTTATAAGAATGATCCCAGGAATAAGTAGGTTAACCTATGATGAGCATTTGTCGGCACTGGGCCTGTACTCGCTGGAGTTTAGAAGAATGAGGGAGGACCTTATTGAAACATGCAGAATAGTGAAAGGCTTGGATAGAGTGGATGGGGGATAAGATGTTTCCACTAGTGGGAGAGTCTAGGACTAGAGGTCATAGCCTCAGAATTAAAGGATGTTCTTTTAGCAAGGAGATGAGGAGAAATTTATTTAGTCAGAGGGTGATAGATTTTTGATTTATACAGGTGTTGATTATGAGGAGAATGGTTAGGAGGGAGAGATAGATCAGCCATGATTGAATGAAGGAGTAGACGTGATGGGCCAAATGGCCTAATCCTACTCCTATTCCTTATGATCTTATGCTCTTATAGGAAGAGAAGGAATCTCCCCATGCATTCTCTGAAACAATGCAAGTGTGCTGCGGTGTTTTGCATTTCTGTTTGGCTCTCCCCTTTATCTGCCAGTGTTGGTGCTGCATGCTCTCGTGTCTTCTTCACCGTACAGTGGACAAGGAGGAGGTGGAGCAGCAGATGTTATTCGTAGCCACAGCTCGGGCAATAGTTGAAAAGGTGGCACAGTTTGCTGAGAAGATGAGTCAAGACGAGGCTCGAAAGAAGGCAAGCACAGGAAAGCAGGTCAGGAAGCTGCCTTCCAGCAGGCACAGGAAGTTGCCTTCCAGCAGGCACAGGAAGCTGCCTTCCAGCCAGCCAGAAGAAGCCTCGCCACTGAAGTACCTTCAGGTGAGCGCACCATGTGTACTCCGACTGTTCTGATTTCGGTTTATTTTCTTTATTTAAAAGTTTTCTCTTGCTTGACCATAAAAGTGGTTCTTGTCCTTCACCCAAGGCAAGAAACAATATCATTGTTTGTTAGCAAATGTTTTTTTTAGTACACACAGTAATAAACTTACTGTTGTAATTCAGCAACCATTTACCAGAATACTGCCTAGATTAAAAGGTATTAGCTGTAAGGAGAAGTTGGACAAACTTGGATTGTTTTCTCTGGAACATTGAGGGATAGGGGAGGCGGGGGAGCAGACCTGATAGAAATTTATAAAATTATGAGAGGAATTGATAGGGTAGACAGTCAGATCTTTATTCCCAAACACTAGAGGGCATAGCTTTAACGTGAGAAGGAGATGAGCGGGGCAAGATTTTTATACAGAGGGTTGTGGGTGCTTGGAACACATTGCCAGGGGTGGTGGGGGAGGCAGATATGATAGTGACATTGTGCTATTGGATAGGCACATGGATATGCAGGTTGATGGAAGGATATGGGTCATGTGCTGGCAGAGGGGATTAGTTTAACTTGGTATCATGTGCGACGCAGACAATGTGGGCTTTGGTTGAGATTCAATAACGCCCATCAACTTCTTGCTTATGGCGAGCACAGCCTGAAGTTGCAGGACAACTTGCTCTATTTGATCTTATTTGATTGGGCACGCTGGGTTGATTGCATTCGTCGAAACAGGGCGGACCACGAGAAGGTTGCAATCTTCCACCCCCTATGCCCATCAAGATGGTGTTGGAACAACACTGAAAACTAAATAAGTTGGGAGTCTGGAAAAGGAGCCGAGGGCAGTGGAAAAATCGGATAGCTTCCTAAACTTTACAAAGCTATGGATTACATGGCTTTCATCTTCAGCTATCCAGCAGTACATTATCATTGGCTTTCGCCTGTGCTTTGATAAGTGGCTGTTTAAGGTGCTAAATGTATTTTCGTTCAAGCAGCATTCACAAGCCTAGATTTTATAAATACAAGTTCTATGTTGCAATCAGCTGATTATTGGGGTGGTGGGTTGCTATGGGTACTGACTTGATCTTGGAGCTGTCGGTGCCAATTCCAGCAAGCTCGGTAAATGCCAAATGATTACAAATAACAGTGTGAAAGATTTAGAACACAGATGAGTATAGTACAGGAACAGGCCATTCAGCCACAATGTTGGTGCCAAACTGCATGCCAAGACCAACTGTTATCTGGCTGCACACAATCCACATCCCTCCATATCTCTGTGCCTATCCAAAAGCCTCTTAAATGCCACTATTGTATCTGCCGCGATCACCACCCCAAGCACCCATCAACCTTGGTGTAAAAAAGAACTTGCTGTAAACGTCTCCTTTAAAGTTTGCCCTCTCACCCTAAAGCTATGCCATGTAGAGTTTGATATGCGCACCCTAGAAAACAAGTTTTAAATGGCTGCTGCATATGTGTCTCATTTTTTATATTTTTATCAGTTAGAGACTATAGTTCTCCCCTCAACCCCTGGCATTCCAGAGAAAACAATTCAACCTCTCCCTGAACCTAATACTCTCTGATCCAGGCATCATTCTGGTAAATTTCCTTTGCACCCTTTCCAAAGCTTCCGTACCTGTCCTGTCATGGGGCGACCGGAACTGCACGCAATACTCCAATTGTGGAGTAATCAAAGTCCTATAAAGCTGCAGGACTCTAGTACTCAATGCCTGGAGCAGCTTGGCCAACAGTGCAGGTGAGCTTCTTCACAGCTCTGCAGCTTTGATGATGGGAACTCAACTGTAACGATGGGAACAAGTGAGGTAAAGCAGGAAATGTGATCAGCACGAGTCACCAGTGTAAATCTTCAAAGATAATAAAATAGGGAAGTAATGGGCCGGTCCCACTTAGGCGATTTGTCAGGCGTCTGCCAGCAAAACCGGCAACTGGAACGGCGACTGTCAGAGTGGAACATATGCGCGCGTACAAACACACGCACACACACGCAAAAGCAGGGGTCAGGGGGAAGCCCTGTCTGAAATTCACATGGTGCAAAGCCAAGGTGATACTGACACACACCGCGATGAACAGGAAGGTTGGCGCTGTAATTAAGACGGCTAGTATAGTGTATGGTAAAAAATGGGGGGGAGGGGGGAGAAGGAGTGGAGACAACATTTAAGAAGCCAGAGATACACGGCTGTGAAGCTCGGTGGACATTAACATTACCGGTCGGCTATCCTTGGTTCTGAAAACTATTGCTTACAGTTCTTTTCCCCAATGATCCAATGAAATTCACCGTTCAGCACCGGCTACAACCTACGAGAACCTAAGAGAACCTTCGACCTCCTGGCGACCCACTAGGACCTCCTGGCGACCCACCTATGGCACGAGAATTCTCGCTACTCTCCATGGCGGCTTCATCTGGTCGCCGCAAATTTTCCAACATGTTGAAAAATTCTCAGCGACCATAACGAGGCCGCGACTAGTTCCCAGAATGCGGGAACTCCTCACGACCATGAAGTCGACTCCCCGGCAGCTGCCCGCGAACATGTGGCGACTGCAAAGTCTCCTGCAGTCGCCTAAAAAGTCGCCTAAGTGGGAGAGGCCCGTAAGGTTTTCAACACCTTTCCAGTCCTGGAGAATATAAAATGGAATGTATGAATTATCCCCATACTTTGAGGTTGCAAAGTTTGTTTCATATCCACAGAATTCCAAAGTGCCTCCCAGGACCATTACAAGAATGTGAACACCCAGGAATGATGGAGATTACAAAAAGTGGTGGACACTGCCTGGTCCATCATGGGTATTGATCTCCCCACCATCATAGGGGTTTATAGGAGGCACTGCTTCAAAAATGCCTTCAGCATCGCCGAGGACCCACACCACCCTGACCATGCTCTCATTCCACTCCTACCATCAGGAAGAAGGTATAGGACTCTGAAAACGTGACATCCAGATTCAGGAACAGATTCTTCCAAACAACCATTAGGCTTTGAATGCTACAAACTCCAACTGAACTACGAACTGTCTTGTTTAAGAAAGAACTGCAGATGCTGGAAAAATCAAAGGTAGACAAAAATGCTGGAGAAACTCAGCGGGTGAGGCAGCATCTATGGAACGAAGGAATAGGTGACGTTTCGGGTCGAGACCTTTCTTCAGACCTGTCTTGGTTGCGCTAGGGACTTTTCAATTTGTTTTGCACTAATATTGTTTTGTTTTTTAATTTATTGAACATTTATGTTTATTATATTGAGTACAGACCTGTCATGTTGCTTTAAGTAAGAATTTCATTGTTCCGTTTTTGGACTGCTGACAATTAAACACTCTTGACTTGACAAATTTTAATCCAGTTCATGTAAGAAGATATCAAGTCCTAGAGAAACTCAACGGGTCAGGCAGAATTTATGAATGGAATGAACAGATGATGTTTCAAATCGGGATCCTTCTTCAGATTGATGGACTAGGGGTGGATAAAGCTGGAAAAGGGAGATAGAGGTGGGACAAATCCTGGTAATAGCTGGATACAGGTTGGGAGGGGGGAGGCAGGCCTTCTCACGCTTTCTCCCCATTACTGCATCAGCCTGAAGAAGGGTCCTGACCCAAAACATTGCCGTACGTCCATTTCCCTCCACCAATGCTGCCTGACCCATTGAGTTCCTTCAGCACTTTGTTTTTTGAGCAAGATTCCAGCATCTATAGTCCTTTGTGTCTCTATTTTGATGGCGGGCTTGAGTAACAATGTGAGTAGAAGATATTGTTTGAATCTCGCACAAACGCTCGTTATTCCCAAGGAAGCCTCATCCTGAGTGCACAACTGACTGGTCATTCTCATTTACTTACAGTTGAAAACCTTGCTAATTCAAGAGTTTCAGGAAAACATAATAATCCACTGGACTGGCCTTGACATGGTGTACATCAGACTGGGACATCTGCGAGATCTGGCAGAGCTGTATGTCCTGGAAGCCAAGGTAACTACCCAGGCAGATTGGGGAACATCTATTGCAACACAGAGGGCAGGAATAAAGAGTGTTGTGATCTTAGAGCCCTTATCAACCCCACCTCACCTTGTGTAACTTTCCATTTCAGGGTCTTCTGTCTGGAGATGTCTATCATTTTGGCGATTACCAGTTGACCAAGAGCCAGCACACCAACCTCTTTCACGGTTCACCAGATTCAACCATCCGGACAATGCTTCCTCTTATTAAGCAACTAATAAACCTTTTGGAGACTGACAGAAACATTGGTCTTTCTCCAGCCACTCTTCACCCTGTATCAAACAAAGGTTGGACATTTCAATTTCCATTGATACTCACTTCTTCACCTTCAGTCTCCAGTCTATCCTCATTATCATGGACCTCTTTATAACAGATTTCGGTTACAGTTGGTGTGGCACGGTGGCGCAGCGGTAGAGTTGCTGCCTTGCAGCCCTTGCAGCTCCGCAGACTCGGGTTCGATCCCAACTACGGGTGCTGTCTGTATGGGGTTTGTACGCTTTCCCCCTGACCACGTGGCTTTTCTCCTACTTCGATTTGCTCCCACAGACATGCAGGTTTGTAGGTTAATTGGCTTTGGTTTGTATACTTGGTATGTGTAAATCGTCCCTAGTGTGTGTGGGATTGTGTTTATGTGCGAGGATCGCTGTTCGCTATGGACTCAGGGCCTGTTTCATTCCCGTATCTCTGAACTAAACTACAGCAGGCGGAGCGACCCCATAGTAATCAGACAGCACAGTCTCTTGAAGAAGGCAGGCTACTGTTTACATTGTGGGAGGCTATTGAAATTGCTTCAGTCAACACTTGTTCAATAATACTCTATTAAACAATGTAACAGCCTTTAGTATTTTTAGCTTTCAGTAACAGAAATACATATTTTAGCTGCTGAAAGAGCTACAAGAAATGATAAGAAATTATAACGAGGGTTATCTGTACAGGATTTTAGTAAGTGAGTGTGTTTGTGGAGCTCAATGCCAAACTCCAGCAACACCACAACAAGCTATGGTCCACTTCATTCCTTCAATGACGGCCAAAAATGTCATCCCTTTCCATTCCAGTGCCTGTGCTGCCATTCCTATTCCAGTCCCCTTCCTGACATTCCCAATCCAGGAAATGCAGCCTTAAAAATGCAGTGCTTAACAACAGCTACTGTATATATAGTTTCTGAAACATATTAAAATGGAGTGAGAAAACGTTGTTTTAAGCAGCAAAAAGATGAACTCTTCCTGCTTTGTGGCACTTTATATCGCGAACTCACCTGCCAACCTGCTCTACTTTGGGATGTGGGAGACAACCAGAGCACATGGAAGAATGTAGTTCTACAACTTACAGACTCCAAGCCAGTCAATGGCAGAGGTCAGGATGGAATCCTGATCACAGCACAGCTCCCTGAGCGACTCCCAGCTATTCAAAGCAATGAATAGTGCTCGATGAGCTAAAACAATGTAGACAAGTCCTTCCTTCTATTTTGCTGACAACTTCAAAAGGCTTTAAAATCTGCTTTAAAATATGCAATATTTTCTTTTAAACAGGTCCTGTTGTCAGTGGTAGCTCACAAGCTGGGCTGCTTCCATATCCGGAGCTTCCTGTGAGATTCCACGCTGCGGCTCCTGAAACACCGGCCTCTGGATCATCTCCGATACATGAAGACGTGCGTGCAGAGAGGCAAGCGTTAATCAGGTGGGCATTCTTCACAGGAGCAGCCTGATATAATTTTTAAGGAGGAGACACCTGGGGAAGAATTTTGGACTCCATAAATTCCCCACCATTTTTGGAGGGAGTGAGCATTAAGATAGAAATGAGAATGCAGTGGACCAGTACTTTGATTCATGAAAAATTGGAGGAAAGAGAGCCATTTAGTGGTGAACCGGATTTCATCCATTCTGTGCACCCATTTGTACCACTGATGCCACAGAGGCATACAACAAGGACACAGGCCCTTCGGCCCATCTGGTCCGTGCCAACCATCACATTCCCATTTACACTAATCCAATTTTACCCCCCACCCACCCACTTTCCCATAAATTTAAGTTGCACAAATTAATTGCCACCACATTTCAATAAACTTCCCCTAGATTTTACCGCTCATCTACACACCAGCAATTTGCAGCGGCCGATTGCTGGTGTGCCCACATGTCTTTGGGCTGTGGGAGGAAACTGGAGCACTTTGAAGAAACGCAGAATGAAGGTGCAAACTCCACACGGACAGCACCGCAGGAATGGACCTGTTTCACTCGAGCTCTAAGGCAGCTGTTCTTCTCGCTGTGCCACTGTGGTATGCTGGTGTGTGTTGTTTGTGGACATAAAGATCTTTTCATTTGTGGAAAAGGGACTAAAGTGTGTTGAAACCCCATCTAACATCAGCACCAGAGCGATCTGATCAAATCCCATTGGAATCAACCTTGGGTGTTGCTACAAGGCAAACAATGTTTTACAATGAAGATAGACACAAAAAAGCTGGAGTAACTCAACGGGTCAGGCAGCATCTTTGGAGAAAAGGAACAGGTGACGTTTTGGGTCGAGACCCTTTTCAGACTGAGAGTCAGGGGAAAGGGAAACGAGAGATATAGACGGTCATATACAGAGAGAGAGAGATAGAACAAATGAATGAAAGATGCACAAAAAGTAACGGCGATCAACAAAAAGGTGGAGCCCACAATGGTCCATTGTTGGCTTGGGTTATGTGATAATGAGTTATACAGACAATGAAACTTAACAGGATGATAGTGAAGTTAGTATGATGATTAGGCTGGGGGGGGGGGGGGGGTGGAGAGAGAGGGGATGCAAGGGATACTTGAAATTAGAGAAATAAATATTCATCCCATTGGGTTGTGAGCTGCCTAAGCAAAATATGAGGTGTTATTCCTCCAATTTGCATTTGGACTTTTACCATGGAGTCGAAGACTTGGAAATGCCCTGTCTGAAGAAGGGTCTCGACCTGAAATGTCACCCATTCCTTCTCTCCAGAGATGCTGCCTGCCCGCTGAGTTGCCCCAGCGTCTATCCTGGAACTCCTGGTCGGTCACAGTTGGACCCTTCTTCGTAAGCTGACATCTCTTCCAGTTGCATGCCAGTGTGATTAAGTTGCAACTGTCCCCACTCCTTGGTGCCATTCCTTTCATTTTAAATGATTTTTTTTTTTTCTATTTTTGTTCCTTTTAATCCCTGCGGCCTTGTAAGATTTCACATTGAGAAGCATGCATCCGAGGCAGTCCAGCTGGAGATCACCTTGATATCAGATGAAGTGAAGAGAATTTGCCGGGTGCTGGGAGAGGTATGTGAGTGCTAGAGAGCACCAGACACATGCAGACCACACGCGGGAAGTTTATTTTCTAGACAAATTCAAAGCATTTCTCTCACTGAAGAATTGTGGGCCCACAACTCAAGATCCCAGCAATGATGAGCAGCATTTAAATGGACAGGGTATGCTAATAGTGCCCGTCTTAAGGCGCCGAAACCTGCAGGCTGGTGGATAACAATAAGAATTTGTTCATTTATTTATTGGTTTATTATTGTCATGTGTACCGAGAAAGAGTGAAAAACTTTATGTGTCTGCTATCCAGTCATACCATACGATACATGCGTACAACCAAAGACATGCGCAAGTGCAGCAGTTAGAGCAAAGAGAAGAATACCAGAGTGCAAAATATAGTGTTAGAACATTACAGTGTTACAGTTACATAGAAAATGCAATTGAAAAAAAAGTGCATGGTCCATAATGTGGTAGGTTGGAATGTCAGGAGTATAGCATTGCTTTGGAGAGGTCTGTTCAGCAAGGAAGATGTTGTTCCTGAATCTGGTGTTACATCCTTTCAAGCTTTCGTATCTTCTGCCTGATGAGAAAGCTGAGCAGAGAAACTGACGGGGGTGAAAGTGGTTCTTAATTAAGTTAGTGGCTTTTCCAAAGTAGTGTGAAATGTAGATAGAGTTGATGGGTGGGGGGAGGGGGGGGGGGGTGGGGTGGGAGGATGGGGGTGGGGGGGGGGGTGTGAAGAGAGCTGATTTGTGTGTAGTACTGGGAGTTACATCGTTGCTATAAAATAATATGCATGTTGATATGTGTACAAAGCGCTGAAAGATGTTTCTTGCTATTCGATTAGTTGCAGGAGGAAGAGGATAGCGGAAAATCTGACCAGATGGAGAAACTGCTGAAGGATTTGATGGAACAACGTCGAAACTCAGTCCAGGCATTGCATGACCAACATGCTGTGGATCTAATGGAAGTTGGGCTTGACCCTAAACTGGCGATGCCCAAAAACATCCTAGAAATGGAGAAAGACATAATTAGCGGATTGAAGCTGTTGGTCACTGATTTACAAAAATTCTATGGAACGATCGAGCACAAACAGGTCAAATCAAATGACCAATTGTCAAAAAATTCAGATTGTGTCTGAGTTAACCTTTCAAAACATTTTATTTAATAAAGATTATTTATTTAAAATATATAATTTATTTTTAAAAATTCAGAAAACAACATTAGATAATTAAAAATATTAAGGTAAACACTGATGATTTAAAACAAGTATTTTGACCTCCTTTGAAGGTTCCCCTACCATTGGAGACAAACGAGGGCACTGCGCAAAACCCTGTCGCACATTTGGTTGACAAGGAGGCCTGCTTCACGTATCACTCACTGCCGCCTCTGCAAAGTTGGGAATTGTCACAGGAAGCCTCAAAGTTAGTGACGCAGGATATCAGGAAACTCATCCGAGTATATACAAAAATAGATATCTACAGTAGGTTACAGGTACGGTTACACACACAGACCTATGTTTACTTCATATGTTCCCCTGTGTATGCACAAAACTAATTCTCAGACTTTTTAAACTCGTTTAAAGTGATGTTTTTGTTCTCAGAAGTTGGAAACCCAGGAGCAGCAGAGCAGAGCCTGGGCTCCCATTAGTCAAAACTGGCATCCAATAGAACCTGTTAAAGAAGGAACTGCAGATGCTGGAGAATCGAGGGTACACAAAAGGCTGGAGAAACTCAGCGGGTGCAGCAGCATCTAAGGAGCGAAGGAGATAGGCGACGTTTTGGGTCGAGACCCTTCTTCAGACTGCTTTTCGTGTCGAGACCCTTCTGAAGAAGGGTCTCGACCCGATACGTCGCCTATCTCCTTCGCTCCTTAGATGCTGCTGCACCCGCTGAGTTTCTCCAGCCTTTTGTGTACCCTCCAATAGAACCTGTCTGACTTTAGACCACAGAAGCTCACAGCACTCCCTGTATCAGATGGGAACCTTTTATACCCAGAGAGTGGCGAGTACCTGGAATACACATCTATCCTGTAATCTTGTAGACTACAGGAAATCTTTTCCTATATCAAAGAGGGATAAAAGTAGAGGACATGGATTTAGGTTAAAGGGTAAGATATTTGAAGGGGATCAGAAGTCAATCTTTTATAACCCAAGTAGTGAGTTCCTGGAATGCACTGCCTAAGAGAATGGTGGAAGCAGAGGCACTGAAAAGGTGGTCTGAAGAAGGGTTTCGGCCCGAAATGTTGCCTATCTCCTTCGCTCCATAGATGCTGCTGCATCTGCTGAGTTTCTCCAGCATTTTGTGTACCCTCGATTTTCCAGCATCTGCAGTTTCTTCTTTAGCACTGAGAAGAAGATTAGAACGGAGACGAGGAAACACTTTTTCTCACAGAGAGTGGTGAGTCTGTGGAATTCTCTGCCTGAGAGGGCGGTGGAGGCAGGTTCGCTGGATACTTTCAAAAGTGAGCTAGATAGGGCTCTAAAAGATAGCGGAGTCAGGGGATATGGGGAGAAGGCAGGAACGGGGTACTGATTGGGGATGATCAGCCATGATCACATTGAATGGTGTTGCTGGCTCGAAGGGCCAAATGGCCTACTCCTGTATCTATTGTCTAAGTCTTTAGACAGGCACTTAAATCCCTGAGGCATAGAAGGTGACAGACCAAGTGCTAGATGGGACTAATACAGATAGATGGCCACTGGTTTGTGTGGGCGTGATGTGGGCTGAATGGCCTATTTTATGCTGTCTGATCCTACGAGTGGTTGGCCTTTCACGTTGTCCTCTTCAATCCCAGATGCAGAATTTAGATGAAGCTGTTGGCAAACCTCTCAGCAAACAAGACTGTCCCTCGGGTGAACGGACAGCATCTACAGTTGGGAGGTATCTGCAGGAGGAACATGTAAAAAGACTCTCAAATCTCCTCGGGCTGCAGAGGGAAGAGAGAAAGCAACAGATAATGCCAGTGGGAAAACCACATGTAAGAATGAGCCTCACCTAAAGATGCACTCCCTCCACAAATCATCTTTATTCACATTTAGCAGAGACAGAGAACAGTGCAGCACAGGCCCACAATGTCTGTGGTGAACACGATGCCAACTTAAAATAATCTCCTCTGCCTGCACATGATCCATATCCATCCTGTTCTCTAGTCTTTGATATTTCCTCCATGGGGAAAAAGATTCTGGGTGTCTGCCCTGTTCATGCCTCACATCATTTCATTAACTTCTTTAAGACTCGGCCTAAAACGTGCCAGAAAATATAATCCAAGGTTAGTCAAACCTATCCTTACAGCTAATATTCTCTAATCCAGACCGTGTCCTGGTAAACCTCTCCTGAGCCCACATCCTTCCTATAATGTAGCGACAAAAACTGCACACAATACCTCAAATGTGGCCTTACCAACATCTTATAAATCTACATAGATATTGCCTGCACACAGGAGCAAACAGTGAGGGGAGATGGGCAAGTGTTTAATAACTCAGTTTTATTCTAACTGTAGGAAGAAAATGAAGATGTGTCTATGACGCAGACATTAAGTCGAGAGGATTCAGCAGCGCAGTCAAACAAACACAACGCGGACCTGCAGAGAGAGCTTGCCCTACAGCACAAGGAGCGTCAGGACCTTGTAGAGGAACAGGTGATTCTTCATGGGCATTCAATGGAAAATGTAGGTTTTAAACGACTGGCTCCAATTTCTTCAGTCCTGATGATAGTTTCAGGAAATGCCATTGCAAATGGCACTCAGGTTAATCGACAAAAGAGTCTACTGCTGCTGCAAAAAATCACGAGGAATTCAGGACTAGTTCCTTGCCCAGTCGAATATTGTCTTATTGGGATTTTCGATTTTGAAAGGGATCTGAATTATTGAATGAACACGATATCTTTTCAATATGTCTCAACATATTTTGGATGTTGGGCTTTAGTAACGGGACCATGAATTTTCCAAAAAATAGTGCCTTCACAGTTACGAGGGGAATTGTTTGAACTGATGCAGGTTGCTTCGTTCAATGTGGTGAAGCTTTCAAAACACTCTGGGGAAGAGAAGGGTAGAGGATGAAGTAACACGAGGTGCAACCTATTTTGCTCAAAAGGTCGCACGTTACTGGAGCTGACTACTTAAGCAGTGTAAATACCTTAAGTAAGATAACCAGAGAGAGAAGGAATAGAGAGTTATCGTGAAGCCATGTTGTGGGTTGGGTTGCATCAGCCGTTCTGTTCTTTGATCTTCTGTTTCACCGGCATTTTCAGTTGCGATTGCAGGAGGAACAGGCGATCAGGGAAGCAAGGACAGGAGATGGGAAAGGTGACATTGGAACCATGGTTTGCCTTATCCAATTGTTACGTCACCTGCGGCAGTACATTCTCCTGGATCTAAGTCTAAAAAAGCAGCAGCAGGAATGCAGGGAAGCATCGCGCTGTCATGTGGAGGTTTGTACATCTTCCTCACTCTTGGCATCAGAGATTTTTTTAAATATTTTTAATTTTTTCTATTTTAAAAATATATATTTTTATTAGAAGCAGTGTACTGTAGTATAAACTACGGCAAATGACAAAATACCTTTATTGTACATCTTCCATTTTAATTTTGACAAAAATGAAATAGAAAAAGAGAGAAAGAGCAAGAAAGAGAGATAGTGAATGTGTAAAAAAAGACCCCCTAAACTACCAAAGCGTGTAGTCACAAAGTGAGTAAGTAAAAACGTTTAAAAAAGATAAAAACGAAAAATAATTTTTTAAAAAGACCAAAACGTGTTGATATGCCTGCTTCAATTCTCACCACACCCATCGCCCTGTCTGCAAATCAGTTTAATTCCAAAGTTGTGTTGCACCATACTATCCTTGTAGTGAATCAATGAAAGACCATATCTTTGAAAATTGCTCTGGTTTTCCTGCTAAGACGTCTCATATCTTCAAGATGTAGCGTCTCGGACATGCTTGTGATCCACATTTTAAGAGTTGGGGTCGATGCATTTTTCCAAAATTTAAGTATACGTTTTTTCGCCATTATCAGGCCATAGTTAAGGAAATGGATTTTATTATTATACACAAATAAAACAGGAAATACTCAGCAGGTAAGGCTGCTTCCATGGAAGAGAAACAGAGCTGTCATTTCAGATTCAAAGATCTGAATGATGAAAAGATCTGATGAAGAGCAGACAAGATGGCCGTTTAATTTTTCAAGTATGTTTTCTTTAGCCGTGACTATTCCCATGCTTTTCTAGTTACCATTTCTCATTTTAACCTCCATTAACTTGAGGTTATACACACCTGTGGTCCCCACAACCTATCTCTGCCATTTACAATGGTCCCTGGCTGATTTCAGAATGTATAGGGTGGCATGGATGTGGCAGGGCCAGAGGACATGTTTCCTTGCTCTACAAATCTCTAACTCTATGGTTAAAACAAATGAATGATGGCATGCATTATGACTTGTGTGGCAGCAATGGTTGGCAGAGGATGATGACGCAGACATGAAACCCTTGCGCAACCAAGCAGAAGGCCAACATCTAGCTTTGATGGACCTGAAATCCGTCATTGCCTTACTGGAACTAAGAGAGAAAAAGCTTCAGGAATTTGCTGATAGCTTAAAATCATTCACCTCTGACAAGGTTGGTAATGTGAAAATATCTGTGTCATCTATTGATAAACCGGCACTGTGGCATTATCTCAATCAAAATTGTTAAGGGATTGGACAGGCTAGATGCAGGAAGATTGTTCCCGATGTTGGGGAAGTCCAGAACAAGGGGTCACAGTTTAAGGATAAGGGGGAAGTCTTTTAGGACCGAGATGAGAAAAACATTTTTCACACAGAGAGTGGTGAATCTCTGGAATTCTCTGCCACAGAAGGTAGTTGAGGCCAGTTCATTGGCGATATTTAAGAGGGAGTTAGATGTGGCCCTTGAGGCTAAGGGGATCAGGGGGTAAGGAGAGAAGGCAGGTACGGGATACTGAGTTGGATGATCAGCCATGATCATATTGAATGGCGGTGCAGGCTCAAAGGACCGAATGGCCTACTCCTGCACCTATTTTCTATGTTTCTATGTTTCAGGAATTAGAGAAATTTGCTAAAAAAAACATTACATTTAACACTTCCTTTAAGCTGACTGAAAAATGTTTCAACCAAACCACCTTGGATAGAAGATAAAATGTACAGCAGAGGAACAGGCCCTGCGGAATCTACATAGTGCAGTTAAAATAATCTCAACCTGCACATGATCCATATCTATCCATTCCCTGTCCATCCAAAATCCTCTTAAATCATCATATCTGCCTCCGCCACTGCTCCTGGCAGTGTGTTCCAGGCACCCACCACTCTCTGTGTAAAATAAAAACTTGCACTGCACTTCACACTTAAACATTACCACCTTTGGGGAGCTGTGGACACCAAGATCCCTCTGCACATCAATGTTGTTAAGGGTCATGCCATTAACCATATACTTTCTCTTTACATTCGACCTCCCAAAGTGCAACACCTCACACTTGTTCGGTTTAAACTCCATCTGCCATTTCACTGCCCTATCCTTGTGTTTCAGTGACATTTAAGTGTACGACAGTCTGAATAGCATACTTACAGTGGCTTGCAAAAGTATTCATACCCCTTGAACTTTTCCACATTTTGTCAAGTTACAACCACAAACGTAAATGTATTTTATTGGGATTTTATGTGATAGACCAACACAAAGTGGTGCATAGTTGTGAAGTGAAAGGAAAATGATACATGGTTTCCAAATTTTATTACAAATAAAAAACTGAAAAGTGTGGCATGCAAAAGTATTCAGCCCCCCTGAGTCAATACTTTGTAGAACCACCTTTCGCTGTAATTACAGCTGCAAGTCTTTTGGGGTATGTCTCTACCAGCTTTGCACATCTAGAGGCTGACATTTTTGCCCATTCTTCTTTGCAAAATAGCTCAAGCTCAGTCAGATTGGATGGAGAGCGTCTGTGAACAGCAATTTTCAAGTCTTGCCAGAGATTCTAAATTGGATTTAGGTCTGGACTTTGACTGGGCCATTCTAACACATGAATATGCTTTGATCTAAATCATTCCATTGTAGCTCTGGCTGTATGTTTAGGGTCGTTGTCCTGCTGGAAGGTGAACCTCCGCCCCAGTCTCAAGTCTTTTGCAGACTCTAACAGGTTTTCTTCCAAGATTGCCCTGTATTTGGCTCCATCCATCTTCCCATCAACTCTGACCAGCTTCCCTGTCCCTGCTGAAGAAAAGCATCCCCACAGCATGATGCTGCCATCACCATGTTTCACAGTGGGGATGGTGTGTTCAGGGTGATGTGCAGTGTTAGTTTTCCGCCACACATAGCGTTTTGCATTTAGGCCAAAAACTTCAATGTTGGTCTCATCAGACCAGAGCACCTTCCTCCACATGTTTGCTGTGCCCCCACATGGCTTGTGGCAAACTGCAAACGGGACTTCTTATGGCTTTGTTTCAACAATGGCTTTCTTCTTGCCACTCTTCCATAAAGGCCCGATTTGTGGAGTGCATGACTAATAGTTGTCCTGTGGACAGATTCTCCCACCTGAGCTGTGGATCTCTGCAGCTCCTGCAGAGTTACCATGGGCCTCTTGGCTGCTTCTCTGATCAATGCTCTCCTTGCCCGGCCTGTCAGTTTAGGTGGACGGCCATGTCTTGGTAGGTTTGCAGTTGTGCCATACTCTTTCCATTTTCGGATTATGGATTGAACAGTGCTCCGTGAGATGTTCAAAGCTTGGGATATTTTTTTATACCTAACCCTGCTTTAAACTTCTCCACAACTTTATCCCTGACCTGTCCGGTGTGTTCCTTGGGCTTCATGATGCTGTTTGTTCACTAATGTTCTCTAACAAACCTCTGAGGCCTTCACAGAACAGCTGTATTTATACTGAGATTAGATTACACACAAGTGGACTCTATTTACTAATTAGGTGACTTCTGAAGGCAATTGGTTGCACTGGATTTTATTTAGGGGTATCAGAGTAAAGGGGGCTGAATAATTTTGCACACCATACTTTTCAGTTTTTTATTTGTAAAAAAAATTGAAAACCATGTATCCTTTTCCTTCCACTTCACAATTATGCGCCACTTTGTGTTGGTCTATCACATAAAATCCCAATAAAATACATTTACGTTTGTGGTTGTAACGTGACAAAATGTGGAAAAGTTCAAGGGGTATGAATACTTTTGCAAGCCACTGTATGGGCTCGAATATTTTATGATCTTATATAATCATTTGTTAACACAAAGACTCGGTGGGAGAGTGATTATGGGCCTTTGCTATGTGGGGAACATGGATAGGATTGGTTTACAGAGACATGAGCCAAATGCAGGCAGGTGGGACTATTGCAGATGGGGCATGGTGGTTGACGAGGGCAAGTTGGTCCGAAGGGCTTGTTTCCACACAGCATGACTCTGATTCTTGATCATAGCTTCAAGTCTGTCATCATCTATTACTGTTATACAGTGTGTTGAAGAAGCTGAACACATGGTGGCTGAACTGAAAGAATTCCGAAAGGCAAGGATGAAGGAACTACAGGAGCAACTGCAAAATATTAATGGGAAGAGATGTCGGGAGCAAGAAATAAGGGAAATGGCTGTAAAAGAAGAGGTTTGCGAGTTATTACAAAAAGAGCATTTAATATTGCAGATCATATATCAGATTGTCATGCTACCCTGATTTAATCTACATTCATACAGCTATCATTCCTTGGGTATGCAGAATTTCACAGTGACTTATCACATGTGACAACAAAGCATTCATTCAACATGTTCGGCACCGACATTGTGGGCCGAAGGGCCTGTTCCTGCGCTGTACTGTTGTGTGAGCATATTTAACACAGCAAAACATCTCAAGATCTTTTCACAGACTATCATCAAACAAAATCTGTAGCTATAATGGAGACTAAAGGAACTGCAGATGCTGGAATTTTGAGTAAAACCTAAAGTGCTGGAGTAATTCGGCAGGTTAGGCAGTGTCTGTGGAGAGGATGGGTAGGCAATCTTTCGGGTCGGGACCCTTCTACACAAATCTGCAACTACCTATATTTCCAAGTCTGGAGAAGGTTGCAACCAGAGGAAAGGTTGAGGCCCTGAAGGGCAATGAAGACCAGGATGCTGCTTTTAAAACAGCTTAACCAGGGCCTGTGTGTGTCAGTGAGGAGGAGGATGGGAATAAGGACACAAACAGTATAGTTTTGAATGATTCATTCTCCCCAGCTGTTAAAACAAGGGAAACTACACGGATTAGTGTTGGAAAGTCATTGATTAGGATTTCACATGATGTGCTGAGATAATGGGTCAAACCAGAGTACTGAACTGTATAGTGATTGTAGTGGATACTATATATATCTACACAAAACTTACCTTAAGGTCAACTATGGTACCAGGTTTCTGAACAGTTCAGTTTAATATTAGACATTTGCCAAGGAGAAAAGAATGGAATCTGTGCTTAGTCCACTATCAGAGTTAAACATAAGATCGACACAAAATGCTGGAGTAACTCAGCGGGACAGGCAGCATCCCTGGAGAGAAGGAATGGGTGACGTTTGCGGTCAAGACCCTTCTTCAGACTCTCGACCCGAAACGTCACCCATTCCTTCTCTCCAGAGATGCTGCCTGCCCCGCTGAGTTACTCCAGCTTTTTTGTGCCTATTTTCCGTTTAAACTAGCATCTGCAGTTCCTCCTTACACATCAGAGTTAAACATACTGGACTGTTCTGAGGCGCACACTAACCATTCGAATTTCTGCCCCATCTCAGCAACAGAACTAGATCCTTTGACCCCTTCCACCATTTTCTTTGTTATAGCAGTCCGTTGTCTTTTGAAATTGCCCCCAGTATAAATCTTCAGTTTATATTTTTTATTTCCCTGTGGATTGATCGCTGTGTAGATTGAGGAACTTGAAGCCAGTCTAGCAAAGGAAGACAAGATAGCTGAGGAGATCATCACACAAGAACTTCTGAAGAAGAAGCAACGGCAGAACCTGAGGATGATGGAGGAAGAAACCAAATTTCAAGACCAACTGGAACGAGGGGAAATGACGCCTCAACTCAGAGAGGTGACGTTCTGTCTTTATGATAAATTCACAACCTATTTAAACGATGATCCTGCACTGTTACAAATCCATCTATACTATGATGATATGGCTAATCCCTTAATACATTGTTCTTTTAGTACTCATGTATTTGGCTTGATAATAATCTTGATAGGTTTAAGGCAAAAGGACCAAAGTTTGAAAGAGATGTAGGGGGTGGGTTTTCTTTACATAGAGGGTGGAGGGTGCCTGCAACGTGCTGCTCGGGGCAATGGTGAAGACATATACGATGGTGGCGTTTAAGAGGCTTTCAGATAGGCACGTGGATGTGCAGGGAATGGAGGAGTATGGATCATGAGCAGATTAGTTTGCATCTCATTCGCCACAGACATTGTGGACCAAAAGACCTGCTCCTATTCTGTCATGCTCAGTGTTCTCTGTTTTGTTATAGAATATTACAGGTTACATGAGACTTCAAGCCCTGTTCATCCAAACAATGTCTTGGATTTCTGCCCCATTTTCCAGTCTGATTTCTAGAGCCTACAATACTCTTGGCATCCAAAATGCACCTCGACTATGCTCAATAATGGTGTGACCGCACATCTCTGACAGAGAATCCTAAAGATGTTTGTCCCTCTCAAAAGAAAAAGATCTTGCTCCCATTTCTAAATAGTGAATCTCTTACTCTGAGTTCCCTTATTGTAGACTCTCTTGCTCAGAGATACAATGTCACTGCAGTCTTATGAGATCAATGAGATCACCTCTTACTTTTCTCAGCTCCAGTGGGCATAGCCAGTCCTATTCAGTCGCTCATCATTGAACATCCTTGCCAGCGTAGGAATCTGATTGTTGAATCAATGTTTCACTGTCTCTGAGGTATAGAGACCAAATCTGTGTATAATTCATCAGGTTTAACAGAGGTAACATTTTCACACAGAAGGTTGTGGGTGTATGGAACAAGCTGCTGGAGGAGGTAGTTGAGATACTTTTGGACATTAAGAAACATTTGGACAGATAAGTGGACAGGACGGGTTTAGAGGGATATGGGTCAAAGACAGGCGGGTGGGACTTGTGTAGACGGGACATGTTGGCTAGTGTGAACAAGTTGGGCCAAGGGGCCTGGTTCCATGCTGTAAGACTCTATGACTATGACCAGATTTTGACTCCTCAAAGTTTCATACAATCTCAGCAAAATGTTCTTGTTCTTGGTCTTCCATTTCACATTATGGAATTGTTCTTAAACTGACATTCATGGATGGAAATTTCCCGAAGGAGTTAATGATTTGCCATTCTTCGTTAAGTTTAAAACAAATACTATTTTCTTGCAGAAACTTATTAAAGAGCATAGTGAAAACTGCAGCTCCAGGAGAAGGGTCTTCAGCAGGAGATTGCACAGATTAAGAAGGACCTAGAGGTGAGGAGAAAGGGGAAAAGAGCCGACAGCCGGCGAAGAATTGCAGAAAGGAAAGTAGCAGAAGAGCAGAAGGAAGAGGCTAGACATTCGCAACAAGTCGAACAGGTTCTAAACGAAGGTATGAAGAGGGTGATTCAGTCAGAAATATGCACCCCAAATGGAATGTCTTCCTCCTGGGATGTCATTGAAGTCAATGAGCTGGCTCACTGGGGAATCTATGATTACAGTTTCTGAATAGCCCACCAGTTGCTGCTTGAATAAGGTCCGAGCTGCACTGTGTCTGCTCACAGCCCAGCAACCTCTCAAAGCTGAGACCATTGCACCTTGGAAAGTACTGCAGGCTTCATCCCTTCCCTCATAACTTCATTCGGTTCTATGGCCCTCTGGGATCTCTGCTCTCCTCCAATTCTGTCTTCTCAGACCCCTGCACTTCTTTTAATCTGCTTTTTCTCTGTAGCTGCAACAGAATAATTCTGCAACACTGTATTCTGTGCTTAGGGATGACAAGAGATCATAAATATGTACCAAAAGAAAAAAGAGTAGGAAGGAACTGCAGATGTTAGTTTAAACTGCAGACACAAAATGCTGGATTAATTCAGCGGAACAGGCAGCATCTCTGGAGAGAAGGAATAGGTGATGTTTCGGGTCGAGACCCTTCTTCAAACTGATCAAGGGTCTCGACCCGAAACGTCACCTATTGCTTCGCTCCAGAGATGCTGCCTGCCTGCTGAGTTACTCCAGCATTTTGTGTCTATCTATCAAAAAAAGGCATGTTTGTATTTTATGATTTTGATATGTTATAATGAAACTATATTATTCTCTCTTTTACTCAGCCACCAAAACCTTTGAACAAATGGCAGGTTTTGTTGCATTGAATGTTCCAGTGCTCCTCCGAAGACCCAGAGCTACCTTGGGTAAGCATCATCCATGGCCAGGTGGCACTTGCTGTGCCAGTGATGTACAGGTCCTGCTCTTCTACTGAAGATGAACGCAAGATGTAAACGCAAGATCGTTCTTGACATCTTCCAATATCTTGAACTTAGATTGTAGAGTAAAATTCAAAGTGCTAGAGTAACTCAGCAGGCCAGGCAGCATCTGTGGAGGGCAATAGACAGATGGCATTTTTGGTTGGGACACTTCTTCAGACTCAACACTGAATGGTGAACCTTTTCATACCTGTAGTGAAAGACTCTATCAAGATGGTTCTGCAGTCCCCACTCTTCAAACTCCTTTTGGAAATCAATGAACACCTGAAAGCAAATCCAGAGGTCAGGGTGGCTCCACAAGATAAAGATGATCGACGGGAAACTGATGAAGCCAAAGTCAACTACCAAGGTAGAGTGACTTGTTGATCAATCAGAGCTAACCTCCGATGAAATTACTTGTCTGCTCCACTCCTTTTGGTTATCCATCACCATATCCCATTATTGCTAAACCCACTTTGACATTCCAACCTTTTCAAATCCCTTCATGGGTTTACACGGCCCATCAATGTAATTTTGTCCAATCCTACAATCCTCTAAGGCATTGCTCCTCTTCCAGTTTTAGTCCTCTGAGCATCTGTGATTTCAGGCACTCCATTAGTGGTGCCTGTGCCTTCGTCTGCCAAGGCCCTGAGCTTGATTTCCCTGTCTAAAGCTTTCCATCACTCTGCCTTCCTCGAAGGTGCTCCTTAAAAGTGGCACAGTGGTTAGCACTCTTGTGGTTGAGCTACATATTCTGGGGTTAATTCCTGCTCCTGAAACCTGTACACAAAATTTTAGGCGGTCTCTCAGTTCATGTCGGAAGGGAATGCGTAGGAAGGAACTGCAGATTCTAGTTATCCATTTTGCCAGAGGGCTAACTTTCAGATTAGATATTAATCTGATAATCACTTAATTGTAATTTTTTTTAAATGTAATTCTTTATTTTGAACCGAATAAAATAAAAAGCAAGTGTGAAACAGCAAACAAAAAAAAACAAGAATATTTATAAAGTGTCATAAACAATATTTATAAATAAATGAAATCGTGTGTGTCCGAAAAGGAGCAGGAAGAAGCAAAAGCTTATTAATTCCCTCCCCTTATTCAACTGCTTATAATTATCTTATACAAATGTAGCAGCTATATGTACACCAGTAGCTATATGTACACCAAATTATTTACATTTATACACTGCACTTCACATGGACATTAACCCTCTCATGGTACCATTTTAAGAGGAATAGTGGAATTTATCCACGGTAGCCTGGCCAACATGTATCCTTCATCAAATATTCATAACATTGGATCATTGCATCCTTGTGTGTGAGAGCTATTTGGCTGCCACATTTCTTTCATTGCAAACAATAAAGGAAGGCATTTCATAAGGGCTTTGCTGAAGGCAAGGCATTTGCAACATAGGAATCACTACACAGACACAAACCTTTCCTTTTCCCAATCTGCTCAAACTTTTGGCCATCATTCCTAATATCCCTAATATTCATATTTTGTGGTTAGTTACCAAATTTTGTTTGCTAATTCATCTCTGAAATGCCTTGCTATCACAAAATTGTTGCAGAAGTCGCTATTGATTGAAAGAGGTACCATTCTGTTACAGGAATAGACAGCCCGTGCATAGACATTGTGGATGCAGGGTGCACATGTGAAGGACACCTGATGCCACTGGGCATTGAGAAGCTTTCTGGGACTGAGCTAGATGTCTATCATTTTGGGATCTTCATAGCACAGCTTGTGAAGAGAATGATCAATGTGAGTTCCAGCGGCTGTGATGACATTTGTGAGGAAACCTGGAATTGGAATCTTGCACTCTCTCTTTCTTGAAGTTGTTTTATTCTTCCCTATGTTTTCTTTTTTAAGATCTTAAAACAATGAAACATTTTAACTTCCCCCAGCATGCCTGCATCATTGTTTATGTCTACTATTACGCAAAATGGAGACAGCCAAGAGAGAATTTAATGTCTCCAGATGTTGAAAATATTTGAAGATTAGCTACTGAAAGGCATATCTACATTACTTGCCAATCTTTTTATTTGGCTGGGAGCTAGTCTGCTTCCTAGAATGGCAGAATAAATAATTGAGTAAAGATTGGGTGATTGGGCTTATCTTCACTAGAGTTGACAAGTATCTAACGGAGACATTAAATTCTGATGTGACAAGGTAGTTTAGCTGTAGAGAGGATATTCCTAATGTGTAGATACTGGTTTAAATTGAAGATAGGCACACAATGCTGGAGTAACTCAGCTGGACAGGCTGCATCTCTGGAGAGAAGGAATGGGTGACGTTTGGGGTCAAGACCCTTCTTCAGACTGATGTCGGGAGTGGGCAGTAAAGAGATAAAATGTAGTCGGAGACAGTAAGACTGGTTGGACAACTGGGAAGGGGGAAGGGATGGAGAGAGATGGAAAACAAGGGCTACTTGAAGTTAGAGAAGTCAATGTTCATACTGCTGGGGTGTAAGCCACCCAAGCGAAATGGAGAAAGCCCAGGACAGAAAGGTCAGTGTGAGAATGGGATATTCCTAATGACTGAAATTTCCCTCAGGAAATAGGATTTGGCCATCAGAACTAAGATCAGAAGAAATGTCTTCACCCAGACGATGGAGAACCTGTGAAGCCAAGTTATTACATTTATTCTAGAAGGAAGTAGTATTTAGTTTAGAGACAGTGTGGAAACAGGCCCTTCGGTCCACGGGGTCCATGCTGACCCTCGATCACCCGTACACTAATTTATGTTGTACACACTAGGGGCAAGTAACATACAAACTTGCACGTCTTTAGAATATGGGAGGAAACCAGAGTACCTGGAGAAATCCCATGCAGAGAACATGCAAACTCCACACAGACAGCACCCATAGTCAGGTTTGGACTCTGGCGCTGTGAGGCAGTAACTCTGCCACTGTGCCGCCCAATGACATTTCTTAATGTCAAAGAGATCAAGGGTTATGGAGAAAAAGTGGGAAGTGAATACTGATTGTTTCAAAGACTGGAGCAGCCCCAAAGAGCCAAATGGACTTTCCCTGCTCTGATTTTAAATGTTTCTCCATTCAGATGTAAACCAATAGTAACAGCCACAGATAGAGCACAACATTTTCACACCCACATGCTTACATAAACATGGAACATCTTACAAGTTTTTTTTCAGACAGCGACCAAGCCATCATTGGATATTTGAAACATAAGTCTATTCATTGAAACCAATAATGTAATAATGGGTGAGGAAGTCATCACAGGCCCAGATTAAGTGGTACATTTGCCCCTTTACAACGAGCTGTCACTTATGGGTTATGGAGGGTTATAGTCTGAGTGCCGGTAGATGGGACTAGGTGAGAGTAAGTGTTCGGCACGGACTAGAAGGGCCGAGATGGCTTGTTTCCGTGCTGTAATTGTTATATGGTGTTATATATGGTTATGTTATATGGATAAGAGTAACATTTTCTCATTTCTCAACAGGTCCCAGACATAAACCTACTTCTTGCCTCCAGTTTGCCCATGAACAATTATACACACAATACCTTCCGGAATTCATTTTATTATCAGGTACAGTATGTAACATCAGTGCAGTACATTCTTAGGAAGGGTCGGTACCTGTGCCTGTTCCTCAATGGGTCAATAATGTCCAGGGGCAAGGACCTGCTGCACTGAAGGATCCCATTCTTAGCTTTGTTAAAGGTCAATATGCAGACTACTGAGAGAGGCACCAGCCTCCAGGTGGGCACATGCTCCTCTCGGGGTCAAGGATGTCACGGGTCCACATGAGAGGTAACCATGGCGCCCTAATGAAAAGAACCATCTTGATGTGTCATTTGTTCTAGGAGCCACTTCCTTAAGATGACAAAGTGACCTCCATCTAATGGTAGCACATGAGAGTGAGCACGGTGACACCAAGTCCAATTGTGACAACAGACTTGAAGTTGCCTCCAACAGATCAAACAGCACCATCCCCCATAGCTTATCACTTCAAATGCTGAGGGAAGACAGACCAAATTCCCACGTTTGATCAGTGCACTTGAAGATCCCAAATGCATTATTAACAGTATGAGTATATTGCTAATACTATAAATGTATTATTAGTATCATGTATTCTTAGTTATATAAAATATATAACCTTGAAATTTATAATTAAGAACAATACAAATAATATTAATAGTATGAATTTATCATTAATATTATGTATTTTCACTATAGTAAAATAATGTACTCTGTTATTATTTTGTTTCTATAATAAATAAAATTAAAAGAAGATCCCAAATGCATCCAGTTTGGATAAACTTCACTCGTGTCCCACAGAAAAATGTAGTGGCGTGCAAGGGGAATTTCCAGTTCAATGTGTCTTCACTACATAGAACATAAAACAACACAGCACTCGAACAACCCTTCAGCCCACAATGTCTGGGCTAAACATGATGTTAAGATAAACTAATCTCAACTGCCTGCTCATGATCCATATCCCATAATGTGGCAAAGTGAAGCAGCCACCCATTGTGAAAAGGTCCCTTCTGTACTTTGGTCCCAACCTTGGACTAACCTCAACCTCTGGTATCGGCATAATCAAAATGTTGTTTTTAACATTGCTCTATTCTAGCTTCCGAACAATATTTCCAGCATCTTCTGTTTTCATTGCATAAGGCCTAGAATCGTTTCCATTCTGTTTTATCGCTTGGGACATTATAGCAAGACTTCTATATTCCAGCATTCTCGGAAAGAGCTGTTTATTCGACGGCAACAACTGACATCAGTGGGTGGCTTCTCCCTCCTCCTGGTTCACTGTTTGGCTCACATTGCTGCGGGTGAGCTGAGGAATGATTCCAATCCTCTCTACCTCACGTTTTTTCACCAGGTACGCAACAAAATTATATTCCAGCGAGACTTAAAACTTAGTTTGGTCCGCCCCTTCGCAGATTAGAATTTCAAATGTACTGTGTTGTTATCCTAGGCTCTGAGAGGCATCTTGAATGAAACATTCTTTCTGCGACTCTGTGTTTCCCCTACTTTACGTGCACATGATGACCTATTCCAAAATGAGGACTGGCCAGAAGTTCATTTGGAAGCAATTCCTGATTTACTGGATGTCAAACTGAGAGACCCAGAATCTCTGACTGTTGCTGGAGAGGTAGTATTTTCTCATTTAATGCGTTTTATGTCAAGGATTAATAGTAGTGTCGTAGAACAGTATAGCACAGGACTCTTCAACCATTAATGTCCGTACCGAACAAAATACCAAGGTAAACAGTTCTCATCAGCCTGCACATGATGCAGATCCCTCCATTCTCTGCATATCTGTCATGACTCCCAAGGATTATGGAGATTTAGGGTTCCACAGCTGTCTAAAGCAGTTCGATAAAAGAATGTAAGATCTACATTTATATAGCACCTTGCCATCTTCATTAAAGACATTGCAAAGCCTTCTGCACTGGATGAATTATTTGAAAGTGAGCAACTGTTATGGCGACTAACATAGAGCATAACACGATTTCACAAACAGCAAAGAGATGAATGATTTTTGTTGCTGCAATTAGCATTGTGACGGAGAAATAAATGTATGTGATCACACTGTACAAAACTGTCCCATTACAAAATAGGACGTAAATATAATCCCCAGTTTAATTGTAAAGTATGTTAGTTCTATGGGTTTTTAAACACCAACAAAGTCCATTGCAGAATGCATCGAGGCACATGCAGCTTAAGGGCTATGAGGAGGGTGTACAAAATTGCACTGACATGGAAATTCACTCAAGACATTTAAGAAGGTGGGTGTATTTATTCAAGGCCTTATTCCCCATAACTTTCTACATGCACTTGCAGCTCAGTCCATGTCACATCCTGTAAAGAGATGACAACCTTAAAGCAACAACAAATACGATGGGGACACGAGAAACTGCAGATGCTGGAATCTTGAGCAAAACACAAAGTGCTGGAAGACCTCAGCAAGTCAGACAGCATCTTTGAAGGGAAATGGACCAATGATGCTTTAGCCATCCCAAAATGTCATCTGTCCATTCCCTTCACAAATGTGTAGGATGGAACTGCAGATGCTGGTTTACACCGAAGATGGACGTAACTCAATGGGAAAGGCAGCATTTCTGGATAGAAGGAATGGATGACATTGCGAGTCTAGTCTCTCACCGAAATGTCACCCATTCCTTCTATCCAGAAATGCTGCCTGCCCTGCTGAGTTACTCCAGCATTTTGTGTCCCTCCGCAAAAACGATTTTAAAAGCACATAAAAGGGATAAGATTAGAAGGTTAAGATTACCTGCATGTTGGGTTATGGAAAAGCTACAGTAAACAACAGCTGATTTAAATGAGCTTACAGTCTGTTCACACCTCAGGTGTTCAGGGAGCTTGTTCCACAGGTGTGGAGCATAAAAACTGAACGCTGCTTCAGCCTTTTTAGTTCTGACCCTGGGAGCACAGAGTAAACCTGTCCCTGAAAACCTGAGGAGTCTAGGTGCCTCATATACAACAAGAAGGTCAAAGATGTATTTTGGACCCAGACCATCCAGTGCCTTGTAGGCCAGTAACAGTATTTTAAAATCTATCCTTTTACACACAGGGAGCCAGTGCAAAGATTTAAGGACAGGTGTAATGTGGTCCATTTTCTTGGTGTTGGTCAAGACTCTGGCAGCGGCATTCTGGATAAGCTGCAGTTGTTTAATTGATTTTTTAATTGATTGGAAAAACCTGCATACTTTTCTATACCTTCAGCAGGACAGAGAAACCAGAGACGACAACAGAGTTTCAACCCAACCAGACCAGCAAGGTGAAAAGACGAATGAAGGGCAACATAAAATAGAGAAGAACAATGAGTGAATGTATAACTGCATTCACCGAGAGCTGGGTCTTATTGTTATAAAGAATTGAATGTTCAGTGAATAACCTGCAGATTTTGCCAAATGATTAAAATTAAAATTCCAAGGTGGCACGATGATGCAGCGGTAGAGCTGCTGCCTTCCAAGAGCATCTTAACCATGAGTTGTAATCAGTTCTATTACAGTTTTAAGAATTGATTCATATTAATAGACTACTGAATACTAATCATTGGTCTGGAGCAGAGGTTCAGTAACTCCAGTCTGCACAGCCCCATCCCGCAACACCACAGTTTACCACTCTAATTACGCATTGAATGAAAAAAAATTTTAAATATATAATTGACTACACCCAGTTTGAAAATTCAAGGTTCAAATAATTTGTCCTTCTGGAGGCAACTGCCGGGTTTAAACAGTATAATTAATTATAGTAACTCTTGGATAGAAAATTGCAGCTATTTCCTCCCAATTATGTATTTCCATTCCTTAAATACAAAGCAAACTAAAGTAAAGCTATATTTTGGTCATTGGAAGCTTATTTGTGGTGGGCAACTGTAAGAACAGGCATTTTCCACATTACGGCAGGTTAAGTAATAGAAATGCACTCTTCAGGAATTCACAAAACACCACCGAGAAAGCTGATATACAGAATAAAAATTTGTTCTTATTGTATTTGTGAGGCTTTTTTTTTACAACTCGCATTTCTTGGTGCATGCACAGATGATGTGGCTTTGCATTACGGAAAAGCGCAATAAAAATGTTTTGCTGCGAATGCAACTGCGTAACGTCTGAAATTACTTTATCACAGCATTATTTTACTGGGGTACAACATTCAACTTCACAGGTGAATTTTTAACCCATGATGTGTCTACACATTGTTCTATTTTGTTGCATTGTTCTATGAAATGCTCACAGAATTAAAACATCTCTTAACCTTCAATGTTTTTTTTAATTTAAAACACTTTGTTCATTTAATTAGCAATTATTGACACTGTGGGAAGTGACAATTTAGAGGTTGTCACAGCTTTTGTTCATTTCTTGGTGCTAATTCATAAAATGTTGTGCATTTCTGGAAGATTGGTCTATTGTGTGTGTTTCACCACCAGGAGGCTTCAATTGTGCATTAATATTTCGAGTCAAGAATGATAATCTTTGTCGTGAAATAAAAGCAACTTTAAAGCTGGAGTTATTGTGTTTATTTATAATTTGAGATTGGTGTACTGCTTTTCCAGTTAGATATTGTTTGATAAGTTTCACACACATTTCCCACTGCCTGGGTGCACAGATGTGATCAGAAGATCCAAATTGGGACATTCAGCATTGTTGATTGTATGGTGAGCAGAAGTACCAGTTACTGTGCTATTTTCTTCACAGTGCTAAGAAACCAAGAATGTAAATACAAAGTTGAAGTCAAGCAGCTCAGATTTGTCTGTGGAATTCTCAGCCTCAGAAGGCGGTGGAGGCTGATTCTCTGGAGTACTTTCAAGAGAGAGCTAGATGGCGCTCTTAAAGATAGCGGAGTCAGGGGATATGGGGAGAAGGCAGGAACGGGGTACTGATTGAGGATCATCAGCCATGATCACATTGAATGGCGGTGCTGGCTTTAAGGGCCGAATGGCCTACTCCTGCACCTATTGTCTATTTGCAATGTGCTGATATTTAATGCCTTATGTGGGTATGTTACAAAACTTACCTTCAGCGGCGCTGCAGTTCAGCCACTGGCCGTGTGCGCGACTTTGGCGCCTTTGAGGGGGGGGGGGGGGGGCGGGGTTAAAATGTGGTGTTTCTCCTACCTATCCTAAATATTTTTTACTCGGAGTGCAAGCTTTTGCTGAAGAATTGTTCCGACTGCCGTTCTGTGAATTTTTTTTTTTAATCGCCCAACAAGTTCAGAGCTGGCGTAATTTAAAAAAATCAGTTTCTAAAGCCGTCAACGGGGACGGATTTCACGTACAGAACAGGTAAAGGAAAGCCGTTTATTTTATGTATAAAAGTGCTTTTTAAGATGCCTTTAATCCACATTTTACATTGCAAAACGATGATTTATTCCCCATACGAACTGGCAGCATTTTTCCTGCCGATATGGGGTTCAAATTCACCGCAACCGCAACGTTCCAATTGATCGCGTTCCACAAAAACCCACTCGTAAGCTGATTTAACTGCCCATTAATTTGCGGAAATTAAACATTAAATTCCTTCCATTTGGCCTATAAATGCATGACAATGAGATTTAAAAATCATGTTCTATTATAAACTCTTTTGTGAATGTTATTTGAACATTTAGGCTATTTAAAAATGTTAATTTTTTCTTAAGATAGATGTTTAGATCTAGTAATTGAATTTTGTAATTAGCTAGAATTGGGTAACTAACTAATTATATGCTTTAATTTCAGGTCATCCAAGCAAGATTATTTTATATTTGTTTCAGAATGCTTCAATCTACAATTTAAAATTTATTTCAGTTCTCTTAATTTTTAAGAAAGTTATGGGCTTTTGACTGTCCTCGATCACAGCTTTTGTGTTAAGTCAATAGAAAAGCAATAGGGAACAAGATGCTAATTTCCGAGTATGAAAATGGGCATAACTTTAATACTGAAGATATGAAAGTGATTTAGGTGTCAAATTAAACTTCTTTTTATGCTTTATCTGAGGGGATAAATTGCAGACTTGATTTTTTAAATCTCAAAATTTTGTAATATTGCTACCTTAAGCTACGAATTAACAAATTTGATTTCAGGAAAATAAGCTGATTTGTACATTAACATTGCCAAATCTATTGTTTCTGACTCTGGTCACACCATAGTTTGTGATTGATTAGAAAATGCAGATGAAAATAGGCCTTTCGCCCCATCGAGTCCATGTCAAACATCAATCACGTTCATATTCACTTCAATCGCGTTCCATGTTATCCCACTTTCACACTAGGGACAATTTGTAGAAACCAATTAACCATGCCAGGCCGACTCCTGCATAACTGACGTAGCGTCACCATCAGGACAATGGGCCTTTAAGGCCAAAGTATTACTCCATATGTTTAATAACTTGAAACAAGATTCAAAAAACTCAGCTGGCTATTCTTTCCCTGAAGAAGGGTCCCAACCCGAAACATTGGTTGTCCATGTTCTCCAGAGATACTGCCTGTCCCGTTGAGTTACTCCAGCACTGTGTGTGTTTGTTTATAAATCAGCATCTGCAGTCCCTTGTTTCGCCATTCAACTTTATGTGTATTGCCTCAGAAGAAATCTACTACATTCAATACTACAATTGTTGCACTCCTGTACAGATGTATGATTATGGTTCTATTGTGCTTCAGGGCAGCACGATGGTACAGCGGTAGAGTTGCTGCCTTACAGCACATGCAGCGGCGGAGACACTGGTTCGATCCCAACTACAGGTGCTATCTGTACGGAGTTTGTAAGTTGTCCCTGGGACCGATGATCTTTTCTCCGAGATCATCGGTTTCCTCCCATATTCCAAAGACGTACAGGAGGTAGGTAGGTAACTTGGTTTGGTATAAATGTAAATTGACCCTGGTGTGAGTTGGATAGTGTTAATGTGCGGGGATCGCTGGTTGGTGCGGACTCGGTGGGCCGATGGGCTTGTTTCAGCACCATCCGTATCTCTAAAAAATACAGTATATATAGCAATAATTTTACAGAATTGTATGCAAAATAAACCATTTCACTGCATCTGGAATATGTGTTAACACGCTACCATGGAAGATAGCCACAACAAATCTGGAGTAATTCAGCAGGTCGAGCAGCATTTCTGGAGAAAAATAATAGGTAACGTTTCGGGTCGAGACCCTGCTTCAGACTGAGAGTCAAGGAAAATGGAAACAAGAGATGTAGAAGGTACATAGAACAAATAAATGAAAGATATGCAAAAAGCAATGATAATCGAGGAAAGGTAGAGCCCACAATGGTCCTTTGTTGCCTGTGGGGTAGATGATAATGAGTTATACGGACAGTGAAACTCACCAGAACAGTGAAACTAGTATGACGACCAGCGTGGGGGAAGGACGGAGAGAGGGGGGGTACAAGGGTCACTTGAAGTCAAATAAATTATACTGCTGGATTGTATTCCCACACTGACCTTTCTCTCCTGGGCCACCTCCACTGTCAGAGTGAGGCCAAACATAAAATAGAGAAGCAACACCTCATATTTAGCTTGGGCATCTTACAACCCTGCGGCATCAATATTAATTTCTCTAACTTCAAATAACCTTGCTTTTCCTCTCTCACTGTCCCTCCCCAACCCTCATTCTCTGATTCGTTTCACTGTCCTGATTAATTTTACTGATTGTACGCCTCGTTGCCAACTTCCCCGCAGCCAACAATGAACCATTGTACATTTCCTTGACCATCATCTGCTTTGATCTGTCGTTTTCACACCTTACCCTTCCAAGTCTCTAGTCTCCTTCTCCCCTGACTCTCAGTCTGAAGAAAGGTCTCGACCCGAAACATTACCTATTCCTTCTTTACAGAGATGCTGCCTGACCCACTGAGTTACTCCAGCATTTTTTGTCTATCTTCGGTGTAAACCAGCACCTGCAGTTCCTTCCTCCCACATTGCCTTGATCAGCGTCTGCTTTGATCTGTCCTTTTTATCTGTCTTGATTATTAATCTTTCCCCGATTAGTCTGGATGTCATTGATTAGTACGGGTGTCAGTGGTTATGGGGACAAGGCAGGAGAATGGGGTTAGGAGAGAGAGAGAGAGAGATAGATCAGCCATGATTGAACGGCAGAGTAGACATGATGGATGAATTTATGAACATTTTACACCTTTGAACCCTTCCATCGCTGTAGTTTCTCTCTCATAGAAACATAGAAAATAAGTAAAGGAGTAGGCCATTCGGCCCTTTGGGCCTGCACCGCCATTCAATATGATCATGGCTGATCATCCAACTCAGTATCCTGTACCTGCCTTCTCTCCATACCCCCTGATCCCTTTAGCCACAAGGGCCACATCTAACTCCCTCTTAAATATAGCCAATGAACTGGCCTCAACTACCTTCTATGGCAGAGAATGCCACAATTCACCACTCTCTGTGTGAAAAATGCTTTTCTCATCTCGGTCGTAAAAGACTTCCCCCTTATCCTTAAACTGTGACCCCTTGTTCTGGACTTCCCCGACATCGGGAACAATCTTCGTGCATATAGCCTGTCCAACCCCTTACTCTCCCTTGACTGTCAGTGCGAAGAAGGGTCTCGATGGAAATGCCACCCATTCCTTCTCTCCAGAGGTGCTGGTTGTCCTGCTGAGTAACTCCAGCATCTCACCAACCACTGCACCCTTGGATGGACCAGAGTCCTGGGCGGACTACAAATCCCAGCATGCACCGCGGCCGCGCGGCCGGCGCGCATGCGCATCGCGTGGGCGAGGCCTGGTCGCTGCGGGCTCCGGCCGTGGGATGAGGCGTCGAGCCCGGCGTTCCTCCCCTGTCAGACGTGCCGGGCCGGGCCGGGCTCCCTCGTCCCCCGCCTTTGACCCTCTCCCCGCCCGCAGATGTCGGGCCTGCCCGCCATCCCGCTGCTGATCAACCTGGGCTGCTCGGTGCTCGGCCTCCTGGCCACAGCCCTCCTCATCCCCGCCTTCAGGCAGCACTTCATCGCCGCCCGGCTCTACGGCATCGACCTCAACAAAACCTCCAAGGAGCAAATGTGAGCGTGGGACGGTCACCCGCCCGTCTGTGATCTCTGGACCTGCCCACTGTGGTCTGGCGCAGTCTCCAGCACTCCGTGCCCATTGATACGTGTTTAAAGCAGCATCGATCTGCAGTTCCTTCCTGCACTGTGACCTGGGGATTGGGGAACTCTGAGCTGTGGACTGTATTTTGGGGAGGACTGTGATCTGGGGGGGGGGGGGGGGGGGTTGTAGGACTGTGATTTGAAGGATGAGGGGGGGGGGGGTAACTGTGATCTGGGTGATTGTGATCAGTGGACTGTATTTTGGGGGACTAGAGCTCTGTGACCAGGGACATGGGGTCTATGATCTGGGGGATTGAGGGACTGATCTGGGTGACTGTGATCTGGGTGACTGATCTGGGGGATGGAGGGACTCTGATCTGGGTGACTGATCTGGGGGATTGAGGGGCTGTGATCTGGGTGACTGATCTGGGGGATTGAGGGGACTGACTGTTTATATCTGTGTGATCTTATAGAAACTTACAAATTCTTAAGGGTTCTGGGATTGGATGGGGAAGTGACAAGGGGCTAAGGTAAGGGGGAAATCTGGGGGATTGAGGGACTGATCTGGAGGGATTGAGGGGCTGTGATCTGATTGACTATATTTTGAAGGGGACTGTGATCCGGGTGACTGATCTAGGTGACTGTGGTGTGAGGATAGGGGGACTGATGTAGATGACTGTGATCTGGGGGATTGAGGGACTGTGATCTGGGTGACTGACCTACGGACTATTTTGGGGGTAGATACAAAATGCTGAAGTAACTCAGCAGGTGAGGCAGCATCTCTGGAGAAAAGGAATGGGCAACATTTCGGGGACTCTGCTCTGGGTGACTGTGACCTGAGGATTGAGTGACTGTGATGTGTGGACTGTATTTGGGGGGGACTGATCTGTGGATAGGAGGACTATAATCCAGGGATCAGGGAACTAATTTGAAGGACTGTGATCTAGGGAATTGAGGATTGTATTCTGGGGGACTGGGGGATCTAGGGGCTTGGGACTGGTACTGCCCTGGGCTGGCAGGTGTAGCATGGTTCATTCGCTTCTCCAGGGTTGGAGTGGGATACTGAGAACTGAGAGCCAACAGGGGAAGGCTGTGTTGCATGTCAATCTTGGCAGTCGGACTCTGGATGGTGTTGATGGAATGATCTGGTTTACATCAGGGTTATGGTTAGAGAGAGACGGGTATTTCAGCCCAGCTTGCTGCTCCGACCAAAAGTGTTGACATGAGTTAGTCACATTTCCCTGCATTTGGCCCATATTCTAAATTTCTCATTTCCATCTACCTGCCTAAAGTTTCTTTTAAATGCTGTAATCGTACCCACCTCCACCACTTCCTCTGCCAGCTTGTTCTATATATCCACCACTCTCTATGTTAGAAACTGAATGGCATAAGGATGGGGTGTGCAGTATCAGATATGTCAACCAGGAGAGGAATACCAGGGCTGGAACAGATAGGCCAGGGTTGCATGATGCATCAGTTATTACTGAGGATTGGGTTATTGTCAGTTAGTTTCGCAGGTAAACAGCCAGTCACTCTGTAAAGTTGATTTGTGGCAATTTACTAATTCATTTTACAAACTATCATTTGCATTTCCTGCATCTGGGGTAAATGATTGCTCCTTTGTCTCGCAGCCCGGAAGCTCAAGGAGTAATCAGTGGTGTGGTCTTCCTCATCATTCTTTTCTGTTTCATTCCTGTTCCTTTTCTGCACTGCTGGGCGGAGGAGCAGTGCATCACCTTTCCTCATGATGTGGTAAGTAATTTCCTTCCAGACCAAATAATATCTTCCGCGTGTACCATCATTCCACTTCCCATCGTGTTGAATGTTATGTTATTTCTGATTTAAACTGAAGTGGCCTGTATGTAATTCTCTTTAAAACACTTGTTTATCAGGGTGACAAAGGAGTTTGTGTGTGACCTCCACATATAGTGCTCAGATGCGGAGACACTTTTTTTTTTTTTGCATTAAAACCTTAAATGAATTAACACTAAATTATACATGTTTTTTTCTCTCCTGTGCTACCTGGGGTGCTTGGATATGGTATGATATATCTGGAGAGCATGCAAAACAAAGTTTTCACTGTGTATTGTTACATGTGACAATAATAAACCACCAAACATACCTCTGTTATTAATTATATCACCATAGGACTTTGCTGCCACATTTTCTCTAAGTTGCATTTTTTGGAGATTGCATTTGGCAATTTCATGTTCAATGATTCAATGGTACATCACTATCATGTGTACCTAAGTACAGTGAAATCTTTTTTGCATACAATGTGGTGACAATCCTACTGTACATTAGGCACAATCATACTATGTATGTTTAAAATAGACCACATTGAGTCAGTACACAAACGTCGCCACATTTTAGACGCCATCCTATACCTTTCAAGTGCGATTGTTAAAAAAAATGTTAAGAGTCTTAACTAGGCCATATAGAACTGTTCTGGCATTGGCACTGGGTCGAAATTGCAGCTGTGAGTGTGGCCAGATGAAATGTCAGTGTCCGCCACTGCAGGCCGCATCCGTTCCGCTCACTCAGCCACTTGGAGTAGCACCCGATCTAACTGCATCCCGGGCTGCTTCAGGGCCTCCTGTGGGTCACTCTGCTGACTTGACCACACTGATACCTCCTCGACATCAGCCCACGAACGGGTCATCCTTCACCTCTGACGGCCATTGCTCAGCCTCTGTCCCTGGAGGCGCTTCCCGCAGCCGACCCAGAGCACCTCCGAGCACTTATGGAGCGCGGGAGGTATGCTCATTTGTCATAGTCGCACTGCACAGAAACAGGCCCTTCAGCATACAATTTCTAAATGCTGACTATTAAGTACCTATTTATCCGTATTATCAGCACTTGGTTCATAGTTTACCATGTCTCGGAAATTGGTTTGTCCAGATACTGCTTTAAGGTTGTGAGAGTACCGGCCTCCACCTCCCTCAGACAGGGTGTCCCAGATTACGATGAAAAATCTCTTCCTCAGAGAACCTCTAAACCTCGTGCTTCTCATCTAAAACATATGCCCACTGTTATATCTCTGATAGATATCTCTGCCATGCGGAAAGGTTTCCAATTTTCTATACTATATATGCCTCTCGTAACTTTGAACACCTGAATCGGGTCTCCCTCAGCCACTTCTGCTCCAATTGGTCTTGTGAATTTGCTACAAGCACAGACCACAAACTCCATATAAGCACTTTCCTGTGCTCCAATTCCTAGTTTAAAAGTACAATTTTATGGATTCAGTTGATGGATTTACTAGTGAACAAGGAGTTGACGACATAAGCATTGCTTTCCTTATGTTTAACACGTACGTAGGCGTCATAGGGTCATTCACAGACTCTCAGGCATCATTATGCTGTGCCCAATATTTGATTATCCACATTGTGAACATTAAAGCCTTTCATCCTACTAACCAAAATATGCATTGTTTAAAAACAATATTTAGTAAAGGAGTTACTGGTTCTAATCCTTTTTATCCACAGCTTCACTTTATAAAGCAGGATTGATCTCACTAAAGCAAGTTTACAATTATAATTCAAATTGTTCATTCTCATTGTGCTATTCCATTAAGAATCTTGCATAATTTAAATTGTCAGACTTTTATGATGCTGAATTCACTGCTTGTGGAAAAGATAAATCTTTGCCATGGTGCTGTGAACTGGTGTGTCAATGCAGTGTCAGGCTATGGTGTGATTGAGAGTGTACCTCAGAAATCCGTAAATATGTTCAGACTCGACCCACATAAGAAAATGAGAAAACTTGCAAAAGTATCTAACTTAATTTCATGTACCTCTTTGTAGAGAGAGAGTATAGCAATGAGATCAACCAATTGACCAAGTGGTGCCATCACAACAACCTGGCTCTCAACATCAGTAAAACCAAGGAGCTAATTGTGGACTTTGGAACGATGAGGACCTACAATCCTGTTTATATCAATGGGTCGATGGTGGAGAGGGTCAAACACTTCAATTTCCTGGGCGTGCATATTTCCGAAGATCTTTCCTGGACCCAGCACACTGATGCAATTGTAAAGGAGGCACATCAGCGCCTCTACTTCCTGAGAAGACTACGGAGATTCGGTATGTCAAAGAGGATTCTTTTGAACTTCTACAGGTGCACAGGAGAAAGCATTCTGACTGGTTGTATTATGGCCTGGTTCGGCAACTTGAACGTCCAGGAGTGAAAAAGACTGCAAAAAGTAGTGACCACTGCCCAGTCCATCACCGGCTCTGACATCCCCACATTGAAGGGATATATCGAAGTCGCTGCCTCAAAAAGGCAGCCATCATCAAGGACCCACACTCATTTCACCATTGCCATCGGGAAGAAGGTACAGGAGCCTGAAAACTGTAACGTCCAGGTTCAGGAACAGATTCTTCCCTACAGCCATCAGGCTATTAAACACGACAACAAATAAGATCTGAACGACAACAGACTATTATTATTATTGCACTATATTTGTTAATTTATTGAGTATGTGTGCATGTGCATATATACACACTGAACTTTTTTCCTCCCGTTATGTACTATGTTTACACATTCTGTTGTGCTGCAGGAAGCGAGAATTTCATTGTCCTATCTGGGACATATGACAATAAAACACTCTTGACTCTTGACTTGACTCTTGTAATCTTCTAAGAAACCATTAGAAACAACAGGTTATAACAAAAAGGGCAAAGGTTTGTATAAAGCCAGCACGATACAAATCTGTATTTTAAAATTTTGAGTTTGTGCCCCAATTTAATTTGAACTTTTGCTCTCAGTTTGTACAGCTGATTGGAGCCCTGCTTGCCATCTGCTGCATGATATTCCTTGGCTTTGCTGACGATGTCCTAAACTTGCGATGGAGACACAAGTTGCTGCTGCCCACCATGGCTTCCCTGCCACTACTCATGGTTTACTTCACCAATTTTGGCAACACCACAATTGTAGTGCCAAAGCCCCTGCGCTATTTTCTGGGTCTCCATTTGGACTTGGGTAAGTTTCCAAAGTCACAGGTTGCTGGCGGCATCATCATTGCTACTGGCCAGTTCCATTAAAGTTGGAGTTTTAGTTATCGTAGTGAGTATGTTGTTTTGCAAGATGAAGAGGAGGAAACAATAAATTTTATCTGTTTGATCTGTAGTCTGTACCAACATTGTTGCTAAGTCCCACATTCTGTTTTATGACTAATTTGATCTCCACAGCCACACATAATTCATGTGAGAATGCTGCAAATTTTTAATGCATCGATCTACCTTTTCTGTTACACTCATGCAATGTAATTGTTACAAATAAACCTTTGTCTTGTTTGTTTTAAGGGCTGTGATGATTAACATCAGACAAAGAATGGCCTAAATGCAACAGTTTGCAATTATTGCCATGGCCTCACCCACTTTGAAATTGGTTTTGTTTTATTGCATGCTCTACCCTTTGAGCATTGGACTATTTATAAACCTTAAGACTAGAAAGCTGAGCATTTAAATTTAACTTAGGCAAACCATGATACACTTGCCCACGGTGCAAAAATTCAGTTTGTAATTGACCAAGCCAGATCAAAGGAAGCATTCTGCTTTACCATTGAAAATCAATAGTTCAGTTTAAAATGTTTAATATTTTTCATGACATTTCTTAGAAACGCCCAAATACAATGTCATTAGACTGGCAATTTGTAGTTGATGGTTTATGATACTTATGATCTTCATTTATATGATCTTTATTTACATGGCCTGAGCTAAAGGGAGAGGTTGAGCAGGCTAGGACTCTATTCCTTGGAGTGCAGGAAGATGAGGGGTGATCTTATAGAGGGGTGAGGGGTAACCTGTTTACACAAAGGGTGGTGGGTATATGGAATGAGCTGCCAGAGGAGTTAGTTGAGGCAGTTACTATTGCAGCTTTTAAGAAACATTTAGACAGAGACATGTATAGGATAGGTTTAGAGGAATATGGGCCAAATGCAGGCAGGTGGGAGTAGGTAGATGGGACATGTTGGTCGGTGTGGGCAAGTTGCGCTGAAGGGCCTGTTTCCAAGCTCTATGACTCTATTTAAAATACTTTGTATGAAATTTCTAGGTACAAGGTCATTAGACTGGCAATTTGCAGTTGAAGGTTTATGATGCTTGTGATCTTTATTTATAAACAAAAGCAGAGATTCACATGTTGTGATCTCAGCATAGACGAGATATATTATTCTATGAATTTGCAGGTCCAAAGAATTATCGTAGTAAGGATGTAATGATCATGCAGAGGGTGTATAATACCCTTTCCATTGGTGTTTTTGCTAGTCTGATATTGCATCTGAGATTTGTATTGATGTCTTTGATAGTCTACCATTGTACCTGCTGCCAAGAGAACTGACAAATCTGGTAGAGCTGCTGGCTCACAGTTCCAGAGATCCGGATTCGATCTTGACCTTGGCTGCTGTCTGTGTGACCATGTGAGTTTCCTTTGGGTGCTCCACTCTGTTCCTACTCACAACCCAAAGATGTACAGTTGGTAGGACAATTGACCTCTGTAAATTGCCCCTAGAATGTAGAGAGTGATAGAATCTGGGGGGGGGGGGGGGGGGGGGTCTTTGTAAGTGACCACAAGGATGACCACATATTCTCCTTGTACTTCATGATATCCTTTTACTTCACCACTTTAGGACTGTTGTACAATAATTTGTACAGTGACATGTAAGCTCTGTACATTTCCTCACATGTGGAATCCAAGGATACTTTATGCCAGTGCCTATGTTTATGTTACAGGATTTGGTGCTGCTGGGGGGAGAGGTAAAACCAGAATTGATGAAGTGCAGTGTCGCTGTACTGTAAATATCTGATGAAATACCTGCATCAGTACTCATGCCTTTTGTTTTGTGCCTTTCAGGAATTCTGTATTATGCATACATGGGGATGCTGGCAGTGTTCTGCACGAATGCCATCAACATTCTGGCTGGCATCAATGGCATTGAGGCTGGGCAGTCTCTCGTGATTGCCCTGTCAATCATCATATTCAACTTAGTAGAATTAAATGGTGAGTTGAGGCATCCGTGGAATTCAAACCCTGTGGCTTACATTCCTGACAATTGAGTGGTTCATTTTATTACACTTGTATTGCTTAACCTGATGTTAGTGGATCAAACAAATATCACAAACTCTTGATCTGAAACCATCCAGTTCCAAACATCCTAGTGACAATTCCACAGGTTTGTATGGGGCGTTTATCCATTTAGAGCTAATCGTTTGTTTTGGGTTCAGATTCCATTACCCAAACCTGGTCAGCAAGAATGCCGTTGTTTGGCTTAAAATGTCTACAGATGCTAAATAAAATGAAAAAATGAAGTTGATCCGGTTCCTATACACCCTTACATGAGTTGGCAGAACAAGACAACAGTTTGAACAATCTAGACCTGTTCCTATGTTTGTTGAATTTTGCCATCTTGGCAACACTGAGTGTTGGGATATGTATTCATAATTTTCAATGTTCCAGAAGCTATTACTGGGAGCTCCCCTGCAGCATAGGAGAAGAGTGTTAACTTGTATGGAATAAAGCAACACATTGTAACCATTATAGGAAGTTGTGTTCTCGTCTGCTCTGGTTGTAAATATTAACTGATGTGTTCTTTGTCTTTGTAGGTGACTACAAGGATGACCACATATTCTCCTTGTACTTCATGATACCCTTTTTCTTCACCACTTTAGGACTGTTGTACAATAATTGGTACTGTCATTTTTTTTACATTTTCTCTTGTTTTACCTTAGGCAGTCAACACCAGGTACCTGATCTACTCAGGTATAGGTTCACCTGGAGTTGTAAAGGGAACTGCACTGTTGCTTTCACTTCCCTGTGCTTTGCTTAGAACCTGTTCTAACTCGGCACTAATTGATATATGAGCCAAATAACAACATTTTTGTATTGTGTTACAATTTTAATACTTCAAATCACTAAGGCGTTAAGATCAAACAAAACTGCGCTGTCACATAAAAAATTAGATTAGATAGTCAAAGGTTTCAAGATTTCAAAGAATGTAGTGACAAAGGGTAGAAAGATGAGGCTTTTGAATTTCTTGCTCCATTGGGATAAGACCATAAGATGTAGGAGCAGAATTTGGCCATTCAGCCCATTGAATATACTCCGCCATTAATCATGGCTGATCTTTTCTTTCTTCTCAACCCCAATCTCCTGTCTTGTCTATGTAACCTTTGACGCCCTACCTAATCAAGAATCTCTGCCTTAAAAATACCCAATAACTTGGCCTCCACATCCGTGTGTGGCAGTGAATTTCACAGATTCACCAACCTCTAGCTAAAGAAATTCCTCCTCATCTCAATTTTGAAGGTACTGTATGTCCTTTCATTCAGAGGCTGTGCGCTCTGGTTTTAGACTCTGGGATTTATATTTTATACTGAAAGTTGGGGGGCTGTGTCACAACTCATTGACATGAAGTAATTCTAACGTGTGTTGCTTTGTGTACTGCAGGTACCCATCCCGCGCCTTCGTGGGCGACACATTCTGTTACTTTGCTGGAATGACCTTTGCTGTGGTCGGGATCCTGGGTCACTTTAGCAAGACCATGATGTTGTTCTTCATCCCTCAGACGCTCAACTTCCTCTACTCAGTGCCTCAGCTTTTCCATATTATTCCCTGTCCGCGACATCGGCTACCCAGGTATATGCATATTTACCTCACGGCCTTTCTCTAAAATGAAAGTCCCAGTCTTTTCCAGGGCATTGTACCGTCTTTGGTGAAGGAAGTGAACAGAATCAGCCCTGGTATATCTGCTGACCAGTTGGTTCAGTGAATGGTTCAATAGTGCTTTATTTGTCACATATCTGATGTATTGTGAAATTCTTTTTGCATATATTACACTTGTTGGCACCGCCATTTTATGGCGCTATTATTCAAAGTCCAGTTGGCCCGTGTGCTTGATGTAATGGAATGGGGGATACTTTTCTGAAAGAGTGCAAATCATTGGTGCCTCGTGTTAATCTTAAAATAACGGAAACCTAACAATTATGAACATTGACTTCTCTAATTTTAGATTGCCCTTGCTTTCTCCCTCCTTCCCCTCCCCCTTCCCAGCTCGTCCACAAAGCCTACTGTCTCCGCCTCTTCCTTTCTAATTCCCGCCCCCCGCCCCCGACATCAGTCTGAAGAACGTACGCCTATTCTTTCTCTCCATAGATGCTGCCTCACCCGCTGAGTTTCTCCAGCATTTTTGTCTACCAAACCTAACAAAGAGGTCGGGTCATTGAAGGGTTTCCGATTAGCTCCTGCCCATTTAGACCTGAAACGTGTACATGTTAAAATATCTTGAAGGTAGCTTCGGTGTTGCATATAGAGTATAAATAATACAGCAATTAGTACTTAAGTGGTAATAATTTTGTTATGTTTTTCATCCCTTATCTTCATCCAGACTAGACCCCAGTACTGGAAAGCTGGGCATGAGTTACGCAAAATTCAAAACAAAGGATTTGCCTAAACTTGGAGACTTAATACTAAAGGTACTTGCTTTATTAGAATTAGTGAGTGGCCTGTTGACTCGAATAGAATGCAGTGGTTTTTTTATTAACCCCATCTCTGCAGCAGATCTTGTAAACATTCTTAAATCTTTTAAAAAAAAGACAATGTTTCACACACATTTTTGTCACTGAATCGTTGTAATCAACTTTCAGTTAAGATATATGATTTGGTTCCTTAAACATGGGAGGGTGTTGAATGGAACGTGGGAAGAATAGATTACATCAAAACCTAATGGGGAGTATAATTGCTCTTGAGTCTGCATAGACTCAATGGGTTGAAATGGTGTCCTTATATTATGGAAATTTGATCTCCTTGGATAGATAATTGAATGAAGAAAGAAAATCCTGCCCATGAAGTGAGTGCATGTTTACACTATCACAGAGCGGTCAGATTATCAATCTAGCTGACCCATTCTGCAACTGCAATCTTTCAGTAAGAGACTCCAGTGACCAGGTGATGTGAAGGAGCACCCTACTTTAGACTGGGCTGGGAAAGTATGAAATCTGCCCACTTTGAGAATGAAAGTTTGTTCTATCTTGCAGGTGGCGGATACATTCCGGCTGGTGGAGGTGAACCGCGGAATTGGAGAAAATTGCGAATATACTGAATGCAACAACCTCACAGTGATTAACTTTGCGATAAAGCTGATAGGCCCGACGCATGAGAGAACCCTGACCATTATACTTCTGCTCATTCAGGTGAGACATGCCACTTGTTATTTGTGCCCAGTTATACTTGAACCCTCCATGACTTCTGATAGGGAAATGAAGAGTATTGCATTCTGATTGTTATAAATTGTGTTATTTATAAATAACAAGAGATGCATAAGGTGCATTCACAAGGAACCTCAGGTGCTAGTTTACAAAAAGAAGAACACAGAGCTAGAGTAACTGAACAGGTCAGACAGCATCTCTGAAAAACATGGATAGGCAACGTTTCAGATCAAGACCCTTCTTTGGGCTGATTGTAGGGGGTGTGGGGGGAAAAAATTGGAAGAGAGGAGGGACTGGACAGTGCCTGGCAGGTAATAAGTGGATACAGGTGGGGGGTTGATAGGCACATGGTTGGACCAAGACCAAAGATGAACAGACAGGAGATGTGAGACAAAATAATTGAGGAGCTGCTTGAATTGTGGAAGGTATGTAGCTGGAAGGGAAGGGAGAAATAGCTGCGAACAGGTAGGGCAGAAGGGAGATGGGGATGCGGGGGTGAAAGTTACCTAAAATTGGAGAATTCAGTGCTCATACCATTGGACTGCAACCAAGCTGAATATGAAGTATTGTTCCTGCAATTTGCCGCACTCTGGCAATGGAGGATGCTCGGGACAGAAAGATCAGTATGGGAATGGGGAGTTAAAATGGTTAGCATCCGGAAGATCCAGGAGGCCTTGGTGGAGCAAGCACAAATGATCAATAAAATGCTTGCAGAGTCTACGCTTAGTCTTGCCGATGTACAGGAGGCCACGTTGGGGACATTGGGTGCAGTAGATGAGGTTAGAAGAGGTGCTCGTGGTGACCTGATATCTGGAGGATGGGATGGGATCAGCCTAGTGCAGAATAAGTATTCGAGGTGATACCATCCCATTGAGCAACTGCATATGAGAAGTAAGTGCTTGTCGTGAGATTCTTAATGTTTCTTCCAGTATTGGCATTGGGGAAAACTTGTGTTCAGCAAGGTTTCCTGTTCCTTTCATCCTCATTGTACCTTAGTGCCAATCTCTTCGCTGCATTTTTCGATGTCCTTCACTGAATCTCCCGGTTGCTAATCATTTTAACTCCCCTGCCCATTCCCACTCTGAGCTTTCGGTCCCAGGTCTCCTCCATTGCCAGAGAGAGGCCATGCAACCTGGAGGAACAGCACCTCGTATTCCGCTTGGGTAGCTCGCAACCCAACGATATGAACATTGAATTCTCCAAATTTTGGTAACCTCTAACTAATCCCCCCCCCCCCCCCTTCCATACTATTCCTTCCCCACTCATTCCCATCCTTGTGCCCCACATGGATTTTCACTTATTTCTTCTCTTTCCTCTCTCCCTCCGGCTACTTTCCTCCCTCTGGCAACACAGCCCACAACTCTTCAGATCTGTCTCACGCCCTTTTATGCCCTTCCTTTGTTCCATCTATCTGCTTATCAAAAAACCTCCTCACCTCTGTTGCCATGTTTTGTCCTGCCTCTCCTCATTTCCAACTTTCTTCACCTATCTTACAATTAGTCTAAAGAAGGGTCACGACCCGCAATGTCACCAATCTATGTTCTCCAGAGATGCTGCCCGACTTTGCTGCCTGACCATGTTGTGTCCTTTCTGATCTTTCTGAAGTGTTTCTACACTTTAGACAGTGCCTTTGTAAACCTACCAAAAAGCACTGCCAATTCAATGCTTGCAGCCAGTAAAAGGACATTTGTCTCTGACCACAGCTGTGGACATACACAGTAAGTTTCATCTTTGTGCACTGTCAAAATTGGATATTGTAAGTGTAAAGCAGTATTTGCATTTTCTAACCAATTTGTCTTTAACAACCTCTCCAGGTCTCAGGAAGTGTGTTTGCTTTTCTGATCCGTTATCACCTAGTCCGCTGGTTTTATGAAGTCTGATTCTCATTTGCAAATATTTGAAGCATGGATTATTCCTCTTGGGAGTTGTTTAACTCTGACCTGCCTGTCTCGCTCACAGAACACCGGAGTGTCAATTGATTGCTTGGTTGGGTGTGCGGAGTTGGGATTTTGATTTGATTTTTATTGTTAGTACACTTCATTGTTAAATAATGTTGCTAAAAATTGGTCTTGAATATATTTTGATCTAATTCATATGAGCATTGAAGGAATCTAATGAGAGAGTATGTGTAATGGTCTGTCTTTATAATTTAAGTGACTGCATAAAATAATGTGACCGGATCTCCAAGTTGCGTGGAGACAATTTCAATGTAATTGTTCTTAAATGATGCACTTCATTATGTTGCACACATCTTTGCTCTATGTTCTTCTAGAACTTGGTGCAATATCAAAGGATGCTTTATGTAAGGAAGAGCCTTTCACTATCTTGATGTAAGGAAGAGCCTTTCACTATCTTGAATCCTTTGTTTTAATTTCCAGATTATTTGTTCAGTTCTGGAGACTGAACCCTTATCTTACCAATGATTGTAAAGTCACTCGAGCTCTTGCATCATTCCAGTTCGCGACTGGCATTTTACTTCATCCATAAAATATCCTGTCTGAGTAGTGATAAGAACGACTTTAGGGGGTGATCTGAAGAGACATCTTTGTGTCTGGCAGGTGGACAATACTAAGAGAAAATGTATTGACATTCCTGAGCTTTAACATGAAAGCCATGCAGCTTGAGGCAGTGTTTGTCAGTAACACCATTAGTAATGTCAGACTACACACTGCATTACTAACATTTAAAAATTATTAATAAAGCAAGTGGTTGCCTCCTAGCGCTAGAGACCCGGGTTTGATTTTGACCTGGTGTGCTGTCTGTGTGGAGTTTGCATGTGCTCCCTGTGACCGCATGGGTTTACTCTCGCGCCCCAGACATTGGGATTTGCAGGTTAATTGCACTCTTGTGAATTGCCCCTTGTGTAGGGAATGGATGAGATGGCGGGATAACATAGAACTAGTGTAAACAGGTGATCAAGGTTCGGTATTGACTCAGGGGGCTGGAGAGCCTGTTTACATGCTGTATCTCTAAATTGAATCTGAAATTGAAGAATGATAGAGTGGTGCGAGTGTTTCCTCGCCTGGGCACTGTCTCGGATTTCTGGGAAAGGGAATTCTTGCTGTGGAGAATGTGGAGAAGTGCAAACTCTTACAAATATGGTCAACGCTATGAACTGCCAATGGAGCTCACTGAATCTTTCCTATATGGTTCGGGTAACGGGGCAAAGGGGACAGTTAGTAAATTGTTTATTTTTGTAAAGTTCGCATGTTGCAATGAAACTAAGTGGTTATTTACACAATTTACAGTCAACAAACGACCCTAGGGGCAAAACACAAAATGCTGGAGGAAGTCTTCAGGTCAGGCAGCATCTGTGGAGGGAATGGACAGAAGGCACCATCAGGGCCCCTACCCTAGAAGTCTGTTTTGGGGGTCAATAATCCAAAGATGTAGCTGCAGGCTTAAAATAATAGCTGTAAATGGAAACTAGAAGCATGTTTAAGAGCAAACTACACTGGATGATGTCCTAGGACATTCAGCATTGATGCATTGCTGACAGCCTTAAAATAAAGTAATTTATTTGTAAGACTTTACAACTCAATCAACTGAATAAAACTGCACATCAAATTGCATCAATTGTCATCACATTTTACTTCCCTCAGTTAAATAATGATAATTTAACAGCAATTATTTAAAATAATGTTTAAGGAGCAGGGATTCTATCAACTAGATATTTTGTGTGTCCATGGTAAGAATAAAATATTGCATCTGGACACTGAAATTAATTCACTGCTCAGAAATCTTTTAATGGTGAGTCTTTCCTATGTGTGTGTTGTCTTGTTGTGGCCCTATTTTAAATCTGGTAATTTTAAAGATAAATGAATATTTGAATAATATGTAAGAGAATGTTACTTTTTTATACATTGTGTATAAAATTGTGTAGACGTGTGCTTAATTGAGAATAAGATACTCCATTAGTTGGTGACAATATAAACAATAGGGCTCTGACAACTGTGGCTTCAGGAACCAAATAAAAACTTCAGAGAATTTACTAAATGGAAAATACGTATGTGAATCCTAATTCAAGCTTCTTCACAAATGTGAAAGTGAAAAATACACCTTTTATAAGTCAGCTTTTGATGACAGTGTTAACTGCCAAAATTAATGTGACTTAGCTAAGAGTGACATTCAACTGGACAAGCCACATAAATAATGGGTAGGAAGGAATTGCAGATGCTGGGTTATACCAAATATAGACACAAAATGCTGGAGTAATTCAGCGGGTCAGACAGCATCGCTGAAGAAAAGCAATAGGCGACATTTCGGGTCTGAAGAAGGGTTCTGACCCGAAACGTTGCCTATTCCTTTTCTCCAGAGATGCTGCCTGGCCCGCTGATTACTCCAACATTTTGTGTCGAAGCCTCATAAATAATGTCTCTACCGGGGCAGGTCAGAGATTATCAGTTGGTGAATGACTCTCTTTCTGTCACCTCACTGTCTACTCACCATGCAAGGGATAAGCAACTCCAGCAACATTCCAGATGCTCAGCACTATCAAGGACAAAGCGGCGCACATGACTTGGATTGCAGGGATGATGAAGAGGGTGTTTGGCATGTTTGCCTTAATCGTCAGGGTACATTTAGTGCAGAGGTTGGAATGTCATGTTACAGCTGTACAAGATATTGCTAAAGCCACATTTGAAGTACCATGTACATTTCTGGTTGCCCCAGCTGTAGGAAGGATATTGTTAAACTGGAAAGGGTTCAAAAAGATATACAAGATTTGTTACAGAGTTTGGAAAGTTGAAGTTAAAAGGATAGGCTGGGTCTTTTTTCCCTGGAATGTTGGAGTCTGAGGGATAGAGGTTCATAAAACCATGAGAGGGCATAGATAAGGTAAATATCCAGTCTTTCCCCCAACACAGGGGAGTTTAAAACGGATGGCCATGGCTGTTAAGATAAGAAGAGGAAGATTTATAAGGGACCCGAGGAACAACTTTTTCAGCCAATGAGCTGTGCATATATGGAACAAGCTGCCAGAGAAAGTGGTAGAGGCAGGAAGAATTACAACACTTAAAAGACACTTGAACAGGTACATTGGAGAGATATGAGTCAGGTGCAGGCAAGTGGGACTAGCTTGGTTAGTTAACTTTGTTAGCATGGATGAGTTGGGCCGAAGGGTCTGTCTCTGTGCTGCATAGCTCTACGACTCTATTCCTCTGCACTTGGTTGTTTAAACTCTTTGAATGAAGTACTAATATTGCAACAAATCATAGAATTTCAAAACTGCAATCCCATTTGGGTGGTATTGCAGGACTAGTTTGTTGTCTGCAATGAGCACTGCAAGTGAAATTTCAGCTAAGTAACGGTTAAATGGTGTCTTATAATAGATTAGCCAGAACAAACATCTCTCGACTTCTGATGTTTTTTACACTAGTAGGACTCCTACTGGCAGAAAGAAAATGATCTTGTTGTCACAGCCAGATAGGGTAAAATCAAGTGGCCATTGGAAGTGTAACAATGCAGACAATCTTCTTTTTTATAGTAGACATGACAATCTTCTTCTTCTGTCGTGTGGCGTGCCTAAATTTGTAGGACAACTTATTCTAATTGATCTTGTTTGTCCACGTCGAGTTGATTGCATTAGTCGAAACGGGGCGGACCACGTGAAGGTTGCAATCTTCCACCCCAGACATGACAATAAACTGCTTAAACTCATTCTGATGTGTAATCTGCAGCTTGATTGTACTATTGTCTCTGATGTGAAAGGTACCATAGAACAGTACGGCCCAAGAACAAACCCTTTAGCCCACAAAGTCTCTTGCCAAACACAATGCCATCGCTTATTTATCTGCACATAATCCATATCCCTCCATTCCCTGCATATCCATGTGCCTATCCAAAAGTCTCTTAAATGCCATTGTCATATCTGCCTCAGCCACTAAACCCAGCAGAGCGTTACAGGCGTCACCCCCTCTGTGTAAAAAAAGTTGCCCCACACATTTTTTAAACTTTGCCCCTCTCACAATAAAGCTATGCCCTCTGTTATTTGATTTTTCCATCCTGGAAAACAGGTTCTGACTGTCTACCCTATCTATGCCTCTCATGTTTTTATATACTTTCATCAGGTCTCCACTCAACTCTGGCGTTCCAGATAAACGGCACGTCTGTCCAAACTCTCCCTGTGGCTAAACCCCACTAATCCAGGCACTCTTCTGGTAAACATCCTCTGCATCGTTTCCAAAGCCTCCACATCCTTCCTGTAATGGGGCAACCAGAACTGCATGCAATACTCCAATTGCAGCCCAACCAATGTCCTATAAAGCTGCATCATTACTTACTGACTCTTACTCGATTCCTGACCTGTGAAAGCAAGCATACCTTCTATATATACCACTGTATTTGCTTGTGTTGCCACTTCTCAGAGTTATGGACTTGGACCCCAAGATCCCTCTGAACATCAATGGTGTTAAAGGTCATACCATGGATTATATATTTACCTCCCAAAATGCAACACCTCACACTTGAATAAATTCCATCTGCTATTTCTCTGCCACTTCTGTAGCTGATCTGTTTCTCGCTCTATACTTTGACAACCTACATTACACCTTTGGTGTTTGCCGGTAGAATGCTTGGAATAATAAGTGAATGTGGAAATCCTAAAGAGTGGGAGATCTACCCATTGAATCAATGAAAGGTTAGGTCTGATTTGAATGTTTGCTCTCCATTTGAGATTACTTTTTGCACAAATAATATGGAAAAATAAACACTGCATAAGTGGTAATTTCACGTAACACTACGGTCAAGATGGTGGAACTTTCAAAGGCTGTGAATTTTAATTTTACAACAGACCTGAAGACATAGCTTAGGAATAGAAGGATACTTTCATTATCAGTGATGGTATTCCTCAGAGAAATTATTGAGCAGAGCCAACATCAATCTATCAAGATGTATATTGTAGACGCAAAAAGCTGGAGTAATTCAGCGGGACAGGCTGGAGAAAAGGAATGGGTGATGTTTTGGTTCGAGACCCTTCAGCTGAGTATGGCAAATGGACAGCAGTGTTTGTGTCTGTGGGTGAGTGATGGGGAAGAATGTTTCTATCTGCACTGAGCTGGTGAAACTGCCAGCATCTCCAGAGCCCCAGTAATTTCATAAATTACTGCAGAGGAGATCTTCAAAAGCAGTAAAAAGGCAATGGACCATTCCCTCAACTGGTTTCAAGGATGGTGGGTTTGTTAAACAAGGCAAGAGTGGGTGTATATTCTCCAGATATATTCTTACTGAAACCGGAAAAAAATCCTATAAGGGTTGACAGGCTGAATGCAGGGAAGATATTTCTCGCAGCTGAGAGATCTAGAACCATGGTTGCAGACTTATAATAATGAGGGTCATTTTGGACTGGGAAGGTTTTTTTATAAGAGAGATGTAAGAGACTGCAGATACTGAGATCTAAAACAAAACAACTGCTGGAGGAACTCAGCAATTGTGCAGCATCTATATGCGCAAAGGAGTGGTTGACATTTTGGGTAAGTCCTATCAATTCTTAATATTGATGGTAAATCTTTGGAACTACCTCAGAGGTCGGTGGCGGTGAAGTCATTAAGTTAATTAAAAATATATATTAAATGATTTCTGTAGATTTAGGGATGATGCAGTAGTGTGGAAAAATGTGCTAATGTCGAGGATCAACCATGATCTTGATGAATGGCAGACCAGGGCAGGAGGAGTCCCTCAGTCTGAAGAAGGGTTTCTTTTCTCCAGGGATGCTGCCTGACCCGCTGAGTTACTCCAACATTTTGTGTATATGTAGGATTAAATTGTCTACCCCTGCTGTATATGTTAAATACTTAAGCACGTGTTATGCTGCTGTGGTCGATGAAGACCAGTAAGAGGAGCTGGTGTTGCACATGAAGACTGGTATGTGTTTGTGGGGCCGAATGGCCTGCACCTGCCCGGCGGCGGAACCTTTCTCCGGAGCTTCACGTGTGATGATTCCGTCCGGACTCTGGTGAGGCCGGACCCGCGGGACAGCCGCTGATTGGACGCTTTTGTCCCAGCCTCGACCTCCCATTGGCTGGGGGCTTGGTTGAGTTGCACCAATCGGCGGCGGCGGCGGCTCCGGCCCGGCGGTTCCCGGGAGGCGCGGAGGCTGCGGGCGGGAGGGAGAGAGAGGGAGGAGTGGCGGGGGGTCATCACTGAGTCCCCGGCCCGGCCCCCGAGCCCCGGACACGGACCCCGAGCCCCGGCCCCAGCGCCGCCGCCCCCCCCGACACGGGTCCGCCCGCCGGAAGTGGCCCCCCCCCGCCCGCCCGCCAGCGAGTGCACTTCCGGTGCCGACTCCGGGCTCAGACTGGAGGATGAAGAGAAGGAAGGTGGGAGTGGGAGAGAGGGAGGGGAGAGAGGGAGAAGGGGAGAGAGAGAGGGGAGGGGAAGAGGGAGAGGGGGAAGAGGGGGAAGGGGAGGGGGGGGGAAGGGGAGGAAGGGGAGGGGGGAAGGGGGAGAGGGAGAGAGGGGGAAGGGGGAGAGGGGGAGAGGGGGAGAGGGGGAAGGAGGGGGAGAGGGGGAGAGGGGGAGTGGGAGAGGGGGAGAGGGGGAAGGGGGGAGGGGAGAAGGGGGGGAGAAGGGGAAGGGGAGAGGGGGAAGGGGAAGGGAGAGAGGGGGAGGGGAGGGGGAAGGGAAGGTGGGAGTGGGAGAGAGGGAAGGTGGGAGGAGAAGAGAGAGAAGGTGGGAGTGGAAGAAAGGGAAGGTGAAGGTAGGTGAGGTAGGGTAGGTGAGGGAAGAATGGAGAGGTGAAAATGGAGAATTGGAGAAGGGAAAGGATGGGAATAGGAAAGGGTGCGAGAGAGTGAAAGGGGGAAGAATGGGGCCAACGGGTTCTGGGGGTACGGTGGAGGGAGGGAATGGGGGAGGGTAAAGGCATGGGAGGGAAGGAGATGAAGTGGTGGGAGGGTAATGAGGGAGAAGAGGATGGAAGAAAGGCGAGATACAGGAAAGGAGAGAGAGGGGGTGAGGTGAGAGCCTGGTGGGGAAGGGAGAGTGTTGTTAAAAGCTTTAGTTGGGGCTATGTTGGAAACCTGCAGTAAACTTCAATTCTGTAGTGAGCAACTCCAGGCAGTGTGAATTGATTTGATTTCTCTACTATCTGAAAGAAATCTGCATATTTACAGGGCCTGCAATAACCTGAACGATTTCAGTGAATGTAATTCTAAATTTTATTGATATACAATATGTAGTGAGACTCTGTTGCTCAACATACAAATCCCAAGCAAATTGGTACGATGATGCACGGTGCATTCAACTAAAAATGCCACTCTAATTTTTCTAATTGTTTTTTAGAAAGTTTTCTGACCTCCACATCTATCATCGGAAACTTGGGTAGCCCTGTGCGACAACATCACTTGAAGTAAATTAACTTCCTGGATTTCTGAGTGGATTGTAACGGGCAGCCAAGACAAAGTTAATGAAGCTTTATGCACACTGGTATATTGTGCATCTACGTGCCTGAAAATGCAAACAATCAATGAGAAAAGCTTTGCCTGGATGTAGGATGTGATTTGAGCAGAACAAAATGGCAAAACGGAAAACGGGGTAAATATTTTTCGCAGTTTCACCAGTTTTCCATAATAAAGAAGTTACATAAACAGTGTGACCAACATCACAAAGCTGGTATACAGACGATTCAATTTAAGATCTTAAAACCCTTGCAATACTGATAACCTGAAGGGCCTGTCCCATTGTACGAGGTAATTCAAGAGCTCTCCCTAGTTAAAAAACAAATCAAACTCGTGGTAAGCACGTAGAATGTACGTAGCGGGTACGTCGGAGCTCTGGACGTCTCTTAGCGGCTTGTAACGCTAACGGCAGGTACTCGGGGAAACGCAGTAAGCTCGTGAAAACTCGTGAAGATTTTTCAACATGTTGAAAAATGTCCACGAGAGCCCTGAGTATCTACGAGCAGCAATTACTGTAATTCTCCGGGTTTGAATCGGGGGCAACGCGGGAGAACTCTTGAATTAGCTCGTACAGTGGGACAGGCCCTTAAGTGATCATTGGGTGAATGGATAAAAACACACAGTGCTGGAATAACTTGGCAAGTCAGGCTGCATTACTGGACAGTGTGGATGGGTGATGCTTCGGATTGGGAGGAAGGGTCCTGACCTGAAATGTTACCTATCCATGTTCTCCAGAGATGCTGAGTTACTCCAGCACTTTGTCTTTCTTTTAAATATAAGCCAGCATCTGCAGTTCTTCATTTCTGCATGATCGTAAGCAGCATCTGTAGGGTTTAAGGTCTCTTTAACGTTTAGAGGGATATAGGCCAAATTCGGGGAAATGGCACTATCATAGATTATCACCTTGGATTACTTGGGTTAGTTGGACTTAGTTTGTTAGGGGTCTGTTCCCGTGACGCATGATCCTATGACTCTGATTGCCATAGCCACAAGAGTGAAATGCAGATGCAGATTTGGAAAATAAATACCACACTATGATAAATGTGAGCAATTGACTTGATTCTTTGGAATAAATAATCATTGGAATTCATTGTTATTGCCTTCTCATTTTGCATTTGCATTTTGCATAGAGTGATACAATGCCCACACCAGCCAACATGTCCCAGCTACACTAGTCCCATCAAACTTGTCCTCTCCATTTACCTGTCTAACTGTTTCTTAAACGTTGAGATAGTCCCAGCCTCAGCTACCTCCTCTGGCAGCTTCTTCCCTACGCCCACCACCCTTTGTGTGAAAAAGTTACCCCTCAGATTCCTATTAAATCTTTTCCCCTTCACCTTGAAGCTATGTCATCTGGTCCTCGATTCCCCTTCTCTGGGCAAGAGATTTATTGCATCTACCTGATTTATTCCTTTCATGATTTTACACACCTCTTCAAGATCACCCTCATCTTCCTGCACTCCAAGGAATAGAGACTCAGCCTACTCAACCTTTCCCTATAGCTCAGGCCCTCTAGTCCTGGCTACATCCTCATAAATCTTCTCTGAACCATATTCAAGCTTGACAATATCTTTCCTATAACGTGGTGCCCAGAACTGAACACAATACTCTAAATGTGGTCTCACCAACGTCATATACAACTGCAACATGACTTCCCAACTTCTATACTCAATACTCTGACTGATGAAGGCCAATGTGCCAAAAGCCTTTTTGACCATCTTATCTACCTGCGACTCGACCTTCAAGGAACCATGCACCTGCACTCCTAGGTCCCTCTGCTCTACAACACTCCCCAGAGACCTACCATTCACTATGTGGGTCCTGCCCTTGTTAGACGTCCAACAGATTTAAATCCACATATCTCATTTGTCCTTGTAATTTGTGAACCATTCTTTTAAAGTTTGCATTAACAAACGGCAGTCATCAACAGTCTGGAAATCACGTATTAGATCCTAGAAAGGCAGTTGAAACTTTTAAAGCTTCCAAAGTCTGTTCATGTATCTTAGTGCATTAAAATGTAAATGCCTGGACAGAGAACTCTGTCTACATGAACCACACCAGATTTCTGCAAGTATATTGCTCAGTTTGAAATTGTGAATGATGACAATTTGAAGCCGCCTATGGCCAGTGATCATGAACCAATAATTAAATATTTGATTAGTTAATGCACTAAATGTGAATTTATCGTGTGACAGCAGCACATGTGAAGTAGTCTGAAAACTATTAACATTAATTGTATTCTTATTTAACTAGGTGTGACATAATGGCAGCTGGAAAGAATATGAAATATGATTCTCTGGTGCTTTTGTGTGAATGGGGGTCGTGTGGATTTACTGCATCTGGAATGGAAGATTTCAGCAATCACATCGCGGGGCATTTGAAGGAGCATTTAAAGGAGCAAATTCACGGAGACGAGAGTGATATTGAACCACAAGGTGGGCTGAGCTGGTGGTAGCGACCTTTGAGTGGAAGAGAAAAAAATCAGAATTTAGAAAATATTCACCAGAAATGGCATCATTTAATGGTAGCCAATGGTAGCGATGCCTGGATTTGAATAACTCTCGCAGATAGAACGGGCCATTTAGTTACCCATTTTTCTGAAGAAGGGTCCCGACCCGAAACGTCACCTATCCTTTTTCTCCAGAGATGCTGCCTGACCCACTGAGTTGCTCCAGCACTTTGTGTCTCTCTCCCTTATGTTCTGCTTGTGTGGCAGGAATGATAGCAGTCTTCAATATTTCTACTGTGTTCTGATAGACTTGAAAACAATTCTTGTCTACCCTGTGATACTAATTTGATCTTTTAACCTTTGTTTTTAGGAGCATGCCCAGATTAACACACACAGATTTTTGAAAGTGTATTGCTCAGTTTGAAATTTTGATTCTGCAAATGGGATGTAAAATAGGAGAACCATTTGTTTTCGTGGCAAAAATTAAATACTCTATTTACTGTTTTTATTACATAGGAAATTAGGCACCATCTCTTGAGAGATAGACTGCAGAGAAGATTTGCATGTATGTTACAGGGACTTGAGGGCCTGAGCCATAGGGAGAGGTTGAGCAGGCTAGGACTTTATTACTTGGACCGCAGGAGGATGAGGGGTGATCTTAATTAGGTGTATAAGATCATGAGTGGAATAGATAGGGTTAATGTAGTCTTTCACCCAAAATAGGGGAATCAAGCCAGTCTGAAGAAGGGTCTCGACTTGAAACGTCACCCATTCCTTCCCTCCAGAGATGTGGCCTGTCCCACTGAGTTACTCCTGCTTTTTGTGTCTTATCTAGGGGAAATCAAGAACCAGGGAACATACATTCAAAGTGAGAGGGGAAAGATAAAATGAGGATCCGAGGGAAAACCTTCTTCTCACAGAGGGTGGTGGGTATATGGAGCAAGATGCTATGGGTGGTAGTTGAAGGAGGCTATTATAGCAACGTTTGAAAGGCACATGGACAGGTACATGGATAGGGAAGGTTTAGAGAGATTTGGACCAAATGCGGGCAAGTGAGACTAGTGCAGATGTGGTCTAGATCAGTACGTGCAAGTTGGGCTGATGGGCCTGTTTCCATGCTGCCCAACGCTATCCCAGCCCAGCTATCACTGCTTTGCCTAACAGAGTGAGTTATCGTCCCCATACCATCTTCCCCGGTTACAGCTCACACCAACCATAACTAACTAGAGAGAAACAGCAGCTCTTATATTGATGATTTGTAGACAAGGGAAATGTAACTAGAAAATTAACTGGGTGTTTTATCTTGCACACATTGCACCATCCATTAGAACTGAGACCATTTGGAACAAATGTTTTATGTAGCAAGAAGTTGACAGATTGGAGAGGACAAAGTGAATGTATGTGACGGTGCAGACCAATAGACCGACTGAAGCCTGTGGTGGTGCCAACTTAGTGCAGGTTTGTTAATCACCGCTGAGCCGTCTGGGAGATGTAACAGAAGGAGGTAAGGGAGGACAGGGGAAGAGGAGATAAAACGATGCAGGAGCAAGGATACAAAACACTTTCATTACTAGAAACCTGAAAGGTGACCATTTTTAAGTGTTAATTCTGCGATTCCCCACAGGTGCTGCCTGACTTGCTGAGAATTCCCAGCGTTATCTATTTTTAAGAATTTCTACACGTGCAGATTTATTTTCTGTCCAATAACTAACCGTCCTCATTGACCCGCTTTCTCTCTTCTCTTATTTCTCAGAGGAGCACCAGTGCCTGTGGGCCGACTGTGGGTTCTACTCGGTGGAGAGTTCAACAGACGTGATCCGACATGTATATTTTCACGCCTACCACACAAAGCTTAAATACTGGGGTCTGCAGACCCTCCAGGCTCAGACTGAACTCGAACATTGTTTATTGGATCGGCAGAGCCGTAATATCATTCCAGAAATTCCAGAGAGTTTTATTTGCCTCTGGGGGCACTGTGACGTGAGTCGCTCAATCATCTTGGAAGTTTGTTTCCACACCCAGTCTTGTTTCTTGTTCTTTCCAACTCTGCCCTTCGTATTGTATAATCATTGAAACCTTTAGCATGGAAATAGGCCCTTTGCCCACCAAATCCGCACCGTCCATCGACCACCCGTTTGCATTAATCCCATTTTATTATTGACGAAGACCCATCTCCAGAGATGCTGCCTGACCTGCTGAGTTACTCACTTTGTGTCTTTTGTAAACCAGTAACTGCAGTTCCTTGTTTCCCCATTTTTATTATTCCCACATTCCCACCAATTCTGCCGGGATTCTACCCAACATCTACACAACAGGAACCATTTACAGGGGGCTAATGAACTTGCTGACCTGCATCTCTTTGCAGGCAACTCGTGTGTTCACAGGGAGGACATGCAAACTCCATAAAGACAACACTGGAGGTCAGGGATCCCTGACATTATGAAGCAGCAACTCTACTAGCTGCACCACTGTGCTGACTAAACATGCTATTGAAAACATTGCATTCAGCTTTAGTATATTAATCTGCAGTGACCATAACAATATAGTCCTATTCCGACGATGATATTGGATGAAGGAGCAAAATGCCACTCCCCAAACACGATCAGTTGTCTCCTTTGCTGCATGTGCAGCCTCATTTTGTGTCTGTGTGTGATTTCCCCTGGTACCTCTGCATTCCTACATCTGTACAGGCTGCATGTGTGTTTAACAGTTTATCACTTATCGTTTTGCTTTCCCATTCGTTGATGCGCTGTTTCCTTTTTTAGAGCACTTTTGAGAATCCGGAATGGTTCTACCGGCACGTGGACATGCATGGAATGTGTTCAGATCGTGATGCAACCACAGACACTAATATTATAATTCCGTGCTGTTGGAAAGGTGAGCCCTACCTGGAGCTAGATTGGTTGTCAGGTTCCTACTTCACGCACTATAATTTGCAGAGCAAACCTAGCTGTCCTATGAGTCGAAATTTATGAATTCCCAGCAAACTCGTTATGTTAGGACAGTTGATTTTGAGCTCCGTAATGGCTGCTTTTCTGGATGCTTACCGTTTTATATATAACATTACTAGTTAGAAAATGTCCTCCTTTGTAATAAGGAGTAATATGAACCACCGTTGTGGTTCAATTTGGACTTTGAGGTTATTTGAAGAGAAGACTCTTAAAGTAATACTTATCGCTGAAGTTGAGAAGACTAAGTAATCAGGAAAGGGAGAATAAGCTTGAGTATTTTCCAATTTGCAAAGGCACAAGTTTCATATATTTCTACACATTGATAATTATATAATGGGAACCCAATTTGAGCTGTGGCTGCGGGGGACAATGGTATGTTTCCATGTCAGCTAACGAAAAGTAAGGATAATTACATTTATTAAACAATACAGATAAATATATTTTGGTTAGATAGAATCTCGGGATCTCAAAGTAATTGAAAGGAATGACTGGGATCTGAATGCATATGTGTAACTGATTCTCTGAACAAAGAGAAGGGTGGTACAGCAGTAGAGTTGCTGCCTTACAGTGGCAGAGACCCAGGTTTGATACTGACTATGGGTGCTGTTTTTAACAGAGTTTGTACGTTCTCCCTGTGACCGCGTGGGTTTTCTCCGGGAGCTCCGGTTTCCTCCCACCTTCCAAAGGCATACAGGTTTGAGGTAATTGGCTTCAGTAAGAATTGTAAATTGTCCCTAGGATAATGCTAGTGTGCGGGGATCGCGGGTCGACATGAACTCGATGGGCCTGTTTTCGCTAAACTCGACCTTTTATCTACTTTGCACATCTTGTCATTACAGTTATATTTTTGGATATTTATTACCCATTTTTTTCCTTTAGATTGTGAGGCAACATTCAAAGTAAAGTTTAAGTTACGAGAGCATTTGCGTAGTCACACTCAGGAGAAAGTGGTGGCATGCCCGACTTGTGGGGGAATGTTTGCCAGCAACACCAAATTCTTTGATCACATCCGCAGGCAGACAGCCACGGAATGTAAGTAAAATGTCCTTGGATTGTTCGATGATCAATGGTTCTTTATATGTCACACGTACCAAGGTACAGTGAAATTCATTTTTGCATGCAGTTCACTATACATAAACACTTGAATACATCTTCAGGGCTCTCGCTTAACTTTTTTTCCCTGTTGCCAGCCGGGCAACCGTGACAGCTTTCTAGGTTGCCAAATGACAGTTTAGGTGGTCATTGAAGACGGTTTGCGTGACGCGTGCAATAATTTGCTCGGACGAAGTGCGTAGTTACCAGTCGGAATTATGCTCAATGAAGCATTCACATATTATGTTCAAGAAGGAACTGCAGATGTTGGAAAATCGAAGGTAGACAAAAGTGCTGGAGAAACTCAGCGGGTGCAAAAAACGGAGCGAAGGAAATAGGCAACGTTTCAAGCCGAAACCCATCAGTCTGAAGAAGGGTTTCGGCCAGAAACGTTGCCCATTTCCTTCGCTCCATAGATGCTGCCGCATCCGCTGAGTTTCTCCAGCACTTTTGCCTACATTCACATATTATTTCTGCTTCACATAACTCACAAACTAAACATATTCACCACTCAAGACATGATATATACCACAATGACATGCAGCAAAATTATAATACAATATCTCAACTCTTTTTACACATTAATGCAATTTCTATTAGTTCTTTCCACTTCCAAACAAAAATGTGGTTGGATTATTCAGCGTATGATCAACCTGTGTCAATAAATCCTGGACCATGGTAACATATATGCTTAACCATACACACTACGGATTGATGCAAGCATGTTTTCTGTGAAGGACCGAAAATTACTATGACATGGCCGTAGCATGGGTCGTTATTGCTATTGGCACAGAAACACTCTCGCTTCCCACATAATTTATCCATAACAAAATGTACAGGTTGCAAGGAAATTTCTGAAGGCATTTTATGATAATAGCTGTTAAAACCGACTATACCCATCTGACAGGTTAAACATTACACCAACTGACAAGAGATGGCCAAAGGACATAACTGCAGCAAATGTTCTTTTGGTAATATGTTTAAAGGTGTCAAAACAAATAATAATATTGGCAATTAAAACACATTTGATTACATTCCGTTATCAAACATAATCAATGTTCGCTCTGAAGTCCATGAAGCACAATAGGGTCGGGGGGTGTGTGAACCAGTGCGGGGTGGATAGATGGCTGGGGGGGGGGGGGGGGGGGGGTGGGGGTGTTGAGAAGGCAATCGGTGCGGAATGGATGAATTGAGGCAGGTGAATTAGTACGTGTTGGTTGGAGTATGTAAAATTGTGAGGGGAGAGCACGGGGATGTCAGTGGTGTTGAATGGGGGATCAGTACGGAATGGATGGGGGTTGGATCAGTATAGGATGAATGGGGGTTCAGTAGAGGATTAATGGGGTAGACAAAAATGCTGGAGAAATTCAGCGGGTGAGGCAACATCTATGGAGCTAAGGAAATAGGCAACGTTTCGGATCGAGGCCCTTCTTCAGACTGTTTCCCCCCATTCTTCTTGAATGGGGGGATCAGTACAGGATGGATGGGGGGGAATCAGCACAGGATGAATGGGGGGGTTCAGTACAGGATGCATGGAGGGGTCAGGACAGTGTGGATCGGAAGGTCTATGCAGGATGAATGGGAGATCAGTAAGGGATGAATGAGGATCAATACAGGATGCATGAGAGGATCAGTACAGGATGCATGAGGCGATCAGTGCAGAATGAATGGGGGATCAGTAAAAGATGAATGGGGAGATCACTACAGGATGGATGAGGGGGGGATTGGTGCAGGATAAATGGAGGGTGGTCAGTACGGGATGAATGGGTGGTTTAGTGAAGTAGGAAATGGGGGGAGAAGTGCAGGATGGATGGGAAGGGGGGTCAGTACAGGATGAATTGAGGGACCAGTGTAGGATGGATGGGCGGGGGGGGGGGTTTGGTGGCAGGAGAATCAATGCGAGGTGGGTAGGATGATGAATAGATTGGGGGGGGGGGGGGTAGATGGGGAAGGGAGCACAGGGGATGTCAGTGAGGACCGAATAGAGGAGGGAATGGGGATCAGTGTGGGATGGAGAGGAGGGGTCCCAGGATTGGAGGGGGGCGTACAAGAGAGAGGAAGGGGGGGGCAGGGGCAGAGGAGGTGGGGAGGAAGGAAGGTCAGCGCTCCTCGGACAACATCGCCCCGCTGCCTTGGCCGTCCCTGTCCAACGCCAAAGTGCCGCCACCTCCTCGCCACCGCCTCCCCTCCTCCGCCAGCCAACTGGAAGGTGCGGGGCCGAGCAGTGCCGCTCAAAGACCCTATAGCTTTAGGATCTTTGGTGCAGCTGCTTCAGACGGCGGAAGGAGACCTCCCTCTCCCTCCTTCCCGGCCTCGGCGTTCGAGAGGGGTTGTTTTGAGAGCGTGGATTTGCAAGCAGCGACCGTTATCAGGGCGCTAGCAGCCGCTGAAGGCAAATCCACAAAAGGTGCTTTCAAAACAACCCCCCTTGCACGCCGAGGACGGGAGGATGGGGGGGAGGGAGGCCCCCTTCCGCCGGGTGGGGTGCGGGAGGAGGAGGCGGTGGAGCCGCTATCGCGCCCGCTGCTGCCTCTGTTCGGGGCCCGTCATTCGCTCCGACCCGTCATCACCCCACTCCTAGTATCTTTGTCCCGCAATCAAAGATACTGGAGGAATACAGCCGCTGACACGAAACGTCAGTTCCTATTCGGCAAAGATGCTGCCTGACCCGCGGAGTTACTCCAGTTTTTTGCGTCTACCAGTATAAACCAATATTTGGGTGCCAAGCCGGGAAAAATGAGTCGCCGTTTAGGTTGCCCGGCGGCACCTTTCTGTGGTCAATGGCACCCGGGCAACCGCTAATTTCGAGCTCTGCATCTTGGATAAGCATCCCAGATACAATATTACGTATAACAGTAGTACACTGACAGTATACTGAGTCGATAGTTTGGTGCAATTTTCATGTCTCAGTTTGTAAGTTGTCCTGGATCGGCCTGGCTAAGCGTAGCTGTCCTCCACCGCTGTAGGCCGCTTCAAAAGAAGTTTTTTTTTTAATAAACTACGATTTTTTAAAATGGTTACCCAGACCGTGGTCTGGGCACTGAAATGATGCACGTGGCGTAGCTCCTAAATGCAGTGGAAAGATTATAAATATTTCTGGAAGTGAACCTCAGTTTGGAGTTGTTACATGGTTTGTAAAGTGGGTTAATCTGTCGTCCTTTGAGGCAGTATCCAGCAGAAGTTATTTATTGTGTGACTTTGATATAAAGCCAGATACTTCAAAAAGGGTTGTGATTACACATGTCATTTGATGTCATTGACCTAGATACGGATACACAAAGGCAGCATGTGACTGTCTATCTTTACACAATACTGAACCTATTGCTATAAGAATTCCCGGTGATGAGTTTTATTTTGTCTCACTAGATCAACGCTTCCAGTGCTCCCACTGCTCTAAGAGATTCGCCACTGAAAGGCTACTCAGGGATCACATGCGGCATCATGGCAAGTCAAGTTCCAGGGTGTTTTTCACCTTATCAATTGGCATCCTGTTGTACGAATATTTGCCGCTTGTTATTAGTGTTATTTTAACCGAATTGTGTTCCAACTTGCACCAACGTCATTTGGGTTTGTCCAGGTGATCATCTCCCATTAGGAGAGAGGGTAGTTGAGGCAGAAATCATGACATTTAAAGGACAGATACATGGATAGGAAAGGTTTAGAGGGATACGGGCCAAACGTGGGCAGGTGGGACAAATGTAGATGCCTAGGTCGGCATGGGCAAGCTGGGCAGAAGGGCCTGTTTCTGTGCTGTATGACTGATTCTATGACTATTTGGAAATTCCTAATACTCTAGATTTTATGATCAACAGAGTGCACTTTTTTTTCAAAGAAAGTTGTCCACACAGTTCTACCGATCTCTGTAGTAGTTGACTCTTGTCATCCATCAGGTCAGATGCCAGCAATCGTGTCATCTTAGAACATAGAAATATACAGCACAGGAACAGGCCCTTCATCCCACAATGTCTTTCCTGAACATAATGCCAAGATAAACTAAACTCATCTGCCTACACATGATCCATATCCCTCCATTCTCCACATGTCCGTGTGCCTATCCAAAAGCCTCATCAACGCCAGTATCATAACTTTCATAGAAACATAGAAAATAGGTGCAGGAGTAGGCCATTCGGCCCTTCGAGCCTGCACCGCCATTCATAGCTGATCATCCAACTCAGTATCCCGTACCTGCCTTCTCTCTGTACCCCCTGATCCCCTTAGCCACAAGGGCCACATCTAACTCCATCATAAATATAGCCAATGAACTGGCCTCAACTTCCTTCTGTGGCAGAGAATTCCAGAGATTCACCACTCTCTGTGTGAAAAATGTTTTTCTTATCTCGGTCCTACAAGACTTCCCCCTTATCCTTAAACTGTGACCCCTTGTTCTGGACTTCCCCAACATCGGGAACAATCTTCCTGCATCTAGCCTGTCCAACCCCTTAAGAATTTTGTACGTTTCTATAAGATCCCCCCTCAATCTTCTAAATTCTAGCGAGTACTTCTAAATCCCAGGAATCAGTCTGAGCTATAGAATAACCATTAACCATATAACAATTACACAGTCCGTGCCGACCATTTGTTTTCCCCTAGTCCATCTACCTGCACTCAGACCATACCCCTATCACGTCCACTTTACTTTTAAAAGTTAAAATCGATCCTGCCTACCTCTGCTGGAAGTCCACACAGCCACCACCCTCTGAGTAAAGAAGTTCCCCTCACGTTACCCCTAACTTCTGTCCCTTAATTCTCATGTCATGCCCTCTTGTTTGAATCTTCCCTCCAACTCTGTCTATCCCTTTCATCATTTTAAAGACCTCAATCAAGTCCCCCTTAACCTTTGAATCTGTAACATAGTTGCTCTGGGAACTGTACTCTCTCTGTACCACCATACTCCAGAATTGGTCTTACCAATGCCTGAATGCTCTGATTTATAAAGGCCAGCATACCAAAGGCTTTCTTTACACCCTATGCACAGTTATTCCTAGATCCCTCTGTTTCCACAGACCATGCGTGAAAGAATGTCTTTCCTCAGATTAGGAGACCAAAACTGTATGCAATACTCCAGGTGTGGTCTCACCAAGACCCTGTACAACTGCAGTAGAACCTCCCTGCTCCTATACTCAAATCCTTTTACTATCACCACCCTTGGCAACAAATCCAGGCCCCCAGCACCCTCGGCATTTTGCAAAAACTTGCCCCACACATCTCTTTTTAACTTTGCCCGTCATCAAAGTTAATTAAAATGGGAAATAAAGGGCATATTTTTGCTAATGCTCTAAAATGCTGAAACAAGGTTAAAATATTCACCTAAAATATCAAATTTTCTAACGTGTTTTGAAACTTTGTGACTGCATTCTGTGATTTTCATTTATTTTGGTGTAATGGTGGCTTATTATAACATTGAATTAGATGCACCAGCAAACAACAAAAAATAACTTTCAGGATATTTTAATGAAAAGATTAGTTTGTGAATAACTTTAACGTTTCCCAATGATGGGAATGCTCTAGAATAATGCAAGTTCGATAAGAGTTTTGAAACGCTGACAGCAACGTCAGGGTCTTCACAGAGTATTACACATGCTCCAAAATTGTGAAGCTGCTGTTTATATGCCATTATTATAGCTGCAAAATCCAGGCCAGACCACTGCAATCTCCATGGATATACTCTTTAGGTTTCCCACCACTAAGAGGAAGATGGTTCGTTGCTGAAATTAATAGGGGTGAATTGAAGGTATTGATAACCAAACTCTTCAACAGTCCCTGCATGTTGGAACTGAGTTCATTAGAGGTTTAAACATTCTGAGGCACTTTCTTCCTTGACATTCCTCCACTAGTCAAGAGTGTTAACTTTTGTTGTAAAATGGGTTTCAAGTCTAAGAGTCATTAGAATGATGTTTTTGATTTAGATGAATCTTACTTTAGTCACTGGCCATGCCTCCTGAGTTGTTACTGAACAGTAGTGTGTCCTTCAAATTTGGATTTGAATGAATGATTTTGTTTTCCAGTGAATTATTACAAGTGCCCATTTTGCGATATGACCTGCCCAGCACCATCTGCCTTGCGGAACCATATCAAGTTCCGCCATAGTGACGAGAAACCATTCAGATGTGAATACTGTGAATACAGGTTTGTCAAGTGTTGGGTATCTTATCCATTTACTGCTGACTCTCAAAGATTTTCTGCCTTGCCCTGGGAAATAATTTTGTCTACATTTTCCCGTCTGGTGAAAATATTCACCATTCAGTGGAAATAACCTATCACAATTTTGTCTCGGCGTAATCCTTAACACACTTTAGACTCTTGCAGGTTCTAAATTTGTTCCAAAAGGATCTGATCCAAAAGCTGTTTATTCCCTTGCCACCATGTCAGTGCTGAGGAATTTCACGTGATGTCCAGAGGCAGAGAACCGTTAAGAAATCAGTGGAACTCAGTCAACAAGTTTGGGAATTTTGCTCTCTGTTTGCAAAATGAACGTCATTGTGTTTTGTTATTCCATTTCAAATAGAATCACTATGCTTGGAATTCTGTTGCCCATTCTTGTTGCTGCTTCATTATACTTTACGTTTTCTCACGTTGCACTGCAAATGGCCATCTATTTGTCCAGCCTATCAGACTTGTACACATACATTAAGTCATTCACAGTTTGCCACATTTTCTAATTTGACATTATCAGCAATCTCAAACTATTTCCTTAATTCCTGAATCCAAATCATATGGAAGGTATAAAATAAGCAATGCTATTGCAGAATGATGCAAAGTGACCGTTTCCAGTTATGGAAAGTTTTACAACTGCCCATTGTCCTTTGTTCTTCTGCAGTTGTTCAGGGCCCCAGTGAGACCACACCTGGAGTATTGTGTGCAGTTTTGGTCCCCTAAGTTGAGGAAAGACATTCTTGCTATTGAGGGAGTGCAGCGTAGGTTTACAAGGTTAATTCCCGGGATGGCGGGACTGTCATATGCTGAGAGAATGAAGCAACTAGGCTTGTACACGCTGGAGTTTAGAATGATGAGAGGGGATCTTATTGAAACATATAAGATTATTAAGCTTGGACACACTAGAGGCAGGAAACATGTTCCCGATGTTGGGGGAATCCAGAAGCAGGGGCCACAGTTTAAGAATAAGCGATAAGCCATTAAGAACCAAGACGAGGAAACACTTTTTCTCACAGAGTTGCGAGTGTGTGGAATTCTCTGCCTCAGAGAACGGTGGGGACAGGTTCTCTGGATGCTTTCAAAAGAGAACTAGATAGGGCTCTTAAAGATAGCAGAGTCAGGGGATACGGGGAGAAGGCAGGAACGGGGTACTGATTGGGGATGATCAGCCATGATCACATTGAATGGCGGTGCTGGCTCGAAGGGCCGAATGGCCTACTCCTGCACCTATTGTCTATTGTTCACAAGGTCCCATATATTCCATTCAATTTGCTATTTGTTTTAATTATCAAATGTAAAAAAATCCTAATTAAATGCATGAACTTTTTTCTTGTGATCCTGTTTAATTTCAGAGGTCTTTCTTGATTGAGTTCATGTCGTACCTTTATAGAAATCCGAGCGGAATACATATTTGTCAAGTAGTTCTGTCCCCTGGGTCTTCTGGTTGGCTGCCAATTTTGGCACATATGAATTTTCTGTAATTTCCTTTTCTGAAAAGATATCCCACGTTTATCCAGCTTTGGCACACATCTTGTTTTCAGAATGTTTAGAACAATATTGCCTCTATGTTCTGGAGCTTCCTTTGGGACTTTTGGATGAACAATTGCTTTTCTCAAGGTGGTCTGTCGGACATTGATTCTGCAGTCACCATTTCCATTACCTCAAAATTAAGGCAAAGTATTTTGACTATCTCCATCTCTTCATTTATTATCCCTATCTCCTTTTTGGTAATCTTTATTTTTGATCATTGTTTTGGTTTTTTTCTGTTGTCCTTTGGATGTTTTTGTTAATGGCCTCTGTAGCTTTCTTTGGTCATTTTAATTTCACCATATACCTGTACATGGCTTATTTTTGCCTGTCTTTTAATGTTTACTGAAGGTTTAATTATTCTACTTGCTTCAATTTAATTGTATCTTGTAGAGCACTGAGACCACAATCATTCCCTCCTGAATTTATTGTCCTGGCCATGTCCGAATTTTAAAAAAATCCCCTACCTTAAGGCACTATTATCTTCATTTGTTATGTAGAACAAGGTTGTATAATGTTGCTTGGTACTCAAAAATCTGCAGATGTTGGAAATTTGAAATAAAAACAAAATGCTGGAAATACTCAATAGGTCACCTGTCAGCAACTGTGGAAAGTGAAACAGCAGTACTATTTCAGTTCACAGACTCTTGATTAGAGCTGGGAAAGGAAGGAGGTAATTTAATTTTAAACTGCAAATAAGGTGGGGGAGGAATTAATAGAGCAACTTCTTCACAATTTAAAGGTGACTTTCCAATTCTTATGAAGGCCCTTGACCTAAATTGTTAACTCTGTTTCTCTTTTCTCAGATTTTTTTGGACCATTTCCACCATTTTCTGTTTATATAAACCATTCCTGCGTTTCCATTTGAAGTAGCAACATATTGAAAGTGATTAACTATTAATCTCCTTTTCTCCCAATTATCCAGTTTTGAATAATTCTCTTAATTGCAACAATACACTCTTCTGTTCCATCTACAGATGTCACCTTTAGTTTCTTTCCTGCCATTCAGCGGTCTATAAATTAGTCCCAGAGGTCACATTCTGTTGACCTCTTGAATAAAGGGACTTTCAATCCTATTTCTCCGTTTTAATCTTTCGTCTCAGGAGAGAAGGAATGCGTGACGTTTCGGGTCGGAACCCTTCTTCACTGTAATTTGTTTTCTCCCAGTTGCAAGAACTTGGTTGATCTAAGAAGACATTTGGACACCCACAGTGAAGACCCGACCTATCGGTGTGAGTTTGCAGGTTGTACATTCAGCGCACGATCCCAATATTCTATCAAGTCCCACTACAGGAAGGTACATGAGGTAAGTAGTGGAACAGAAGGCCGCACTTCTGTGTTGTCAGTCTACCTGCAGGAAAATGGACAATGTATCCCATCTGGAATGGGGTGACCTTGTTCTTTTTCTTTTACCAATGCCAATGGGTCTTTCAGCCCAACATCTCTGCTAATCTATATGGCCTCTCGTTGGGCTGCCTCTACCCTTTCTAATCCAGCCCCTTCCAAGTTCTCTACCATCCTTTCTGCCTGTCTATAACTTCCCCTGGAATGTTTCTATGCTCTTCTCCTCAGCTACTCCCTATGGAAGTGAACAGTACATTGAAACCACTGCCTAGGTAGAGTTTTTTATGAATTTGTGATTGGATTGATGTGACAACCTTAATTTATGACTTTTGGTCACGGGAAGCACATACAAACTCCATGCAGACAACCTGGATCCAACCCAGGTTTTTGGCGCTGTAAGGCTGCAACTCTACCACTGTGCCAGTATGCTGCCCCTCTAATCTCTCAAACGCTACCATAATTATCAGTGGGTACTGTATGAAACCACTCCATAGTCTTTGTCCTGGGCAAAAAACCTTTACCTTTTTGATCTGGAAGGTATGGTTCCATTTGAATTAATTTACACCTGTGGGTATTTTGGAGCCTATATATTTGATCAATGCTGACACCATTGCAACAGCTTTGGTAAATCTGAAACCAATGCCTCCACAGTAGATTAGTGTTCTTGGTAAACATCAAAGACCATTGCATTCTGTGATTTAATTTCTTGATGGCACACTTCTTTGTGGGTTGTGTCAGATGTTTTATCTTGATATTTGCAAGAATAGAATTCTTGAGGTTCCTCTTCATGCCTCTACTTTCCAGCGCAATTCACAACAGAAAGAGCAAGTGAGCAATTAGCTCTTAAACGTCAACCCAAGCTGGAGCTGATCAGAGTATTTTCATGACAGCAATTTGCTCACACACTTAATTCTTTAACTGCTAGGTCATTAATATTGATTCTTCAGTTTAACCTCCAATTTAAATTAACTATTTCCATCATTCTTGGTTTTGTTCTAAAAGTCAATTTTCAAGCGTGTCTGTAGCACGTGTAATCCATTCATCTTTTAAACTGAAAACCATTAATTTGTTATCAGTATTACAAGCGTTTGCTTTGTGTAGCTACTCTCTGTCTTTATGGTCACTGTGACTGGATGTCATCTAGCATGTTATGACCTATTTGTTACTCTCATCTTCTCAGGGGGATTTGGAACCCAGATACAAATGTCATGTGTGCGACAAATGTTTCACCAGAGGTAACAATCTGACTGTGCACCTCAGGAAGAAACATCAGTTTAAGTGGCCTTCAGGTCATCCCCGTTTCAGGTATGCTAACCCAGCATTTTATTCTCCCAATCTTTATTTCATAACGTATCCATATCCCTTCCCTCCCCTGATGCTGTCTGTCATGCTGCATTCCCCAAGCATTTGTGTTTTGGTTAAACAAGGGCTGGCCTACAGCAATGTTTACCTAAGTCTAATATATTTTTCAAAACTGTATGGTCTTAACATCAGTTGTGATTATAGAGTTTCTAGAATAATGTTGAAGAATGTCATGTTGTAACTTGTGGGCGGAGCACCAGGGCAAATTCCTTGTATGTGAATACTTGGCCAATAAACTTACTTACTTAAAGAATATTCTACTGTTTTAATTTAGAGTATTGATAAGTAACCCTGTTTTAGATATCAATACCTAATCATGACATTGTTCAGTTATAATTATTTAATTATGCAAGTGTTGCTTTTAATCTTAGATACAAAGAACATGAAGATGGCTACATGCGACTACAGCTAGTACGTTATGAGAGTGTTGAACTGACTGAACAGCTAATGAAAGAGCGAGAGAAGCAGGATGGCCGCTTAGAGAGTATATCGGAGAGTTTGGTCCTGTCAGAAGCGAACCTACGAGGGATTATACTGGAGCCAGTGGAAGAATCGAACAGCGAGGACCAGGGAGTAGAAAAGCAGAGCGCTGACTCTCTGAGCTGTTGTACGAATGAATGTAGGGAACGCTGCAGTTACAGTGATGGCGCTGAGCTGGAGCATCTCCGGCAATCGCCGCTGGGCTCCTGTGACTCCAGTAAAAGCCCCATCATCCGGGTGGTCAACCGGACTAACGAACACGGGGAAAATGAGACCGTTTACTACGTTCTGACCAATGCACCACATAACACAGGGAGCACAGGCCCAATCAGTGAGGACACTAACATGGAGACTGAAGGAACCTCCGCTGACAACATAGAAAAGACTGCGGAAGAGTTGGGCATTGAAATAATTGGCTAGTACTAATTAACCAAATTCATTGCTGGTGTGTTTGTTTGATGTTTTGTATATTTGCTTTAATTTTGAGTCACAGCCAATGTGATGCAATGTTGATTGGTTTGCCGATATTGGCTATATTTATAGACCGTGTTTATTTTTACTGTAGCCCCTCTGTATGAGTTTCATTATGTTGCATATCTCACATTGCCAGGAGCAATACAGTCCCTGCTCTCAATTGTGCTACAATCATTAGATCGAAGAGATTTATTCAAAATAGATGTTGACTGATGTACAGTGTCAATACAACAAATAGTTTTAATCAGCAATATGATTTTTGTTGTGTAAAAGTCTAATGGTGTTAATTGATTTTTGTAAACTGCACTTTTTACTTTGGCCCTGCAGTTCCTTAGTTGCAGGCAGGCAGTTGTTCTCCCAGGGGTAGACATTCTTCTGGGAAATGTACCCGTCCTTGCCTTTGTGCCCCTTATTGTTTCACACAAAGAAATAGCAGCATGTGGGTTTCAAAATGGATTCATTTGGCCACTGACCTCTGCTCTTCATAAAGTGGGGTTCCATTTACCCAGCCTTGCCACTGCTTCACAGTCAGAACAATAAGGATCAGAAAGGTTGTACAAAAGTGGCAGTATTGTACTGCTGATTTTTATGGTGCACTCCTTCATCACCCCCACCTTTAATTCTTTGAAATGTTTCCTCTTCATCCCCACATACCTATTCTTCTTGTTACGGGCCTGTTCAACCTCTCTTAACCCATTGTCTATGTATAGTAACCCTCTGCCGATAGATTATTGTCTTTAATTGCCGTTCTGCAACCTATCGTTTTTTTAAGTTAAATGTATCTTTACTTTGTACTGCAACCACCCAAGAACAAAAAGAAACAAATCCACGGAGGAAAACTTTAAAATACACCAAATTTAAGATTTCAACACTTTGGCCCTGTTTACTTTTTCCCTCTCTCGCTGTATAATAGTGCATGTTTTACAATTTTATTCTTTCCAGATTTTTGCTCTTTGTCCTCAGCTGTGAGCATGATGCTTCTCCCAGGCTAACCTTGGATGAACATTGTGATGTCGCCTTTCACCCTCGCTGTGATGTGGCACCCAGGCCGACACAGTTTCAAGGTTTTGCAGATTTTGTGTACCTACTTCCAACAGATTTTTCACGAAAGAGAGGATCGGGTTCTTCAGGAAACTGTAAAAGCAAAATGCTCCAATAGTCATGTACTTGTTGAGTTTGAGGGCAATTGACCAACATGTGTTGGCATTGTATGATGGGTGGATGGGCACGGAGCTGCACGGTGGCACAGCAGTAGAGTTGCTGCCTCACAGCGCCAGAGACCCGGGCTCAATCCTGACTTAGGGAGCAGTTTGTACATTCTGTTCAATAAGGAATTGCAGATGCTGAAAAATCGAAGGTAGACAAAAGTGCTGGAGAAACTCAGCGGGTGAGGCAGCATCTATGGAGCGAAGGAAACAGGCAACGTTTCGGACCAAAGCCCTTCTTCAGACATTTGTACATTCTCTTTGTGACCGTGTGGGTTTTCACCGAGTGCTCCGGTTTCCACCCACATTCCAAAGATGTGCAGGTTTGTAATTTAATTGGCTTCGGTAAAAATTGTTAATTGTCCCTAGTGTGTAGGATAGTGCTAGTGTAAGGGGACCGCTGGTGAGTACGGACTCGGTAGGCCAAAGGGCCTGTTTTCACGCTGTATCTCTAAAACCTAAAACTAAACCTATGAAATGCTCCCCCAATCTTCCATGGCATATTTTTAAGATTTGTTTTTATTTCTATCGAAGGTTGTAGTTTTAAAGTTTATCTCCCGTTATATTTAACATCCCTGCAGGGGACAAGGTGATTCCGTCTTGGGTAATACCTGAGGATTAACATGGAGGTGCAGCACGTGGTAGAGGCTTCTCACCGCTCCAGTGACCCGGCTTCTATTCTCACCTCGGTGCTGTGTATGGAGATTCCACAGTCTCCCTAAGATTGGATTGATTTTCCCAGGGAGTTTCTGTATCCTCCCTCAGCCCAACGACATGTTGGATCCTATAAATTGCTGCCAGGTGTTGAAGGGTGGCAGGAATATCACTTGAGAATTCATGGTCTTGTGTAGGAGAAATAATTCGAGTTTGTGAGGAAATCAGTTTGCCAGTATGGATTTTATGGTTTAAAAAACCTTAGAAACATAGAAATTAGGTGCAGGAGTAGGCCATTCGGCCCTTCCAGCCTGCGCCATCATTCAATATGATCATGGCTGATCATCCAACTCAGTATCCCATACCTGCCTTCTCTCCATACCCTCTGCTCCCCCTAGCCACAAGGGCCACATCTAACTCCATCTTAAATATAGCCAATGAACTGGCCTCCACTACCCTCTGTGGCAGAGAGTTCCAGAGACCCACCACTCTCTGTGTGAAAAAAGTCCTTCTCATCTCGGTCCTAAAGGATTTCCCCCTTATCCTTAAGCTGTGACCCCTTGTCCTGGACCTCCCCAACATCAGGAACAATCTTCCTGCATCTAGCCTGTCCAACCCCTTAAGAATTTTGTATGTTTCTATAAGATCCCCTCTCAATCTCCTAAATTCTAGAGAGTATAAACCGAGTCTATCCAGTCTTTCTTCATAAGACAGTCCTGACATCCCAGGAATCAGTCTGGTGAACCTTCTCTGTACTCCCTCTATGGCAATAATGTCCTTCCTCAGATTTGGAGACCCGAACTGTACTCAATACTCCAGGTGTGGTCTCACCAATACCCTGTACAACTGAAGTAGAACCTCCCTGCTCCTATACTCAAATCCTTTTGCTATGAAAGCTAACATACCATTCGCTTTCTTCACTGCCTGCTGCACCTGCATGCCTACTTTCAATGACTGGTGTACCATGGCACCCAGGTCGAGCTGCATCTCCCCTTTTCCTAATTGGCCACCATTTAGATAATAGTCTGCTTTCCTGTTTTTCCCACCAAAGTGGATAACCTCACATTTATCCACATTATACGCATCTGCCAAACATTTTGCCCACTCGCCCAGCCTATCCAAGTCACCTTGCAGTCTCCTAGCATCCTCCTCACAGCTAACATTGCCCCCCAGCTTAGTGTCATCCGCAAACTTGGAGATATTGCCTTCAATTCCCTCATCCAGATCATTAATATATATTGTAAATAGCTGGGGTCCCAGCACTGAGCCCTGCGGTACCCCACTAGTCACTGCCTGCCATTGTGAAAAGGACCCGTTTACTCCTACTCTTTGCTTCCTGTTTGCCAGCCAGTTCTCTATCCACATCAATACTGAACCCCCAATGCCGTATGCTTTAAGTTTGTATACTTGCGTGGTATTAGAAAATTTAATATAAACTGGCCTTGACTCATTTTGTGGGTTCTGAGGTGGCGATGAGGCCATTGTGGGAAGTTCAGTCTCACCACAGTCACAGGGCAAGAGGTGCTGACACTTTGGCTTGGCAAATGGTTTGTGAGCTCATTAAACTGCTCGTGCGGGGTTATTCAAATGCTGCTGATGCCTTAAAGTTCACAATACCATTCTTAATGTTTTGTGTAGTTTATTAACACGTGTACTGAGACACAGTGAAAAGCTTTTATTACGTGCTAACCAGTCAGCAGAAGGACAATACATGATTACAGTCGATCCATCCACAGTGTACAGATACAAGATAAAGGATGTGCTAGCCATTTAGCTTAGTGGCTAGAGGACAAAATCCTTGAACGATATAATAATCTGCCACAACAAAGGGAATAATGTTTAGTGCAAGATTAAGTTCATTAAAGTCCGATCAATGTTCTCCACTGCAGTAGAGATCTTTGATCGGATTTTACTGGACTTTATCTTGCACTAAACTTCATTCACATTATCTCCACTGCATTAGATAGTAGCTCAGATCTTCTCTCTTCACTCTTGGTGGTCATGGGCCAAGAGGTACCTAGAAGGGATGTGGCAATATTTTTATGGCAGCTGCCAATGTAGCTTGATGTTGTAAATTTGGAGGATGGTGTGAGGACAGCATTGGTAGTAATTTTCCAGCAACTGGAGAGACCTGCTGTAACTTGTCCAGGTCTCGGAGTGGCCATGGTCACTGTCGCCCGATAGATAGATGATGGGTTTTGTGCCTGGTCTGAGGTGTTCATTTCCAAGTTATTTTCCTCTGTCAACCAAATTTTCACTTGGTCAATGACGGCATTTTATCAGCGATGTCTCTTTGGCAACAAGGTGGTGCTCAAAGTATGGTAACTAGCACAAGCTTTCCAGGATCTTAATGTATGATCCTTTGTCAGAGGGCAATGTGCTAGAGCTAAGGCAGATCTGTAAAGGATCTTGGCTTTGCAGATCGCTGCACAAAGTGCGGGAGGAACTCAGTGGGCCAGGCAGCATCTGAGGAGAGAACTGACAGAAGACATTTCAGGCCAGACCCTTCTTCAGACTGGCTCTCTTCGTGTTGTAGATATTGAGTGCAAGTCCCAGTCTCAGAAATGAGTTGTGATGCATATATGATTTACAGAAGTGGTGCTAGCAGCATTAGCGAACATTTAAGGTAGACAAATGCCAGAGACTGACCAAGTGTTTCTTTGGGCAAGGGAAAAGCAAGAGAGGAATTTGCAGGGGCCCTGTCAGTGAGATTTGTGTCATCTATAGTCACAGAGGAGGTACTGGAAGACCAGAGGGAGCTTGATATTATACCTGTACTTCACTTTAGAGATACAGCTCAAAAACTAGTAGTTCAGCCCACTGAATCCACGCCAATCAGCGATCACCCCGTGCATTAACACTATCCTACGCACTAGAGACCATTTACAATTTTACCAAAGCCAATTAATCAACAAATCTGCATATCTTTGGAGTGTGGGAGGAAACCAGAGCACCCGGAGAGAACCATGCAGTAACAGGGAAAATGTACAAACCCCATACAGACAGCGCCACTAGTCGGGATCGAACCCGGGTCTCTGGCTCTGTATGGCAGCAGCCCAACTATTACAATAGACAATAGGTGCAGGAGTAGGCCATTTGGTCATTCAAGCCAGCACCGCCATTCAATGTGATCATGGCTGATCATCCCCAATCAGTACCCCGTTCCTGCCTACTCCCCATATCCCCTGACTCCGCTATTTTTAAGAGCCCTATCTAGCTCTCTCTTGAAAGCATCCAGAGAACCTGCCTCTACCGCCCTCTGAGGCAGAGAATTCCACAGACTCACCACTCTGTGAGAAAAAGTGTTTCCTCGTCTCTGTTCTAAATGGCTTAGTCCTTATTCTTAAACTGTGGCCCCTGGTTCTGGACTCCCCCAACATCGGGAACATGTTTCCTGCCTCTAGCGTGTCCAAGCCCTTAACAATCTTATATGTTTCAATGAGATGCCCTCTCATCCTTCTAAACTCCAGAGTGTACAAGCCCAGCTGCTCCATTCTCTCAGCATATGACAGTCCCGCCATCCCGGGAATTAACCTTGTAAACCTACGCTGCACTCCCTCAATAGCAAGAATGTCCTTCCTCAAATTAGGGGACCAAAACTGCACACAATACTCCAGGTGTGGTCTCACTAGGACTCTGTACAACTGCAGAAGGACCTCTTTGCTCCTATATTCAATTCCTCTTGTTATAACGTGCCACACCCTGGAAGTGGTGTAAAGACAAGACCGGGAACTACCAGTCAGTGAGCTTGATTTTGGTGGCGGGTAAGTTACAGCAGGGGATGCTGAGGTTCAGGATCTACCAACATTCATGTTAGGCAAGGATTAATTTGAGATAGTGTGGCTTTGTGCGTGGGAAATCATCTCACAAAAATGTGACGGTCTTTTGAAGTCGCCAAGAGGATTGCCGAGTTTAGGATGGTGGATGTTGTGGGCCTTTGACAAGGTCTTGCATGATAGGCTAGTCTAGAAGGTTAGATCATGTGGGAACGAGATTGAGCTGGCAAACGATTCAAAATTGGCTTGTCGGGAAGAGGCTCGGGGTGGTAGTGGAGTGTTGGTTTTCTGATTGGAGGCCTGTGACGCGTGGACTGCCACAAAGATCTGGGTGCACTGTTCCTTGTCATCTGTATTCGAGAATCGAGAATATTTAAATATACCAACATCAGAACAATTTGATTCTTAATTGCAGCAGTGTAACAAGCCCATGCACAATGCACATGTAGAAAAATATACGTATAATGTACTAGTTGTGAATCCTTGGCTAAAGTCACCAATTACTTGAACTTGCAGACATTAAGACCCAAATTCTTGTTGAATAAGAATTTCCCTCCTATCTTCTGCCTGTTGTTGGCATCTTATTTCCTGCATCGAGGCCCTGCGTTGCATCACCATGCCGGGATGACTGCATGTTCTGAATTGCAAATGAAAAGTGTGTCATTCTCTGTGTATCTTTGGCACAGCAGCAGCTTTGGAACCATGGAATAACGTGCAAGGGATTGCACCAACAAAGGGAGACGAGCTTTGCAAATTTGAACACAGAATTTGCCTGTTCCATTTCACATGCAGCCTGAGGAATTACTGTGATGTACCGCTGCAAAGCTCTGCCCTCACCACCATCAGGGTTCGGGAAACTCACCTGGAATAATCCTGAAGGTCGGTCTGGGGCAATAGATGGAATTGCTAAATATGTACCCTGGACTCTCAGTCAGAGAGTCAAACAGCATGGAAACGAGCCCTGCAGCTCAACTCAACCAAGATGCCCCATCTAAACTAGTGCCATTTCCCCCCATTTGGCTTAAATCCATCCAAACGTTTCCTATTCACTTACTTAACAAGTGTCTTTGAAAAGTTATTGTGCCTCCTCTGACCGCTCGTTCTGTATAGCCATGACCCTCTGAGTGAAAAATATTGCTCCAACATTCCCATTAAATCTTTCCACACTCATCTCGGGTTCTTCTTTCCCCCATCTGGGTGAAAACAAAACATTCACCCAATCAATTCCCAACATGATTTTATGCACCTCCCAACCTCCTCTGCTCCAAGGGATAAAATCCTAGCTTGCCCAATCTCTTCCTATAGCTCCAGCACTTGAGTCCTGGAAACATCCTCAAATCTTCTCTGCACTCTTTCCAGTTTAATGACTTCCTTCCTATTACATTGTAACCAAAATTGAATACAATATTTCTAATGCGGTCTCCCTAATGTCTTATACTTCTGTAACATAATGTCTCAACTTCTGTACTCCACACTGATGAAGGCAAATGTACCAAAAGCCTTCTTTACCACCCTATCTGCCTGTGCCGCCACTTTCAGGGAACTATGTCCTAGATCCCTCGGCTTTGCAACATTCTCCAGGGCCCTGCCATTCACAATGAAGGTCCTGCCTGGTTTGACTTCCCAAAATAAAAAGTCACACTTATCTGCATTAAACTCTATTAACTATTTCTCAGCCCACTCGCCCATCTGATTAAGACCCTGCTGTAATATTTGATAAGCGTCTTCGCTATCCACAATGCCACTCACTTTAATGCCGTACATTCTCATCCAAACTGTTGATATAAACAGCAATGGGTCCCAGCACTGATCCCTGAGGCACATCACTCGTCACAGGCCTCCAGACCAAAGGCCAAATCCGTGCATCAGGACTGACCCTTGCTGAGTTGCTCCAGATTCCAGCATCTGTAGTCTCCAATGTCTACGTTGAGAATATTGCTTGCAACTCTCTCAGTGATGAGGCTGGAGGGTATTATATAGTAACTCTGAAAATCAGCCAAGCAAGTTATTACACAAGGCTTAAACTCCTCACCAAGGATGTATGTCTTAATTATGGACTTGCATTGTACAAATTAGCATGGACTTCAAAGAGCCCTTCTGCAGTCATTGTTAATTTGTTTAAATGCACCTTGATTTGGCTCTGAGCTTTCAGCTGTGGAGGGAGGCAAAGTGATTTTGGCGAGTGAGATGAACCTCGTATCATTTTATTTTTGTTAATGTTGATGAACCATGAGAAGAAAAACACTGATTTAAAAACAGGAAAAAATGTTTAAAATCCTGGAAGTACGACTGTCTACATTGAAGGCTCATATAAATGAGAACCTCCAACTAACTATTACTCAGATAGACCCAAAACGCTGGAGTAACTCAGCGGGTCAGGCAGCATCTCGGGAGACAAAGGATGGGTGACGATTCGGGAGTGGACCCAAAATGTCACCCATCCTTTTTCTCCAGCGAAGCTGCCTGACCTGCAGAGTTACTGCAGCACTTTGTATCGATCTTCAGAATAAACCAGCATCTGCAGTTCCTTTCTACTCACTCTTCCTCAGTGTTGGGAAGAAAAACAAGTCTACTTGTGAAGCTTGTTTTGTCAGAGTGCTGTGGTCCGGCCCAGCTGACGAGCATCTCGTGTTGCAGGCTTCGTTGCTTTTGTCAGACATGGGTGACACCTTCGTTAGATCTTCAGCCTTGCAGAGGCTGAGATGCTGAGGCATTTTAAGCCTTTTAAGCCTTTCAGCTGAGCCGGGTTATATTAAGATGAATGATAAGATATATTAATCTAGAACAAGTGAAATGTGGGGATGTAAATATCCTCTGTATAGCTTTGCTTGTTCAAAGGAGACGCCACAATCTCTGTTGCTGCATTGACTAAATAGTTGTGATGGTAAATGCAGAGGAGAGCCCCTTGTGTTGTACATTATGCAGTCATTGGGGAATAAATTAGTGGACGTTTTAAATCTAATATATTAAAACATACATTTTTCACTGCCATGTACCTAATTCCAACCTTGTGCTGATATATTTCAGACTGAGAGTTAATTATAGAACTTGTTTGCTTCTATTGCTATACTCGGATCGCAAGGACTTAAGGGAATATTTACAATGCATGTGAGAGTTGAGTATGATATGCACTTATTTTTAGAATTACTACACGCGTTCATTTTTACTGCATAATAAACCCACCATTTATCATTCATGTGAACAAGCCAATACGAATGAGATTGTTTATTCTCCATATGTTGTCAATGGCAACAATTGAATTGCTGTTTGGTATGAATCAATTGATCTGATAGCTGCTTTTTCATGGGCACCAAGGCAGACACAGTTCCTAATTTAGACATGTCTATCAGTTTTGTATCAGACTTGTAAACTGGCCACACTGGATGTTTATTCCCCTGTAAGAATGTTTTCATGCCATCCAGCCTGACATTGCCGCGAGATATTAAATCAAAGAATCTACTGACTGTTTCAATAGTTCAGGAAAGGCTAATTATCTCGGGTGTATGTCTTACTCCATCTGTCCAACAATATTTGCTCTAGTTCCAGACTTTGGAGATTGCCTGAAGCCACATTGGATTAAGTTTCCTTTAGTTTAGTTTATTGTCACGTGTACCGAGATGCAGTGGAAAACCTTTTAGTTGCGCGCTGTCCAGTCAATGCAAAGACTATACGTGATTACACATCCACAGTGTACAGGTACAGGTAAAGGGAATAACGTTTATTATGAGATAAGACCCAGTAGAGTCCAATTATTGATAGTCTAAGGGTTCAACTCAGGCCTGTTCTCTAGTTGGTGTTAGAGAGTCAAACGTTGCCTACATTAAACTGCCATAAACAGCAAATAAGTTGAATACTTTTAAGAAGGAGGGTGGGGGTGGGGAGAGGTAGGTGGGATGCAGGTAAGAACACCTGCGAGTCTGAATTACAACATCGATCAGTGTAAACCATGGCTGAACATTACACCTATAAACAATGAGCACTCCATTACTGAGTGACTGCCAAGACCCTGCCCTGTTCTATACAAGTAAAGTCTAATCAGTCCACATTTTTAAATTTCATTTGGTTTTACTAATGATTGAAGTGATGGTTAGCCTTTACTTCCAGCAAATTGTGATTTCCATGTACCATGAGTTACGTTGTCCTATAGGTGGTGCAGTGGGTTAGGACACATGTCCTTTCACCCAAGAGCCAACGGCTAATAGTTAGATCGAATTTTTCATCCATTTAGCCCAGCATTTTATTGTATAAAGCGATACCATTCTCCCAGTCTAAAGCCCTCAGGGGTCAGTTCAGTTGAGAGAAGCATACCAAGTTTCCTGCTCAATCTGCAGAATGTTTCCATATCCAAGGAGACTCAAGAGACTGCAGATACAGGAATCTGGAGCAAAACACTAGGTGCTGGAGAAACTCAGTGGGTCAGGCAGCATCTGTGGAGGGAATGGACAGATGAAGTTCTTCAAGGCTGGAGTAGAGGAGAGATAACTGGTAGAAAGTGGTGAGGAGATGGGATGGGGGCAAGAGCTGGCAAATGATACTGAATGCAGGTATGGGTGGGTAGGTTAGCAGATGAGTGAGATGGGTGGAGAGAGCAGCCAAATACAGAGGAGGTGAGTGAAGACAAAAGGAGTGCAAGTGTTAGCATCAAATAAGAAAAGACGAGGTATGAAATGTGGAACCGAAGGAAGGGAAGATGTCTAAAAATGAACGGGGGAGGGGGACCCAGAATAGGGAGGGATGGGTGATGAGTGAATGGAGAGGATGGAGAAGAGGGAAAGAATGGGTGGGGCGTATGGGGAAGAAAGGTGTGCATTGAGGGGAGAAGGGGGAAAACTGGGTAAATATAAAATAGGGGGTGGGGGGAGGGAAGTACCTCTCTCAGAAGTGCATCAATATGAGTGGACAATGGATGACCCAAGTTTTGGCTGTTGATTTCAAGTTTGACGGTATCAGTGGAACGGGTGATAACCGCCAAGAGTGTGAATGGAGATTGTGGCTCAGAGATGGGCTTTCTAAGGAACTGGCTTCGAGTTGGCCTCAGTGTCGTGCTCAGGTGCTGATGTCCGCCCATGAGCTGAACAAAACTCCACTGAGCCCTTCACAAGGTGACCCAGTGATAGAGTTGTTGTCGTACACTGCCAGAGACCCCGGTTCAATCCTGACTCTGAGTGCTGCCTGTACGGAGTTTGTACACTCTATGTGTTTCCTCCTGGTGCTCGGGTTCCTTCCACATCCCAAAGACATGCAGGTTTGTAGGTTAATTGGCTTCAGTAAAATTGCCCCTAGTGTGAGGTCAGTGTTAGTGTATGGGTGATCAATGGTCGGCATGGACTCGATGGGCCAAAGGGCCTGTTTCCCCACTGTATCTCTATTAGTCTAAAGGTAAGGGTAAACAGCTGGCCCTTTAAAACCTATTCTATAAATTGCAAACTGTATAAAGACCAAGGGAACTCTGAGCAGGAAATAAATCTTGTACTAGCGGAGCACCAAGGCAAAATTCCTTGTATGTGAATACTTGGCCAATAAACTTACTTACTTACTGGGATGTTTAGATGGAATTCATTAAATAATTGGGGTCCAAGCTTATTATAAAGAGGGATTACTGTGAAAGGTTGTTTAAACAGATCGCTGACCACAGCCAAGGGGAATCAAAACAGCATCAGGCTCTGATGAATGTGCATTGATTGGAACAGTTTCTCTCTCCACAGGTGCTGCCTGACTTACTGCGTAGTGTTGGAGCTGCTGTATTTTGCACACACTGTTATTTATTATTTCACTCAGTTGTTAATGTACTAAACCAAGTCTCATCCAATGGTTCGGGTTGACCAAAAGAGCAAGGGATGCCCCCCCTCGTAGCATTGATGGCTCTGGGCCTGTACTCGCTGCAGTTTAGAGGGATGAGGGGGTGGGATCTCATTGAAACCTACTGAATAATGGAAAGCCTGGGCAGAGTGGATGTGGAGAGGGTGATTTCATTTGTTGGAGAGTCTAGGACCCGAGAGCACAGCTTCAGAATAAAAGGACATACCTTTGGAACGGACACGAGGAGGAATTTCTTTAGCCAGAGGGTGGTGAATCTGTGGAATTTGTTGCCACAGAATGCTGTGGAGGCCAAGTCATTGTGTATTTCTAAAGCGGCGATTGATAGGTTCTTGATTAGTAAGGGTGTCAAAGGTTATGACGAGCAGGCAGGAGAAGGGGGTTGGGAGGGAGGAATAGATTAGCCATGATCAAATGTCATGCAGAGCAGACGTAATGGGCCGAACGGCGTAATTCCGTTCCTATCTTATTGTCTTATGGTATCTTGACCAATATTCCTGCAAGAAAGTGATTTGCAGATTGTTAGATCGTCCTATGTGCAATACATCGCAGCTCTGACCACACAGAATTCATTTTAAATGATTCTATATCAGTGGAAGAGCACCAGACGACCTTATTTATCAGGTAAAAATGTAACTGCATTGGGTTAATTGGTAATGCCCCTCCACAGTTTAGTCCTTCGACCTTCACTGGCCAAGGTGGAGCGTGAACAAGATGTGAGCGGGCTGCTGCCGTCTGCCTTAGTGAGAGGGGTCTCGGCACCTGGCAGGGGAAAGGCTAGAGAGGCGACACTAATGGAGATGGAGCAACAGATGGAGGCTCTGCCTCCACTCCCCAGGCATCGCCACTGACAGATACAAGGTGGCACATGTCACTTCTGACAACGGAGCAAGCCCACAGCACCCCAATGCAAACCAACACTCCCAGAATTATGTGTGGGAAGGAACTGCACATGCTGGCTTACACTGAAGATAGACACAAATTGCTGGAGTAACTCAGCGGGGCAGGCAGCATCTCTGGAGAGAAGAAATGGGTGACGTTTCGGGTCGAGACCCTCCTTCAGACAGAGAGGGCATTGCAGAACTCTCGTCGGAGAGAGGAGAACTTCTTCAAAGTAGGCATGCCTGGAGGAGACATTGCATTAGAGCAGACAAAATGTGTAGGAAGGAATTGCAGATGCTGGTTTGCATTGGTCTCGACCCGAAACATCACCTATTCCTTCTCTCCGGAGGTGCTGTGTGTCCCGCAAGTGTTACTCCAGCATTTTGTGTCTTTCTCCTGAAATTATAGTGAAGTCAAAATCCACAGTACATCTCTGAATTGGGTTATAAAGCTGAACGGTCTCCTGGGAACTAAGCCATTCATTCTGCAAATCCTGGCTCTGCCATGGATTGTGCACTGAGGTGTAAACAATGCTTCCCTGCCATCCGAAGGAAGTCCAAAAAAGGTGCAGGTACTATTGCGATGTTTAAGAAACATTTAGACAGGTACATGGATAGGATGGGATAGGTTAGATAAGGATAGATAAGACACAATGTGCTGGAATTACTCAGCAGGTCAGGCAGCATCTCTAGAGAAAAGGAATAGGTGACAATAGACAATAGGTGCAGGAGTAGGCCATTCGGCCCTTCAAGCCAGCACCGCCATTCACTGTGATCATGGCTGATAATCCACAATCAGTACCTCGTTCCTGCCTTCTCTCCATACCCCTTGACTCCGCTATGTTTAAGAGCTCTATCTAATTCTCTTGAAAACATCCAGAGAATTGGCCTCAACTGCCTTCTGCGGCAGAGCATTCTGCGCCACAGATTCACAACTAGGGGTGAAAAAGTGTTTCCTCATCTCCATTCTAAATACCCTACCATTTTGGGTCAACACCCTTCTTCAGACTGAAGACTTATTCAGACTTCAGGTCTCGACCCAAAACGTCCCCTAATCATTTTCTCCAGAGATGCTGCCTGACCCACTGAGTTACTCCAGCGTTTTGTGTCTATCTTCGGTGTAAACCAGCATCTGCAGTTCCTCTCTACGTGTTGCCAAACGGCCCGAGTGTAGCGTTTGCGCGAGTGTTGATGGGACATGGTGATCGGTGTGGGCAAATTGGGCTGAAGGGCCTGTCTCCACACCCACACACTTTATGAGACTTTAAAACCACTAAATTCTGACAGAGCAGTTAAATCTCGGTAAAGTGTGTGTGTCTGGATAGTCGTTGATGAAACTCGATCTCTAAAGGTGGAACCAGAATTTGCTCTTGTAAATTAGTGTATGACATCCAGTGCCATATGTTATGATTAGTTGGGGTTATTTAAATGGTGCTTCTCACGACTGCCATCCATCACTGTTCTCCTTCACAAATAAATACCCATTCCTACAGCAAATGTGCTTCAGGCAATTTCACAGCCTGTGTACATTTACACAGATTCTATTATAGATTATGGTTTCTTGGTTACAGATCAGTAAATTACAAAACTACTGGAATAAAAGCAACATGAATAAGTGAAAGTAACAACCACTGCTAAACAAGAACATCTTTAGGGAAATTTTCCGTTTTATTACATAATTATGATTGGCTCAAAGCCCCAACATTAATATTGAAATGTTATGCGCAATAAAGATAAAGTCTGTCAAGGAGGACTCTCTCAAACTTCTAAAGGTGCACAGTGGAGAGCATGCTGACCAGTTGATTCGTGGCTTGGTTCGGCAACTTGTGCGCCCAGGAGCGGAAAAGACTACAAAAAGGAAACACTGCCCAGTCCATCATCGGCTCTGACCTCCCTACCGTCGAGGGAATCTATCGCAGGCGCTGCCTCACAAAGGCTGCCAGCATCACCAAGGACCCACACCATCCTGGCCACACACTCATCTCTCCGCTGCAATCGGGTAGAAGGTACAGGAGCCTGAGGACTGCAACAACCAGGTTCAGGAACAGCTACTTCCCCACAGCCATCAGGCTATTAAACACAACGCCAAACAAACTATGAACTATAACAGCCTATTGCACTTTATCTGTTTATTTATGTGTGCGTGTGTATATAAAATATATATATATTCTCTCTATGGTATATGGACACACTGATCTGTTCTGTATTTATGCCTAAAATATTCTGTTGTGCTGCAGCAAGCAAGACTTTAATTGTCCCATCTGGGACTCATGACAATAAACTCTTGACTTGACTTGAATGCTGGAGTGGTCTCAGTGCATTCATAGTTTCGGCGATGATTTAAACGGCAAAATGAATTGAGTTTAACATTTTATTAATTTGAAACGTTGTTTATTTCTGTTACTATCCTGTCCCCCAACTCATCTACTATTGTTTCTGAACCCATTTCTCTTTTCCACAGCAAAACAAGAGCTGGTGGAACTCAGCGGGTAAGGTAGGATCTCGGAGGGAATGGACAGATGCCGTTTCGGTTCTTTAGACTTTAGAGATACAGTGCGGAGACAGGCCCTTCGGCCCACCGAGTCCGTGCCGACCAGCGATCATGCCTACATGCTGGGTACAATTTCACCGAAGCCAATTATCCTACAAACCTGTATGCCTTTGGAGTGTGGGAGGAAACAGGAGCAAACCCATGAGGTCGTTGGGAGAATGTACAAACTCTGCACAGACAGCACCCATAGTCAGGATCGAATTCGGGTCTCTGGCGCTGGAAGGCAGCAACTCTCTTGCTGTGGCACTGTGCCGCTCCAAGATCCCTCCTATCCCCCTGCCCTCTGTTCCATCCACCCCCTCCCCACTCACACGCACGCACGCACCCCTACCCCTCTAACTACCTCCCTTGCACAGGAGGAAAATTGACCTCCTGCAGAGTGGGTGCAGAACGATTCACACGGATGTTGCTGGGACTGGAGGACTTCAGTGGAAGACCTGGCTGGGGGGGGAGAACAAGGGTGGACCTGGTGCGGGATGCCTTGTAACTTTGTCAGCCCCCTTTACGTGGCAACTATTTGCATACATTGGGTAAGCAACCGGAGAATTTCACTGCGATTTGTCACATGTGAATAAAGTATTCAATTCAATTCAATTCAAAATCGTGGGGGATAAGTGGATGGTCAGAGCCTTTTCCCGGGGTAGGTGAGGATAAAACTAGAGGGCACAGGTTTCCGGGGACCCAAAGGGCAAGTTTTTCCACACACCGCGTGGTGGGCAGATGGAACGAACTGCCAGAAAAAGGACTTGAGTCAGCTAAAATTGCAAAAGACATTTGGACAGGTGCATGGATAGGAAAGGTTTAAATGATATGGGCCAAATGTACGCATGAAGGAATAGCTCAGGTCGACACCTTTGTCGGCAAGGACCTGTTTTCGTGCTGTTTAACTATCTCCCATCCCTTGCCCGGTCCCTCCATCTCATACTCCTCGCCCGCCCCACACCACTTTCAATCTGCCCACCCCCTCCCTCTCTCTCATCCTCCATCCTTCTCCCGCACCCTTCCCCTCCAACCCAACCCCTCCTTCTCCTCCCCTCCCTGCCTTTGCCCCCGCCCCTGTCTGCGCATTGGAAGCTGCCCGCCTCCGCCTCCGCCCTGAATGCTGGGGCCACACAGCGCTATCACTCCGCTCCGGGAGCCGGACCGGGGTGAGGTGCAGGCGGCTCATCCACACCTTCCCCTCCCCGGCCCGGCCCGGCCCTCACAACCGCGGTGCCAGGGGAGGACGGTCTGCGAAGGGGAACTCGATACATCTGCCAGGGAGAGTGTAGCGAGTGACTGTAGCCAGTCGCGGTGTAACCAGTGTAACCAGTGACTGTGTCTCGTCAATAGCAGAGAATCACCAGCCCTGCCTTCAGTTTGAGCTCCACTTTCACCCCGGCCCGTCCACGGGTCGCCCCGCTGTGTGAGGACGGGAGCAGCAGCCGGCAGCGGGTCGCGTTGAATTCACACCCCAGAAACATTGAATGCAGTTTCAATGTTGCGCCCCGGCCGCCGCCTGATGTAATGTAGGCGAACGGGCCAGGAGGAGGAGGAGGAGGAGGAGGAGACGCATGGTTTGCCCCAATGAGCCGGAGTTCTCTGCGAGTTGGATTGCTTTGCCACATCTCGGGCCGAGGGTGAGCTCAGTCTGTGTCACCATGGCGCTGGCCCTGGGTCTGCTCGCCTCCCCCCCGGCTGCTCTGCACGACGCCGGCTGGCTGCTGCTGCTGCTGCTGTTTGCGGCCTCCATCGTGACTGTGCTGGCCTGGCTGGTGCAGTACTCGGTCGGGATTCTCCGGCGCTCCGGGGCGGCCGCCCCCCAGCACCGCCCGCCCGGCGCGCTGGGCTTGTGGAGCTCCCTCCTGCAGCTCGGCTGCTCCCGGGAAGACGGCGCGTCCAGCTCCGGGCTCCGCCACCTGCTCGCCTCCCTCTCGTCCTTCAAGTCCTTCAGAGACAATTGGCAGAACGCGTGGATCAAGGCGCTGAACGACCAGGCTTGTCGCATGGGGGTACGTTGTCAGAGGCCATTCACTACAATCTCTCCCCCCCCCCCACACACACCACCCACACACACACACACGTCTCCTTGCCTATGCCAGGGGGGGACAGGCAGGGTCAGGAGGATGGGGTTAAGAGGGGAAGATAGATCAACTGTGATGGAATGGTGGAGTAGGCTTGATGGGCCGAATGTCCTACTCCTGCACCTATGTTTGTGTGTGTGGGGTCTCGGTACTCGGGCAGTCGCGTTGGCACAGCGGGAGAGTTGCAGCCTCACAAAAAAACAGTGTCAGCGCCAGAGACCCGGGTTCGATCCCGACTACAGGTGCCGTCTGTACGGAGTTTGTACGTTCTCCCCGTGATCTCTATCCGAGAGCTTCGGTTTCCTCCCACAATCCAAAGACGTACAGGTTTGTAGGTTAATTGGCTTGATTAAAAATGTAAAATTGGATATGCAGAGTCCTGCCCTGCCGACTAGAAGGTTCCAAAGTTACATTTCTGGGCCCCACTATACATCTCCCCGGTTGATACTGTTGGCTCCGGTGCATAGATTTATCATGGACCTCTGTGAAGTGAGTGTTTGGCATGCCAATGTCAAGTAGAGCATTGGGCATCCCTGAGTGGAGAGGATTGCACAGTTCACTGATGCCAGGCCTGAGAAATACGTGCAGCGAATGGCGATCTAATATTTAAAAACGTGTATATTTTATAATCAAAACAAAACTCCAAACAGTCCGGCACGAAAAGCTGGAGTAACTCAGCGGGTCAGGCAGCGTCTCTGGAGAAAAGGAATAGGTGACGTTTCGGGTTGAGACCCTTCGCCATTATTTCTACATCCAGTTTAAAAAAAATCTAAACATGAGATATAAATCAACAATAGAAACAATTCAGAATTTCCCCTCATCCCTCTGTCAGCTGGTGGAGCTGCTGCCTTGTCGCACCAGAGACCCGAGTTCAATCCGAGAGACCCCGGATACGATCTGTGTGGAGTTTGCACGTTCTCCCTGTGACTGTGGGTTCCCCCCGGGTGCTCCAGTTTTCTCCCGAAGACATGCACGTTTTTAGACTGATTGTCCTCTGTAAATGGCCTCTACTGTGCAGGGAGTGGATGAGAAAGTGGGATAGATCTAGTGTGACTTGGTCGGTGTGGACTTGTCGGGTCGAGGTGCCCATTTCCATGGCGCATCCTTCAACAACCTTTCAATCAATCTTCCTAATCTTTCACCGAAGCTCTCGCTCTTTTATAAGCGTGAACAAATTCCCTTCCCATGCTGAAGGTCATACTTCAGCCAAAGGGAGGTGAATCTGTGGAATTCATTGCCGCACAAGGCTGTGGAGGCCAAGTCAGTGGATATTTTTACGGCTGAGATTGCCTGAATCTTCGTTGGAGTGTCAGGAGTTGCGGGGAGAATGGGGTTGAGAGAGAATGAGTCAGAAGAGAATGATAGATCAGCCATGAGTGAATAGCAGAGTTGACGATGGGCTGAGTGGCCTAATTCTGCTCCTTTAACTTATGAAGCACAGAGGTGTAAATGGCACATAGCAACCCAAGACTAAGGCGAGGTTGTGCCTGTTGCTGGGCATGCGGGGTGTGTGCAGTTGGTGAATTATTGGAGGCCATGGTCATGCTGTGGGACTACACGTCGGTGGAAGTGACACAGCTGGCCTATGTTTTCTTCATAGCGTTACTCGGTCTTCCATTGCCACGGTGTCTGTCTATTCGATCTCTCCCGCCCATGCCACAGAACCACAGGCACTCGTTGCTGTTTACCAACATAACATAAAAAATGGGTGCAAGAGGAAGTCCTGATTTGTCCTGAGCCCCTTGGTGTGAGCAGGTAAGTTGACCCTGGCATATGATTTGTGTGGAAAAGGGCAGTTTTCATGGTTGATGTGCATTCTGTACCCTGTTATGCCCTGGAGTTGCTCCACAATGTAATATAGAGCTATGTCTACAGCAAGTGTGGCTTTAAATTCAGCTTGTTTATAAGCTTGCATCTCCTGATTTGTACAAGAGCACTGGTTCCTGATACTGAGTTCACACAGGGAAGTCTGACCTTCTGCATCTCTGGAGAATCGAGAGGTTTGCCTGCGACATTGGATAGCTGGATGCGTTCAAATGTATCCTGGCCAGTTGACTTGAATAATATTAAGCTGAATGACTCAGTGGATTGGAATTCCGCTGCTTATCCAAATCCAGACTGATGGATGCTGAGTTGGAAGCCTTTTCCTAAATGCTGATGAGCAAAATCGCAGAACTGCCCTGAAATGAGCTGGAATGAAAAATCTCCTTTGGTCGGGGCATAAACGTGGCTGTGGAGAAAGGAGTCTACATTGCTGTTGCATTATCTGCTGAAATTTGGGTTAGAATGAGGTTTGCTGCCCTTGACCTATGTGTACTCTGCAATGCCCGCTTGTAAAGGAAATGCACAGAACTAGCGTACGTTCTATACGTTCGGTACATATTTATCTAGCAGGGGGGATGCTGGTTGTTGGTCTTGAAAAAAAAACACTCTCTTAAGGGCGACACAGCGGAAGAGTTGCTGCCTTATAGCGCGAGAGACTCGGGTTCAATCCTGACTACAAGTGCTGTCTGTACGATGATTGTACTTCTTCCCTGTGAGTGCGTGGTTTTTTACGATGCCACGTAACAGTTTCTTTTCTGTTTGCCATCTGCCCTGAGCCTGAATAAGGGTGCCAACCCAAAACATCGCCCATTCCTTCTCACCAGAGATGCTACCTGACCAGGTGAATTACTCCAGCATTTTGTGTCTATCTTCTTGCATTGTCTTCTGCAGCTCGACATCAGTTTTAATGGGACAAGCCTCTCTGACGTAGCAGGACAAAGATGATAGACTAATGGAAGTTGTTGTTGGTTAGTGATGTTGGGCACCAGTGTTGTGGTTATTTCTAAAGGGATCAACGTGCTGATTAACAAAAATAACATTGATTAAAGTATGAGCTAATGTAGCATAACCCTGGCTGGTAATCCCCTTACATTAGAAGTTGAGGAATAACTTAATTAGTGTGTCTAAGATGATCAAGTGCTTTGACTGGGTTCTGTAGAGGAAATCTTTCCTTGAACAGAGCAGAAGCGTAGAATGTTTCCATCGTGCTTTTATCATGCAAATGCACAGAGAAATTTCTGATATGCAGTCCAGCACAGTATTTCCATACCTAAACACATCCCCGATTCACAAGTGTATAGGAATAGTCTACTGATTCCACATGGAAGAGCTCGTTCAAGAAGGAAATGCAGATGCTGGAAAATCGAGGGTAGACAAAAGTGCTGGAGAAACTCAGCGGGTGAGGCAGCATCTGTGGAGCGAATGAAATGGGCGATGTTTCGGGCCAAAACCTTTCGTCTGAAGAAGCCTATTTCCTTCGCTCCATAAATGCTGCCTCACCTGCTGAGTTTCTCCGGCACTTTTGTCCACATGCAAGAGCGCAATGTTTTGACAGCATTTTGAACAGTCCAGCCCACGCTCTAGGTATTATGAGTGGTGCCCGATTCAGGCAAGCCCCAGGCTGCTGCAGGCCTCCAGCCATCACCTTCCTTGGACACCACGTCCCTCTCTTCACCCCTTCACCATTGTGCCCCCGGGGTAATGGGATTACAGGAGACGTGCGTGGATGTTTTTTTTATACAAAGGGTGGTATGTGTTTGGAATGCAGAGGGGTGGTGGAAGCAGATACGATAGTGGTGATTTAAGAAGCCTTCAGATGAGGTCATGGATATGCAGGGAATTGAGATATCTGGATCGAGAGATATCTGGACAGAGGAGGTTCGTTTATTGGCATCATGTACAGCACAGGCATAGAGGGCTGAATGGCCCGTTCCTGGAATATGTTCCATGTGCATATGTGAAATATGAAAACAAATTCTCACCCAAAGGAGTGTCTGTTTACTGAGGGTCAGTTGAGAGCACGTATTGTTAATATCTGGATAGGTTGGAGTATTGTATAGAGCTGGTAAATAGTCTGAGGTGAGCTCAGTTCAAATTGAATAGCAGAACCAGTTTGAGGAACAGAATAGTCTACTGCTTCTATGTTTCAGTATTTGTTTAAATAAGCACAGCAACCAGTTGATTAATGAAACTGCTTTAACGATGCAGTTCGTTTGAATTTTGTGATCTGGGTTGAGAAGGATGCAGATTCACTTCCACTGCAACATTTAAAAGTAAAATTTTGCTTCGGGTGCTGATTTTATGCAGCAAAACCCAAGTGAAACATTTATATTTGTGAATATTCATTCAATGATCTAATCGGTGAAGTCTGCTTAACGCCTGCTGTACAAGAGCTCCGTGAGTCACACTGCCAATGTGAGCTGTTTGTCTGCTTTCACTCCCGTGTAGGCGCTGGTCGGGTTTTATGGAAATGAGATTGAAGTGGTATCAGTAAACACAGGGAGTGTCTTAGGCCAAGAGCCTGAATACTTTGCCCCAGCCCAGTGGCACTTGGCACTGTGCCAGTGTTGGATCAGGTCAGTATTTGGGGTTGGGTCGGGCAGTCTGACTTGGTGTTAGTGGATGTTAAAGAAGGAACTGCAGATGCTGGAAAATCGCGGGTACACAAAATGCTGGAGATGGGGGACTGCAGATGCTGGAATTTTGAGCAAAACACCAAGTGCTGGAGGGACTCAGCGGGTCAGGCAGCATCTCTGGAGAACATGGATAGGTAGCGTTTCAGGTTGGGACCCTTCTTCAGTTTGTGTATAGTATGTGTCACCTGATTTATTCTGGAGCTTCCATATGACTGCACTGGTGTATAGACTGAATGATGGCATTGCTTGATATCAGATCACTTTCCCAGGTGTTGGCGCTAACTTTGCAGTTTTAGCGACACAGCGTGGAATGGTCTGTTCGGCCCATCAAGTCCATGCCAATCATTGTCTACCCGTTCACACTAGTTCCATGTTATACCACTTTCATATCCTACACATTAGAGGTAATTTACCGAAGGCAATTAACCTACAAGCCTGCACTCCTTTGGAATAGACAATAGGTGCAGGAGTAGGCCATTCGGCCCTTCGAGCCAGCACCACCATTCAATGTGATCATGGCTGATCATCCCCAATCAGTACTCCGTTCCTGCCTTCTCCCCATATCCCCTGACTCCACTATTTTTAAGAGCCCTATCTAGCTCTCTCTTTAAAGCATTCAGAGAACCTGCCTCCACCGCCCTCTGAGGCAGAGAATTCCACAGACTCACCACTCTCTGTGGGGAAAAAGTGTTTCCTCGTCTCAGTTCTAAATGGCTTACTCCTTATTCTTAAACTGTGGCCCCTGGTTCTGGACTCCCCCAACATCGGGAACATGGATCCTGCCTCTAGCGTGTCCAAGCCCTTAACAATCTTATATGTTTCAATGAGATCCCCTCTCACCCTTCTAAACTCCAGAATGTACAAACCCAGCTGCTCCATTCTCTCAGCATATGACAGTCCCACCATCCCGGGAATTAACCTTGTAAACCTATGCTGCACTCCCTCAATAGCAAGAATGTCCTTCCTCAAATTAGGGGACCAAATCTGCATACAATACTCCAGGTGTGGTCTCACTGGGGCTCTGCACAACTGCAGAAGGACCTCTTTGCTCCTATATTCGATTCCTCGAATGCGGGAGGAAAGCAGAGCACCCGGAGAAAACCCATGCAGTCACAGGGAGAACGTACAAACCTCCTTACAACCCTCCCCCCCCCCCCCCCCCCCCACCCCCCCCCTGTAGTCAGGATCGAACCTGGGTGTCAGGTGCTGTGAGGCAGCAGTTCTACCGCTGCGCCACTTGACCTCAGTGCTGTGGCCACGGATGGTGTCTCGCCCTTGGAGGTAGCTGAGGAACTCGCCTTGATTACCTGTCCTTCCCCTCGGGTAGCTCGAACACACTCCTGAATGATCATGGCTCCTGTCGCTCGCACACTCTGGCTTGTAAGATTGTTGCTTTTACTATTTCAAAATAAACTTTATGCAATGAAATAATATACAATGAAGAAGAGATAGTACGTGCTAACCTGTCAGCGGAAATACAATATATGATTCCACTCGAGCCATCCACAGTGTACGGGAGGTACATGATAAAGAATACGGGACACTGAGGAGAATACGGGACGCATCGATAGATTACACACTGCAAAGCTGCATCATCTGGGCATGTGTCAAGAAATAAATTCCATGAGTGGGAATTTTATTCCTTATCTCAATGTTTGAGTGGTGATTTATGAATTTGTGCGGGTGAATTTCCATTATCCAAATATCTGTAAGGCAGGGTTCCCTCTGTAGTCTGACCATCATAAATAGCCTTACAGATGTCTATAACATCATGAAGGGGTTAGTATAAAGGGAGTGGCCACAGCCGTATTCCCAGGGTAGGGGAGTCTGACACAACAAAAAGGGAATTTGATCCTTGTAGTGATATGTTTCCGCGATCTGATCAATGCATGTATTACAAAGGCGTGATTGTTACACCTCAAGCCCTTCCCCAAAATTGGACCTTTCACTGAATGCAAGACAATTCCTTTGAGCTGTGGTCTTCACCCTGACTCGTTGAAGATTTGAGCCACACCAGTAGATGACCAGCAGCCTGAGTCCATGTCAGTTGATATTCATGGAATCTTGCAAGATGCTTCTGATATTCATGGAATCTTGCAAGATGCAAGTCAGGGGGAAAGTCAATGAATGTGTGTTGGAGATAGAATGAGGAAAGTGCTTTGAATGGACACACGGCTATTTATGATGGTCAGGCTACAGAGGCAACCTTGCCTTGCAGTCATTTGGATAGTGAAAATTCGCCTTTGCAGAATTTATAACTACTCAAACATTTGAGATATTAAATAGAATTCCCACTCAAGGAATTTACGTGGAGAAATGTAAATACATCAACACAATTTCTTTCTTACCAATTTGTATTTTTGGCACATGTCCAAATGATGCCAAAGCAAGTTTACATTATGCTCTGCATGATGTGACCTCGCGATGTGTCCCGTATTCTCGGAAAGCAAGCCCCTCGTAACGCAGAGGTGGGTTATTGTCGGATGTTCGTTAGAATAGTGGTTATGTTGCTTGCAATGTGGAGACTTGAATCAATAATACAGAGGGATGAGTTAAAATTCCACCACAGGAAACTACATAAATCAAATTCAGTTAATGGCATGAATTTGGAATAAAATATAATCAGTGATGGTCACCAGAAGATTAGGGGATTGATGTAAGAATCACATTTAAATTATCTGTGTCATCGGGAAGGAGGTTTTCCTTCCTTGCCTGATACGGCCTAATCCTGACCCACAAACCAAGTGGACACAAAATGCGGGAGTAACTCAGCGGGTGAGGCAGCATCTCTGGAGAGAAGAAATGGGCGACGTTTCGCGTCGAGATCCTTCTTCAGACTCAATGGGCGACGTTTCGGGTCGAGACCGTTCTTCAGTCGCCCATTCCTTCTCTCCAGAGATGCTGCCTCACCCGCTGAGTTACTCCAGCATTTTGTGTCTACCTTTGATTTAAACCAGCATCTGCAGTTCTTTCTTACACACCAGGAACTAAGTAACTCTTAACTCCTCTTCAAAGAGGCCTTGCAAGCCAACCGGTTCAGGGGCAGTTGAACTGGGCTGTGAATGTTGCAAATGTGATTTTATTCCAAGAACTAATATTAATTAAATCATTTTTTAAAAAATCAAGATTTCCTATTCTTGCGAATACAATGGCGAGTGTGTTTGACACTGTCAGGATCAGAGGTTAAACCGCCTGCTACTTGGCAGCTAATTGTGCTGTCAGAAAGCATGTCAATGTGCAGACTGTTGGAAGCTGTTGCTCTTAGAGAAAATACTCGACTTCAGTTGGGGAAAATCACAACAATATCCTGGCAGGGCCAAGCTCTGGCATGTTATTGCAGCAAAGGAGAAGGTTTATGCTTCGGGCGAGGGAGAGAGTGGATGTGGGTGATTGCAATGGTCTTTCTAAGCTGTGCTCCAAATCTAAATGTTGGTGTGATCTTTTTATTTTTTTTATTTTTTTTTTTATAGTATTTTGTGAAGTTTGCTTTTGTCCGTGTTTACATGGAGCTTTTGGGTTTGCCAATGATAAGATCTGAGGGTTGACCAGAGCAGTTCACAGTGAGAGGCAAAGTGAGCAGGTGACGAGGGACAATTTCTCGGGGGGGGGGGGTGTAGAAAAATAATTTGGATTTTAAACAGCGTCTTTCACATTTCTGGCAATATTTCATTGGCAATAACTGGGGTGGTGCAGTGACGGTTGCTGTGTTGGAAAACAGAGGAACAAGCTGGCAGAGCTGCTGTCTCATGGCACCAGAGTCCCAGGTTCAATCCTGACCTCGGGTGCTGTCTGTGTGGAGTTTGCATGTTCTTCCTGTGACCTCGTGGGTTTCCTCCAGGTGCTCCGGTTCCCTCCCACATTACAAGGATGTTCAGGTTTGTTGGTTAATAGCCCTGTGTAAAATTGCCCCACCTGCGTGTACGGCGTGGATGAGATAGTGGGATAACCTAAAACTAGTGATCGATGGTCAGGGTGGGCCTGATTCCGTGCTGTAACAATCAATAAATAAACCAATCAATCAATGCACCAATATCAGAGAGATGGGAAGAGATGCAAGTCATGAGCAAGTTCATCTGTTTTTTGGGCAGGAATGTTGGTCAGGTCTTGAACCAGTGAATGTCAGACACAGTTTAACAAAGCAAACTACAGATGCCAGAAATGTGAAATGGGAACAGAAAATGATGGGAATTCTCGCTGTACTGGCAGCATCTGGAGAGCATAACAAGAAGACGAGCTTCGATCTGAACCTTGAACTTGGTCGCACACTGCTGCAGTTGCCCTGGTGTTTCCTCTCTCCACGGACACTGCGTACTTTTAGCATTTTGGTTTGTACTTCAGTAGAAGTTTGGTTTTGCAGCTTATCTAAAACACAATGTGGCCCTTTCTCAGCGCGGCCCCCTTGGTCAGCGAGGCCCCCTTGGTCAGCGTGGGTTGTCAGCGAGGCCCCCTTGGTCAGCGAGGCCCCCTTGGTCAGCGAGGCCCCTTGGTCAGCGAGGCCCCCTTGGTCAGCGAGGCCCCCTTGGTCAGCGAGGCCCCCTTGGTCAGCGTGGGTTGTCAGCGAGGCCCCCTTGGTCAGCGAGGCCCCCTTGGTCAGCGAGGCCCTCTTGGTCAGCGAGGCCCCCTTGGTCAGCGCGGCATTGAAGAGTCTCATCACTGAAGGCGCTGAAATCCTATCGCATCTGCAGTTATCGCTGGCTTCCCGCATGATTTCCCACAGACTGAATATTTAATGACAGGAGCGATCATCAACAGCGTTTAATTCTGATGCGCAGCGGGAATGGAAGAGTGAAATTCTTACTTCGAGTCAGAGAGTGTTACTGCGTCGAAACCTGCAGCTTCACATCGGCAGAGCGAATCCTGTTCAATGTGTTGGAGAGTGAGAGCAAAGGCATTTTATGGACGAGGCTGGGATCGCTTTCAGTTTGACAATCTGCTCTTTCTTGGACCTTTTGAGAGATGCTTCATCAACACCAGCGGCGCAGCGTCATTCTGTGAGCGCTGCATTCTGTTGCTTGGCAACTTGCATCTGCAACGTACATGCAGGTTGAGTCAATAGAGTGGGGGATGGTAAACTGCCGTGCTGTAAAGTTTAATCTCTAATCATATTTATATGTGTTAATGACATCCTGCCTTTAAGGGTGGAGTTTCCATACACTGGATTCTCAGTTACCATTCACACCCTATTTAAATATTAGACGCCAGAGAACCTGCAAATATATACAAATCTTTATTAGGTTGAAGGTAGTACAGAGAATATAGAGCAGTACAGCAGGGAAACAGGCCCTTCGGCCCACATTTTTGTTGTGAACTAGATGACTAGCTGAACATATCTCATCTACAGTACCTGCACATGATCCATATCCCTCCATACCCTGCACTTCCAAGTGCCAATGGAAAACCTCTTCCATGCCACTATTGTATCTGCCTCAACCCATCTGGCAGTGCATTCCAGACATTCATCACCCTCTGTGCAAAAACAAACTTGCCCAACGCATCTCCTTTAACGCCTGCCCCCTCTCACCTTATAGCTCTGCCCTCTAGCCTTTGATTTTTCCACCATAGGGGAGAAAAAGTTTCTGTCAACCCTCTCATAATTTTATATACTTCTATCCCTACAACCTCCAGCTTTCGAAAAAAAACATCCAAGTCTGATCAAACCTCTGCATGCAGCCAATACCCCGTAATCCAGGCATCGTTCTGGTAAACCTTCTCCTCTGCACCCCTTCCAAAGCGTCCATATCCTTCCTTGTAATGGGGCGATCAGAACTGCCCGCAATACTCCGAATGCGGCCTAAGTAGAGTCCTATAGAGCTGCATCATGCTCACCCGCCTCTTGTATTCAATGCTGCGGCCAGTGAAGGCGACCATACCATAGTCCCATCACTGGTCCGTAGACATAACTCGGGGTGTAACCAGATGCTCAGTGATTACTACAGGCCCTTGCTGAAGTCTCCAAGAGATGCCTGCTCTTCAGAAATCGGAGGAGATTGGAGCTGGAGAAGGGATGGATCGGGGGAGTGAACACTTGGTCACGTCATGAAGGTGTTGTTGGAGTTTGTGAGGAAGGAATGTAGACCCGAGTGACTTTGAGCGGGTGTGAAGCGGCCGATGATGTGGCTGAGCTTCAGACTGGGGCGTGGCAACAGAGTCATCGATCCAGTTTGCACTCAAAACCCACGTTCTTTGTGACAGATGTGGGGAGAGCGGCTGTTAGTCATTTATCAGCCACAGGTCAGCGGAAGAGTCGCTGATTTTTGCCCCCTCTGAACTTTTGATCCTACAATGGAAGGATAAAAGACCTCAGAAGGCCATTAACAAATAATGACAAGATCCAGTTGCAGAGTGGTTCATTTGTCTATGCTGTTAATTAAGTCGAGTTTGGCACATGTATGTGCGATCAGGTACAATGACCAAACCTTGCTTGCAGCAACATCACAAGCACATTAGCACACAGAAAATTATAAATAAATTGCACTAATTGTAGAGGACCGTGAAAAGAAAAAAACTGTGCAGAAAACAAGCCACACTGTGAAAGCAAGTCCATAGTAGTACAAGGATGGACGTTAATGTTCTGTTGCCGAGATAGGATTAGGGTTGGGCAAGTCACTTCAAGAACCTGACAGTTGTAGGAAAGAAGATGGGGTTACACAAAAAGCTGGAGAAACTCAGCGGGTGCAGCAGCATCTAAGGAGCGAAGGAGATAGGCGACGTTTCGGGTCGAGACCCTTCTTCAGACTGGGGGAAAGAAGATGTTCCCGGAGCTGGTGGTGTGGGACTTTAGGCTTCTGTCGCTCCTGCCTGGCACTAGCAGGAGGAGGAGGGCATTGCCTGAATGGTGGGGACCTTTGATCCTCCCAGTGTCACTTCCTCAAAGTCCCATCATGACGTTTATCTCAGAACTTCTTCCCACTATTGTTCCACTCTATCCAGTCAGCAACTGAACTTGACAATGGGATGTCTTCCTCCTTATCCCGATATTCTCCCCCCCCCCCCCCCCTCCCCCATCTCCCTCTGGAATCCTACACAATGACCCTGCTGAAGGAAATCTTGAAGTTATTTATATTCACAGTGAGTGCCAGGAGCAGGTGGTTGGCAGTATTAAACCCCGGGCAGGAAATTAAAGTGGCATGTGACGTCCCAACATGACAGGATGTACAGGCGGGCATTTACACCACCTCCTGCTGCCACGTGCACTAGCTTGAGTTTCTCGTAAACATGAACATAGTTCCGAATGCTAGTGAGGTGTGAGTCCCTGCACAATGGTGATCGCATGCCGCGGGGATTCGAGGTTCCGCGAAAGTTAAATAAAACCTACGGCAAACGATTACGTGGTTTGCTTCACATCAGACTTTGACGGGCGCATCACAGATGGACCACATTTGCAATGTGCAGTCCTAATCGATATGCACAGTAGAAAGTATCCTGATGGAATGCATCTCAGCCCGGTGTGGCAATGGCTCTGGTCTTGACCACCTGAGCCTGCAGAGAGCAGCCCAGTCCATGGACACAAGATGCTGGAGTAACTCAGCGGGTCAGGCAACATCTCTGGAGAGAAGGAATAAGTGACGCCACCGATTCCTTTTCTCCAGAGATGCTGCCTGACCCGCTGAGTTACTCCAGCATCTTGTGTCTATCTTTGGCAACGATATAATAGAACTTTTATTTATCCCAGGAGGGAAATTGATCTGCCAACTGCCATAAAACACAAGATTCATGCAACAAATGTGTAGTCTTATTAGAGATGCACAATGGAAAGTATCCTGATGGGATGCATCTCAGCCTGGTATCTGCCATGAGCTAGTTATAAACCAGCATCTGCACATCCTTCCCGCACTGAGCCCAGTCTATCACAGGCTTGTCACCCCAGTCGGTCAGGAAGGCCGGAAGTATTGTCACGGATGCCTGCCACCCTGACCATTGCCTTTTCTTCTACTTTCTGGAAGAAGATACAGGATCTTGGAAGCCCAGGTGTCCAGAATTAAGAACAACTTCTCCACTGCAATTAAACTCCAGAACCAATCGCCTCTTCCACACCCCATCCCAGAGGGGCTGCACATAATCTGCTTCTTAACTTTACCACTTCTTGTTGCTGTTACTCTACATTCTTTTTTGCATTTGTTCAAATTGCAGTACAGTCTTGCACCATCCTGCTGTTCCGCATACTCATTCTTACATTCATTGCAGTATTTATCATTAGTGTATGTGCTCTGGTTACTTTGTGAGCTTCATGTGACAAGGATGTATGACAATAATCTAATCTGAAACTGAAATGACAGATGTTTGCTCCATTCTTTTGGCTATTTCCCATTGATAAACTGAACACTTTCCACGCTGCTATCTGCCCTCTTTAAGTTCCAGCTTTTAAGAACTCAAGCGTTTAATCACTCTCCCCTAACATTTGCATGAATCATTAGTCCATCGTAACGAACAATGAGATCTTTCTCACCATTGTAGGTGCTACGCAAATGCAGATTCTAAAGATAGGTCAAGTGGTGTGACCAACCAGCTATGTATGGTTGAAGAAGGGTCTCGATCCGAACCGTCACCCATTCCTTCTCTCCAGAATGCTGCCTGTCCCGCTGAGTTACTCCAGCATTTTGTGTCTACCAGCTGGGTGTGCTCCAGTTATGCACAACTAACGCACGGTGGCGCAGCGGTAGAGTTGCTGCCTTACAGCGCCGGGGTCATGGGTTCGATCCTGACTATGGATGCTGTCAGTAAGGCGTTTGTACGCTCTCCCCGTGACCGCAAAGGTTTCCTCCAGGTGCTCTGGTTTTCTCCCACACTCCAAAGATGTGCAGGTTTGTAAGTCAATTGGGCTTCTGTAAATTGTAACTTGTCCCTGGTGTGTAGGATAGTTCGAGTGTACGGGGTTGGTTCGCTGGTTGGTGTGGACTCTGTGAGCCAAAGTGCCTTTTATCCACGCTGTAACTCTAAAGTCCAAAGTCTAAACTGTTTCATCTGTCTCATTTGAAATACACCTTCAACATTTCCAATCCTTTCAGTCTGGCTAATTAATGAAAGTAGCAAGGGGTCAGAAATCTTCAGCACAAAGCTATTCAAAGTTCTTGTTGGGGCAAAATCAATGATAGCAAGTGGTAATTTTACAGTTTTTGGACAGACTAATCTATTTTTTTCCAAATATTTCCTTTATTCATAATAAATATCTATACAAAATGAAACTGGGCAAAGTTCTCAAGCCATCCTCAGTGTCGATCTGTATATACAGTATAGTTTTGCTGGTTTTGTATACGGTGGTATTAAAACATTTTTTTTTTTTACACATGGAACCATGGGTCCTGGGGTGAGATCACCTCCCTTGTTTGAGGGGTGTCTCAATGGTCCCTCAATGTCTCATAGTAGAAGGACTCCAGACTGTGGCCTCCCCCCGCGGAACCTTGGCGGTGGCTGCACCAAGCTTCAGCGCGTCCCTCAGCACGCAGTCCGGGATGTTGCAGTCAACAACATTCCCCGATGGACATCTGGCTGCACTGGAACACCATCACATGTCGGGCAGATCAAACGGCATCTATCACTCATTGATGATCTTCCAGCAGCACTTGATGTCCATCTCGGAGTGTGAACTTGAGAACAGTCTGTGAATCAGAAAGTCCTCTGTTGCACAGCTGCTTGCAAAGCCCCTTTCATCTTTCTCCAGACCCTCTTGGCAAAGACACACTAGGCAAAAAGGCGGGCAACAGTCTCCATCGCTGCCATTCCAAGTTGGTGCTGAGATCTCAACTCTACAGAAAGCATCTGACTGGGAGGGCTGATCTCACCACCAGCCAAGTAGGGTCTTGGTGCTTGTTAGTGAGTTCTGGCAATGATTGATTAAAATACATCTATTGATGCTCCTGGACACATCATTAGTGATGTAACCTGGGGTCATTGGGTGTTTCGGGTCTTTCAACATCAGACGCCCTCGCCCAGGCGACCCAACCGTGGTTGATCAGACCACAACTTGTGTTCAGGTGGCATTCGCTCCTCCCCATGGACCTTCTCTCCTGATCCAGGGCCATCTCAAGCCCTTCTCCACAGCCTCTGTGGTGTTCTTGATGGCTCTTCTCCTCGCCACTCCGTTGCTGCCCAGTGCACTCAAAGAGCGAGTGCCCTGCAAAACCTCTGCAGCCAACCTCGATGGGATGAAGTATTCTGAAGGGTGAATTGGACAGTCTGCATCGAGAAAGAAATCTCACAGGATCCATAGAGCCCTTGTTCTACAGGATGTTCCATACTGCCCACTGCCTGATGGACGTGGTCAAAAGGGTTGGTTTGGAAGAACTTTCCAATGAAGGGTGGGAGGTGTGCAATATCTATCTGACTGGCACATTGCGTGGCCACGATGCCAGGTCAATCCTGCACAACACTGTGGACAGGTAGAACCTCAGCGTGGCGTGCCACAAGGCCTGATGCAGCCACACACGAAAGTGGCCATCAGGTTGAGGGTGGGGTTGGGTATGCTTTTGCACCCGTTGTCTGAGGGATTTTACGTTCCTGCTTCAGGTTATGGTGGACCTCTTTGTGGGCAACACTGGCAGTTATTGTCTATCCTGCACTGTGCCTGAAGGAGGGGCAGTTTAGTATGAATCAGATTAGTGTCACACGGGGAACTTGCCTGGAGGCAAGGGTGGATTACAGATGGCAGGTCAATATTCCTGGCCTCAGGTTACTAGTCTGATAACTTAACTGCAATGCTACAGTCCACACACCATAAATCATTTATCAATTCCCGACATGAACAGGTTTTGCTTCTATGATTGCAAGTCAGTTTGTGCTTTCAATCCAGGGCAGTCTACCGCTCGCACTTCTGATGGGGTGGGTTGTTCGGTGGAGGGGAATGTGAATGTAATATCTGTTAATCTGTGATGTTTACTAGTCGATGACAGCAGTGATTAAACTTCGGAAATACTTAGGAAGGTGCAAAATCTCTGACAATATCTTGAGGTTCAGAAACATTCTTTGTAAATGTTTTTTTTTGTCACCTGCTTCAGTCTCCACCAGTTGTATTACATGCAGTATGACGGACAACAGTGGCCTAGCCGGTCGAGCCGCTGTCCTAGCACCAGAGACCTGGGTTCGATCCTTGCCTTGGCAGTTTGCACGTTGCGATCACATGGGTGCTCCGGATTCCTCCCACATCCCAAAGACGTGCAGGTTTATGGGTTAACTGGCCTCGTGAGATTGCCCCTAATGTGTAGAGAACGGGTGAGAAAGTGGGATAACATAGAACTTTGAGCAAAGATAATTTTCTTCCGACCAATAATTGGTGATGTGTGTGATTTATTACAAATGTCTTCGTCTCAATCATCATATCTCATACTTAGCACATGCTAAATCCAGATTGAAAAACCCATGCCATAGTTATGAACTATAACTGGATAATAAAATGCGTCGGAGAAGGACCGATAGCCGGCATGGACTCGGAGGACTCAGAAGGGCCTATTTCTATGTTGTATCTTTCAATTAAAAAAAAAAAGACACTGCAAAACTCAATCATTAAGGACTCATTTGACTGTCATTTCACTGGTACATCTGGGCTGTGGTTTGTTCTCCATACCTCTTCCACGCTCCCTATTCTTGTTCCCGAAAGTCGGGTATTTTTCTCTGGAATAGAGGCATCGAAAGCGATGAGGAGAAAGGTTGGAAGAGAGCGCTGAAACTGGATCAGCCGACTCCACCTGGACACTGACCACTGCACTCAGAGTTGAAAGCACTGAGACGCCACATAGTCCAGCTTTGTTTGTTCTCTGCAGCCCATGGATAGACGATGGGAGCCATTGTGTTTTGCCATCCTGTCCCCGATGACCTATCGCGGAGAGGTGGGGTAAGGTTGAACAGATACCAGGTGACAAATTGAATTCATGGGTGTGTGAGTTTAACAAGGCATGTGAGTACAGACGGAGCACTTGTGAATGTTTGCCAACGGCTTGAAGTATTAGGAGCCCAGGGTGATAAATCACCAGGATTATTAAAGCATGTTACACAACATGAAGCAAAATGAGGTGTGTGTTGGATTTGGCTTTAGTTGTTTTACGTCCTGAAGTGCAGTAGTAAATAGGCCCAGTGTCAACACGGACGTGTCCTTGAGAGGAGAGAAGTTATGTAACCTCAATTTGCATCAAACGCCCATAAATCATTTTGAGGTTAGAGTTTCACTGGATAATTCTTTAGTGCCGTCTGGGCAGGAATCAGCCTCGTCTCTGCTGTGGTTCAGCAGAGTGTTGTGCATCGTACACAGGTCGACACTGACTGCACTTTGTGTTCAGAAGCAGGGTCCCAGCAGTGAAGTAGTGGGGAGGCATTTACCCCGTTCTAGAGAAATGTTGATCACCCGTTTACACTAGTTCCATGTTATCCCGCTTTACCCGCCCACTCCTTACACACTAGGGGCAATTTACAAAGGCCCTATAAAACCTGCAAACCTGAATGCCTTTGGGATGTGGGAGGAAACTGGAGGAAACCCACGTGGTCACAGGAGAACATGCTAACTCCACATAGACAGCACCCGAGGTCAGGATTGAACCTGGGTCTCCGAGTGCTCTGAGGCAGCAGTGTTACTGGGCCTCCCCAAAAGTGTCACGAACACACATCACTCAGTCCCTTTGTCCCACTCCTGGCTTTTGATGAACTCAAGTGCCGACAGTGTTTAATCTTATCTATCAGTTCCTTCCTCTTGTGTCAGAGCTGTTGGAGATAATTTAAGTACTGTGGCCTGGATAATCGCAGACTGACTCACCACAAATGCAGGGGTTGGCAGGGGTGGGGTGAGGAGGTGAAGGGGGAGGGGAAGCTTCAGCCTCAGTGACGCCTGCAGGTTTTGGGGATGAGGGTGATGGAGTTGTTTTGTTCTTTTGGAAGAACCCAAGCAAGAAGTCAAAAATCAGCAGCTGGGAAAAGGCGAGGAGTGGCTACAATTCTTTAAAGGGATTTCTTAGGCTTTCAAGTGTGAGAGCAGGTTGCCTCCAGTTTTGTTAAAATCTCCTGAGGAAATGCTCCCCAGGGGGAGAATTCTCCCATTCTCCCCATGAGAATTGTCCAGAATGTTATGCTGTGATCTGTTGCCCCTGACAACCTTTTCAAGAGCACTGGTGCTGAGATGCAGGCTCCGATTGGCACATGGAGTTCCCGGTGATGGCTGTGAATCCACCATTGAGAGCATGAGGCCTGAAAAACCAACGGTCATATGTTTATTTTGGAGATACAGCGCGGAAACAGGCCCTTCTGCCCATCGGGGCCCAACCAGCGATCCCTGCACACTAACACTATCCTACACCCACTAGGTACAATTTTTACACTTACCAAGCCAAGTAACCTACATACCTGTACGTATTTGGAGTGTGGGAGGAAACCGAAGATCTCAGAGAAAACCCACGCAGCTCACGGGGAGAACGTGCAAACTCAGTGCAGACAGCACCCGAGTTGGGATCGAACCCGGCTGCATTCACTGGGAGGCAGCAACTCTACCGCTGCGCCACCATGAACGCCTATGAGATTGCAAGGAAAGTTCCCAATGACAGTGTAACATTCATAAATGATGGAGGAGCATGCACAGTCGGCTTGCTTCTGGGAATGTTTGTACAAATGGTGAGGTTTGTGGGGAGTGGGGGGAGCAGAGTTAGAAAGAGGAGAGTCTGAGAGAATTATCAACAGCCTGGGTCTCCTTTGTTCTATTCCTTAACCAGACTGGACAAGCTCCTTGGGTTGGGCTATTCTGGGTACAAGAATTCCAATCCTAATGTGGTCTGCTACGATAGCAATAGGAAGAAGCTGCTTCAAATCCCATCGCTAATGCTGAGACATTTAAAAACAGTTAATTGTGTAGCTACAACTGGAATATAACTCAACAGTCACCTGGCACAGTCGGCAATGGGGGCCAAGTCATTGGGTATCTTTAAAGTGGAGAATGACAGGTTTCTGATTAGTAAGGGCAAACAAGGTTATGGGATGAAGGCAGGCGAATGTGGTTAAGAGGGGGAAAATAGGTCAGCTATGATCGAATGCAGAGTTCATGGGCCGAATGACCTGATTCTGCACCAATGACTTATGTTCTTGTGGTTCACTAACAGAAAAGGCTTCTTTTCCCCAGGCCAGACTTGTGGATTTGTAGCCACAAAATGTGGTTGAACTTTGAAATGACTTCCCTTCAGGCCACAATGATCGTGCCGAGATAAACTGATCTCCTCTCTCTGCACATTGTCCGTATCCTTCCATTCCCTAAAAATCCATGTGCCTGTCTAAAAAGCCTCCGACGCCACTATCATATCTGCACCACCACCACCCCTGGCAGCTCATTCCAGGCATCCACCACCTTCTATGTGGGGGAAAATATAACTTGTTCTGTGCATCTCCTTGGAACTTTGTCCCTCTTGGCATACAGCTATGCCCTTTGGTGGTTGGACATTTCCACCCTGGGGGTGTGGGGGTGAAAGGTTGTCTACCTTGCCTATGCTGCTCATAATGTTAGATACTTCTATCAGGCGTGATGTCCACATGCTCTACTAGTCCATTGACCTTCTGATGTCCATTGTTAGCAGGTACCCAGGACTGGCTCTGAAATTGTTGCAACTTTGAAATAAATGAAGAGGGGCAGTTTAACTCCAATCATTCCACGAGCCCCAGAAAACCTCCCATTGCTATGGTTTGCACAAGTCTGGCTTTTGCCCTTCTCAGTTTTTGTTGCCACCATTCTGATTAGCTAAACTTTAGAGTTCATTTTAGTTTAAAGATAGTTTAGTTTAAAGATACAGCACGGAAACAGGCCCTTCGGCCCACCGAGTCCGTGCCGGCCAGCTATCGCCCCGTACACTAGCTCTATCCTACACACACTGGGGGCAATGCACTATTTTCACCAACGTCAATTAACCTACAAACCCACGCGTCTTTGGAGGTGGGAGGAAACTGGAGAAAACCCATGTGGTCACAGGGAGAATGTACCAGCTCCGTATAGACAGCACCGAACTAGTCAGGATTGAACCTGGATATCTGGTGGTTTATAAGAAGCAGTGGATTAATACAGCACATCATATCCCGATGGGGATATTCTTGATCACTTTACAGCAATCAAATGATCTGGAATTGTTGTCCTCCAGCGGGCAATTTGTAAGCAGCAGTCGCCTAATCACAAGCATGTTACATAGTTTTAAATCATTAGCTGCCGTTTAGGTATTGGCCAGGTCATTGAGGGCAGAGGTTTGTTTCTCATTGAACGAGTGCAGTTGGATTTATAAACTACACACGTGCACACAAATTAAGAGACTCAATCCTGTTTCAAATGTAAACTCTTAGTTTAACGGACATTCAAGTTTCTCCTACAAGAGGAGATCTCTCCACATCCTCCCTGTCAAGGCCCTTCAAGATCTTCTATGTTACAATTATGCCATTCAGATATAAGCCCAGCATGTATAAGGCCAGTCTGAACAACATCTCCTCATACTCTAGTAACTAGTAACTAATATGTAAAATTACACTGGGCCACCAGCATAATGCAGGACGAGTCGCAACCTGACCACTCCCTCTTCCCCCTTCTCCCATCGGGCGAAAGGTATAGACGTGTGAAAACGCACACCTTCCCGATTCAGGGACAGTTTCTTTCCAGCTGTTATCTGGCACTGAACCATCCTGCCACAACCCGAGAACAGTCCTGATCTGCTCCCTCATTGGAGACCCTCGGACTACCTTTGATCGGATTTTTCTGGCGTTGTCTTGCACTAAACACTATTCACGTTATTCCCTTTATCATGTATCTGTACACTGTGGGTAGGTCGATTGTAATCGTGTATTGTCTTTCCGCTGACTGGTCAGCATGCAACAAAAGCTTTACCCTGTACCTCAGTACACGTGACAACAGACTAAATTCAGATAGCCTGGGGCCATTTACTCAGGGTGGAAATGTCAAATGCTAGAGGGCATAGTTCTCAGATGAGGGGACAAAGTTTAAAGATGATCTAAGAGGCAAGTGTTTTATACAGAGGGTGGTGGTTGCCTGGAACAAGCTGCCAGAGGTGGTGGTGAAAGCAGATATGATAGTGGTGTTTAAGAGGCTTTTCGACAGATATATGAATGGACAGGGAATGGAGGAGAAAGAAGATAAACACAAAATGCTAGAGTAGCTCAACGGGACAGGCAGCATTTCTAGATAGTAGGAAATTTCTTCTATCCAGAGACGCTGCCTGTCCTGTTGAATTACTCCAGCATTTTGTGTCTACAGTGTAAACCAGCATCTGCAGTTCCTTCCTACACATGAAGGAAAAAGGGCATGTGCAGTAGATGGGGTTTGTTTAAATTGGTGTTATGGTGGTGAACGGGCATTGTGGGCTGAACGGCCTGTTCCTGTGCTGTAATGTTCTGTCTTCTGTGTTAAGCCTTCTGTGAACAACTTCCAAAAGCATTGACACTCTTCCTGAAATGAGGCCAGTAGCGTTGGCAGTACTCCACATGTAGCTTTTCCAGCGCTTTAAATAACTCCGCTTGACTTCCTTGCTCGTTTTTAGTTCCCCACGCAATAAGCAGCAACATTCTGATAGCTTTTGCAATTATGTACGGCACCTACACCCATGTACATGCACATCTAGGTCCCTCCGCATATATCGAAGGTCAGACAAAGACCTGGGGGTCTAACATCTGAAAGGCAGCACCGCGGGAGGTGCTTAATTATTGAAATGGTTCTCGTAGACAAGTGAAGAATATTCTTCAATCACGGTGCAAGGAAACGAGAACAAATGGGATTGAAGGTGGCAATTTGGGCCTTCGTATTGGAATGTTCCTCCCGGTCTTGTATGTGATAAATGGTCAGTATGAATGGCCTGTGTTTGAGTGAACAAAACGCAGCAACATAGTGCCACTGCTATTTGCTTAAAAGTGGATTTATAAACGTATGAAAAGAAACAAAAATCTGTCATCTTGTTAGGAGGGTGGATAAACTTTGTGCTGAGGACTTCCACGCTATAATTTCCCCAAAGTAGATAATAAGAGTAAGAATAATCCATTCGGCCATCAAGCCTGCATCTCGATTCAATTTAATCATGGCTGATCTTTGCCCCTCCTTTTCCCTCCTATTCACATATCCGTGGTACCATTAACAACCAGAATCTATGAAGAAAAATAATTCTCCTTGTCTCAATCCAAAATGGCTGATCATTCACCTAAGCCTTTGATCTTCTCCCATTCAATACCTACCCTTTCATGCCCTCTTTGAGACCTGAATACTTTTCAATAAAGTTATCAAGTCTGTGAAGTTTGCTAAAGACTTGCATTTCCATTGCATCTTTGAAGGAAGCACAGAAAGAACTTGAACTCAACAATCAGAACCTTTTTCCAAGGGTGGAAATGTCAAAAACGAGAGGGCATAGCTTTAAGGAAGGGGACCATGTTTCAGCGTGATGTGCTGGGCAAGCGAGAAGTCCTGGACAAATCTTCAGGAGATTAGTCTGTAACTCCAATTGTGCTGCATTCCCTCATGGTTGAGAAGTGTAGACTGAATTATACCAATTAGTCATAGAGTCATACAGCGTGGGAACAGGCTCTTCAGCCCAACTTGCCCACACCGACCAACATGCCCCATCTACACAAGTCCCACTTGCCTGCGTTTGGCCCATATCCCTCTAAACCTGTCCTATCCATGTACCTATCTAATTGCTGCTTCAACATTGCAATAGTCCCCGCCTCAACTACCTCTTCCGCAGCTTGTACCATACACCAACCACCCTCTATGTGGAAAAGGTTACCTCCTCAGATTCTTAATAAATGCTTCCGGCCAAACGTAGGTGGCGAAAAACCAAACTCCAGGTCCACTACGACATCTACAAAGACAGTCTCCATATCTATAATCAGGAATTGAAAGGGGCAAGGCAGTCCTTTTTCTCAGAGGTTATCAACAAAAATAATAATTCCCGCACCTTATTTGCCATTGTCGATAGACTGACAAACCCCTCGCCATCAGTCCCTCCTGAGCTCCTGTCCAGCAAGTCGTGCAATGACTTTGCAGATTTCTTCACTGATAAAATTCTGAAGATAAGACAAACAATGTGTAGCTCCACCTCGGGGAACATGGCTTTGTCACTTGTGCCTCCAGATTCGCTAATGAATCTGCAACATTTTGAACTTTTAGATTGTGCATCTCTGACTGAAACTGTTCAACAGCTAAAGTCCACTACCTGCTGTCTTGATCTGCTGCCCACAAGCTTCTTTAAAAATATTTTTAACAGTGTTGCACCAGAAGTGCTGAACATAGTAAACACTTCCCTTCAATTGGGGCATTTTCCCAAAGCCTTAAAAACTGCAGTGATCAAGCCCCTATTGAAGAAGCCTAATCTGGATGCCTCAGCTATGAGCAGCTACAGGCCCATATCTAATTTAGCATTTCTGGCAAAGATCATTGAAAGGGTAGTTTACCAACAAATTTATGCTTTTACGATCCAAAACAATATTTTTAATGTTTTCCAGTCGGGATTTCGGCCACATCACAGCACTGAGACGGCACTTACTAAGGTCCTAAACGACATACATCTAAACAGTGATGCATCAAAAGCTTCAGTTTTGGTACTTCTAGATCTCAGTGCTGCTTTTGATATGGTGGACCATAACATACTGCTTGACAGACTGGAGAAGTGGGTAGGACTCTCTGGTTCTGTGCTGGACTGGTTCAAATCCTACTTGAAAGATCGGGATTATTTTGTTTCCCTTGGTAATTATGAATCAGAACGTACAAAACTCACATGCGGGGTTCCTCAGGGCTCCATTCGTGGACCCATATTGTTCAATATTTACATGCTCCCCCTAGCTCAGATCATAGAGTATTTTAACATATCCTACCATACTTGTGCCAATGACACACAACTTTATATCGCAGTGTCACCACACGACCATAGTCCCCTACACTCACTGAGTCAGTGTGTCAAACAAATCAATGAGTGGATGAACCAGAACTTCCTCCAGCTCAATGCAAATAAGACAGAAATTATTGTCTTTGGTCCCAAAAATACAAGGCTAGAGATGAGTGCTCAACTTGACTCAATCGCACTGAAAACCACGGACAAAGCCAGAACCCTTGGTGTAGTTATGGACTCGGATTTGAATTTTAACAGCCATATAAAGACCATTACCAAATCTGCCTATTACCATCTAAAAAATATTGCAAGAATCAAGGGATTTTTGTCCAAAGAAGACACTGAAAAACTTGTTCATGCATATATCTTCAGTAGGTTAGATTACTGTAATGGTATCTTTACAGGTCTCAGTAAAAAATCAATTAAACAACTTTTCCAGAATGCCGCTGCCAGAGTCTTGACCAACACCAAGAAAATGGACCACATTACACCTCTCCTTAAATCTTTGCACTGTCTCCCTGTGTGTAAAAGGATAGATTTTGAAATTCTGTTAGTGGCCTACAAGGCACTGGATGGTCTGGGTCCAAAATACATCTCTGACCTTCTTGTTGTATATGAGGCACCTAGACTCCTCAGGTCTTCAGGGACAGGTTTACTCTGTGTTCCCAGGGTCAGAACTAAAAAGGCTGGAGCAGCGTTCAGTTTTTATGCTCCACACCTGTGGAACAAGCTCCCTGAACACCTGAGGTGTGTACAGACTGTAAGCTCATTTAAATCAGGCCTAAAAACACTGTTGTTTACGGTAGCTTTTCCATAACCCAACATGCAGGTAATCTTAACCTTCTAATCTTATCCCTTTTATGTGCTTTTAAAATCATATTATTGTTTTAGTGACTTTGTTTTACTATTCATGCATTTGTCTTAATGCTTGTTTTGTAATTTTTGATTATTGGCTATTTTGTTGTCCTGTGTTGTATGGTTGTTCTGCTGTCTTTTTACTATATTATTCTTTTGTTTCTTGTGTAAAGCACTATGAATTGCTGCTTGTACGAATGGTGCTATATAAATAAATTTGCCTTGCCTTGCCTTCACCCTTCACCATAATAACATATAACCATATAACAATTACAGCACGGAGACAGGCCCTCTCGGCCCTTCCAGTCCGTGCCGCCTTCACCCTTCACCTTAAACCTGTGCCCCCTGGTTCTCAATTTCCCTTCTGTGGCCAAGAGACTTTGAGTGTCCACCCGATCTATTCCTCTCATCAACATACACCTCTATAAGATTAGCACTTGAAGACATGTCATCACTGTTGGAATGTGAGAAGTAGGGAAGCCACTCTTACTCGTAAAGCTCTTAATTTTCCACACCAGCCCCAACACACTGATTCATACAAAGGGCTTAAAATATGATTTTGGATGCTCACATTACCCTTTCCCATTGAAACAGTTATGTTCCAGAACACAACATGGCATGGTGGCACAGCGGTAGAGTTGCTGCCTTGCAGCGTCGGAGACCCGGGTTTGATCCTGACCACGGGTGCTGTCTGTACGGAGTTTGTATGTTTGCTCCGTGACCTGCGTGGGTTTTCATTGAGATCTTTGGTTTTCTCCCACATTCCAAAGCCGTAGAGGTTTGTAGGTTAATTGGTTTGGTGTAAATGTAAAATTGTCCCACGTGTGTGTAGGGTGGGTTAATATGCAGGGATTGTCGGTGTGGACTTGGTGGGCTGACGGGCCTGTTTCTACACTGTATCTCTAAAACCAAAAAAAAACATGGGGAGGATGGTAAATATTTAACGATTGACTGTTCATCTATAAATTTTTACGTGGTGAATAAGACATGGCCAAATGAGGCCTTCAATTGACAAATGAGCAGCTCGATGTGAATCAGGATGGGAATGATCCAGATTTAATCCTTGCCACCCCCCCCCCCACACACAGAGACAGCGAGAGCCTTGCGGCAAACCTTGTCTTCGGCTTGGGTTGGGCAAGGAAGTACTCCGCCTCCTCCTCTCTCGTACACTCTCCTGAGATGGCCCAATGTGACTATGACACCGCACACATCCAAAAGAATGAAGTCAGTCACCAACTGCTTTTATTTCCAAAATTCTGATCAAACAAAAGGTTGGGATGATTGAAGTAATTGAGAGAGGCCAGGACCAGTAGCTGTGAGCTTTGAAGCTGCAATATGTTCACCCCGGCAGAATATCTCGGTCAAATTTCACACAACGTGGTTTCATGTTTCCTTGCAACATGGAAGGAGGCCGGTCAGCCCATTGGGTTTCTGCTAGCCCTTGGAGCAATTCTATCAAACCCATTCCCATTCCCATATTTATTTCCCTGTCTAATGAAGGATCCCGACCCAAAACGTTGCTGACCCATGTTCTCTACAGTTGCTGTGTGACCCACTGAGATACTCCAGCACTGTGTGTCTTTTTGTTTTGTAAACCAACATCTGAAGTTCCTTTTGTCGCTTACTTATTTCCCTGACACCTATTTTCACTACGTCCGCTTTAACATGCTCCCCTAATTCACCCAGCTCCTCAGCTGGCCTACCGGCTGGGCTTTGTGTGCAGTCCAGCACCCGGGCCAACTCATCATTCACCCAGCCACAGCCGAGTCGGTCAACAAATTGCCGTGGGGAATTTGTCCCGTATTTTGACCTTCTGTCCCTTTGGCAACCCTAGTACCAAACATGATACCAGGTTAAACTAATCCCCACTGCCTGCACTTGATCCATATCCCTGGAACTTCCTTACCAACAGTGTGTGGGAGCACCTTTACCACAGGGACTGTGTGGAGTTCAAATAAAGTAGCTACCACCACCTTGTCTGGGGCAATAAGAGATGAGCAGGAAATGCTAGCGTCCCCCACAGATCGCATGGGAGCGAGAGGATTGTAGAGTGCAGAGGTGCCAAGTGTCCCGGATTCGCCGTATTTTGTCACGGCGAAATAACCATATTACGGTGTTCCGGCAGCCAAACATGTTGTTACGGAACACCGCCGCGCCGGTGTTCCTCCCGTGGTGAACGCCGGCGCCATGTGCCCCCGGTTTGCCAGCTCGCAGCCACGCCCGGCCCAGAGCCCGGGCGGCGCCGGCCCGCGCGATCAGCGACACGGCGACGTTTCTTGCCGCCAGCCGGCCGCTCGCGGCAGCCCCATCACCGGGCCTCCCCCCCCCCCCCCCCCCCCCCCCCCAGTGCGCAAGGCGCAGACCGGCCGGCAACCTTGCCAAGTGCGCATGTGCCGCACCCGCCCGCCGGCAGCCCGCTGATCTGCACCAGTGCGCAGGCGCATAGCCGCCGGCAACAACCCCAAGTGAGTAGTATGTTACTGAGAGAAATGCATTTACCCCCATTTGTTACGGACAAATGGGTTGAATGTTACTGTGAACTAAATTTAGGGTTGGCATCTCTGAGAGAGGGATTGGCCAGCGGCTGTGACCCTTGTTCCCTGGATGACATTCCCTACTGTAAGGTACATCTGCATTTAAGATAGGACAGGGCTTGGCAAATCCAGAGCATACTACCATTAGTGAAGCATCTAAAACCAGGGGAATAGTCTCAGAAATATCACCACTCTATCAAGACTGAGATGAAGAGCAATTTATGTCCACAGTATCCTTCCCAGATTATATCAGTTTACTGATTATATTCAAGACTGCAATAGTTTTTGGGCCATTGTACTATGCCGGGTTACGGGGATTGAACAGGGAATGGAGATGATCGGATTAGTCATGATCTTATTCAAGAGCAGAGAAGGCTGAATAATAATTGCACTGCCATCCATTACATATTGGATATCTCCCATTCTAATTTGTATCAGAATACAGTAAGGCAGAGGCACTGTGGATTGATCGACCGGTGAGATAGTTTTTTTGGATTAAAACCAAGTTATAAGAAGTGATAGGAAGCTAAGATGGGTAGTTGTAGACACTATCAAGGCAGTACACTGGTGGAGCTTTTTTTCCACGAACAGTAGCTCTACTCAACGGCCAAAAGTCTGTAGCCTCATTTGTTCTGGTATTTTATTTAAATCTTCACATGTTTAAATTATAATGTTTTATTTTTAATTCTCTACTGTATATCGTGTTGTTACTTGCGAGCAAAGCACCGAAGCAAATTCCTTGTATGTAAAATGTATTCAATCCAATTCAATGGGCAAGGTTGCTAGCTTGCAATTCTAAAGCTGGGAATTAAGACAATGTTTAGGAGGAGATGAAGGATATACAATATCCCAGGAAGGGATTATAGTTTCGAAGAGCCGAGAAGCTAGGATTTTTTTCCCACTGGAGCTTAAAAAGTTAAACCATGACCTGGTGGATTATGATTCAAATAAATCGCTGATGAGTTGATTCTGCTGGTTGGCTAAGCAGGAGGGAAAACATAAAATGAGTTCAAAAGAGGGTTACAGTGTTGGTTGGAAATCTGTTTACGCTGAATATGGAAATAATTTTTAGTCAACTCTCTATGAAATTGTCTTTTCTTTCTTTGGAAAGTGAATTGGATGTTTGATGGGGAATATTGTCCACGGGTAGATGAAAAGACTTGTATAGCGATTTGGTGGGCTGAGCAGCCGTTTTTTTTTAATTTCTCACCGACAAAATTGATCGCCAGTCGATGTAAAAACCTGAGGCTGAACTTCCTTGCAGTTATTCCCCAGAATACCAAACTCCTGCACATTTCTTCCCAAACAGTTTCTTAACTCTCAGCTTTAGAATGGTAACCTAGCAACATCAGCCTTTGAGACCCGGTGTACTGCCTTGTTGGGTCTTTGACTTCATCTCTCCATCTTAGCTTCATCTCCCTGGTTACACACTTGGTATACCAAACGTTTAAAAGAAAAAATTATCTTGCTGGTCAGTCAACCCCAGTTAACACGTGAAAGCTGAAGCCCATGTCGAAGGACATTTTAAAATTGTCATTAACACACTTGATTGAAACTTCAAACAGACATTCGATCCGAACCTGTTTCTGCTGAGAGAAATTTCAGCTCCAAACTCTGGAAGTGTTTTGTTTTGATGGAATGTGTTTACAAGGAAGAGTTGGGGTTTTCTGTCAATGAATGCTGTAATTGGAACTGTTTTAGGATTGGGGGGCATTGTTACCTCGGCAAAGTCAATGGTTTGAAAACTTGTGTGTTCGATGTTGTAAATACCCTGTGCAAGGGACTGAGGATGGAGGTAGCATGAAAGTTCAAGTCATCTACTTTGGCTCCCAGTCCCCAGGCTGGTTTCGTTTGTAAGTGGATCTGGGACTGAAGGGGTATAAGTTACAAATGTTTTGATCTGACGGATCAAGGTGTTGATGAGATGAATGTGCGGTGCCATCAAGTAGATTAATTGCTCGTGCATTTCACAAGGAGAAAACTAGATGCATTTAAGCCGTCATTTTGTTCCAGTCCAGTCAAAATCTCGCCATACCTTCCTCAATGATTCTGTAGGGGTTCCTCCACTACATAATTGTTTCTGTATTAGTTTGTGGGACTGAATGGAAGGCTAGCATTTATTGCCCACCCCTAATTGCCCTTGAACCGTGTGACATGCACGGCCAATTCAGAATGCAGTAGAGTCAGCTGCTAGTCACACATAGTTCCGTGTAAATAAAGAGAGCATGTTTCCTTCCTGGAATTATATTATTAACCAAGACTATTTTTTAACAGCTTCACATGAATCATAACTGATGTTATTTAATTGGTGCAGAATTATAGCAAAACTGGTAGAGCTGCTGCCTCAAAGTGGAAAAAACCCCCGGGTTCAATCTGACCTCAGGTGCTGTCTGTGTGGAGATTGCATGTTCTCCCTGTGACTTGTGTGGGTCCCTCCAGGTGCTCCGGTTATCTCCCACATCCTGAAGACGCGTAGATTTGTAGGTTGGCGTCTGTAAATTTCCCCTAATGAGTGGGGACTGGTTGTGAAAATGGGATAATATAGAACTAGTATGATCGGGTAAGTGATGATCAGTGTGGACTTGGTAGGCCGAAGGGCGTGTTTCCAAGCTGAATCTCAAAACTAAACTAAACTAATTTGTAATGTCTGAAGTAGGGTCCTGACCTGAAACGTCACCCACCCATGTTCTCTAGAGATGCTGCCCGACCCACTGTGATACTCTAGCTCTTTGTGTCTGTAAATTGAATTTAATTGAACTTGAATTGAGTCTGGTGCGGTGCGATTTGTGCTTGCATCTCGGAAGGTCACAAAGTGCTGGAGTAACTCAGCGGTTCAGGTAGCACCTCTGGAGAACATGGATAGGTGAGGTTTTAGGTGGGGGCCCTTCTTAAGTCTCGGAAGGATTGGTCCTGTAATCTAACCATGATGCTAATGGTGGCTCTTGAAGGAGAATCATTGTGACCTCTTGTGGGGAAGTGAGAATGAGCTATAAATATTGGTAGCATTGGGGGGGGGGGGTTGTGCTTATTGTAGATACATACTAGGGACTCGTGAAGGAGTCTGGCAGAAAGAGCTGCACTCACCTGCTCTGTGTTTTTGGCAATGTCTGTTTTTACTTAATTTATCTTGTGGCTGATTCTGCGCTTTTTGTTTTCCCATAATGACTGCTGTGTTTGCCTGCGCATCATTGCTACCCGCACACTAAATACAGAACATCACATGGAACGTATTAACCTCCGAAGTTCAAGGCCAGAAGTGGACTACAGTTGCAAACTCTAAATGGCGTGCTGTAGTAACCAGGTCTTGTACCTGCAGTCGTAGAATGTTGCACAGAATAATCTCTTCAGGAATCAGGGCTCTGTGAAGTCATGGCCAGCTCAGGCTTTGATCTGCCCCGACCAGTTTCCCTTGCCCATCCACCCCCCCCCCCCCTCCCCCCACTCTGAACACAGCCAGTCTGAATAATGGTACCAAACCAAAATATCATCTATCCATGTTCTCCAAAGATTCTCCCACTATCTCATCCCCCCCCCCCCCCCACCCTTTCTCCTTCCCATGTCCTCTTCCACCTATATCCCTCCCTCTGGCTTTTAAATTTCCCTCCTCTTCTTATCTGACACCCTTTTGCCTCATTTTTTGTCTCCTTTTCATCTCTAACCTTTGTCCACCCATCTGTCCATCATAACCCTCTCCCACCTGTACCTACGATTACTTGCCAAGTTTATCCAGCTGCCACCTCTTTTCCAACTTGCAATCAGGTTAAAGACGGGTCCTGACCCTAAACGTTACCTATCCATGTCCTCCACGGATGCTGCCTTACCCGCTGAGTTACTCCAGCATTTTGTGTTCTGTGCAAGATACCCTTGATACATAGAACAAATGAATGGAAGACTTCAAGTAACCCTTGCATCCCCTCTCTCTCCGTCTCTCCCCCACCCTAGTTGTCGTACTAGTTTCACTGTCGTCCTGTTGAGTTTCACTGCTGGTATAACTCGTTATTACCTACCACACAGCTAACATTGGACCATGGCGGGCTCCACCATTCCTTGATCATCGTTGCATTTTTGCATATCTTTCATTAATTTGTTCTACCTACCTTCTATATCTCTCGTTTACCTCTCCCCTGACTCAGTCATAAGAAGGGCCTCGACCCGAAAATGTCACCTATTCCTTTGCTCCGGAGATGCAGCCTAACCTGCTGAGTTACTCCAGCTTTCTGTGTTTGTCTTCTCTGTAAACCAGCATCTGCAGTCCCTTCCTACACCAACAGACTGAGATCAAGATCCGAGACCTTGACTGAGTAATTCATCATCGGATGTTTGTTTCTTCGAAGAGCAGGGCTGAGTTATTGAGACCATTGAGGAACAAATCTTTCACAAGCTGGGACTCGGATGTGGAATATTAAATTGCATGGATAGGCTAGGGTTTAGAGGGATTTAGGTCAAGCGCAGGCAGGTGGGACTAGTGCAGATGGGACATGTTGGTCGGTGTGAACAAGTTGAGCCGAAAGGCCTGTTGCTCTATGAATCCACCACTCTGTGACCTTACGACTCGATGCTCTATGACTCTATTCCTACACATGAGAGACATCCTGTGCGGGTTTCAAATCGAATTATAATAGATGCCTGCATATGGAAATCAAGTGAAAGTGCCTCGGAACCACATTATGTGCCTGGGAATTTTGACACATCCACAAAGAAAAATAAATCCATGATATGTCGACAGATGATTTTTAACTGGGCTTGCGATGTTTGTGCAAGGGGACTGTGGAAAGCTTTGAGCAGTTTGTTTTCAAGCACTGAGGCGCGCTCCTAAAGGGAAGCTGAAGGTCTCTGCAGAGGCTTGTTATACTTACTGCTTCTGCATGACTCAACACAGGAACTGTGTTGCGAAATGTTCTGCTGCAGTGCAGCTAATCTGACAGATGATTCGGCTCCTCAGGGCTGGCTTTCTTTTTCAAAATTAATTTTTTTGGTTTTTCAAAGGATTATGATTGGGATAAGATTGCGAGCATTATTTAATTGGAAGGGGTTCTGAGGGAGGCAGATTGGAAGGTGGTTCTGAGGGAGGCAAATATCTGGTGGTATTTGGGATGCTTGACGTGGGAGAGCAGGGGAAGAATATTTTGCATTTCTTTCCTGTATGGATTTCCACGTATTCAGTGAATGAAGTGGAGTTTGTGTTCAGTAAGTTTCATTTATAAAGATCAGCGTTGCCTCTGGCAAGTGAGGAGATGATACACAGGGATTGCATGGGATTTAAAGCAAACCGCCAATCTTCATGTTCCACATAAGGAAGGAGATGAGGAGGAATTTCTTTAGTCAGAGGGTGGTGAATCTGTGGAATTCCTTGCCACAGAAGGCGGTGGAAGCCGTTAATGGATATTTTTAAGGCAGATAGATAAATTCTTGATTGGTACAGGTGTCGGGGGTTATGGGGAGAAGGCAGGAGAATGGGGTTAAGAGGGGAAGGTAGATCAGCCATGATTGAATGTGGAGTAGACTTGATGGGCCGAATGGCCTAATGTGGCCTAACACTTATGAACTCATCCACGTTCTCAGCTGCTTTTTCTCCTCATGTACAGTATGGGTTCTCCTCGACACATTAGTGCTCTTGTCCTCAATCACTCCGTGTGAGGAGAAGTTCAAGGGTCATGAGTGTTTTATTGTTATACGCAGTATATCCTGAAGCAGAACAAATTGTTACTTGCAGCAGCACAGCAACACCTACTCTGTAAACACCATGATAAGCAACAGAAAATAAGTTCAGTATACAAAAAAAATAAATGACCAATAATAATGCAAAGACTAAAACTAAGTCCCTAAGTCTATCTTATTTGGAGCTTAGTTGGAGGTGTTGTGTTTAATAGCCTGATGGTTGTTTGGAGGAACCTACGCATTACAATTTTCAGGATCAGTCTGAAGAAGGGTTTTGGCCCAAAACGTTGCCTATTTCCTTCGTTCCATAGATGCTGCTGCACCCGCTGAGTTTCTCCAGCACTTTTGTCTACCTTCGATTTTCCAGCATCTGCAGTTCCTTCTTAAACAATTTTCAGGTTCCTGTTCCTTCTACCTGATGGCGGGAGTGAAATGAGAGCCTGTCCAGGGTGGTGTGAGTTGAGCCTCTGATGATATTGGATGCCTTTATGAGGCAGCGACTCTTGTAGATCCCATTCAATGGCGGGGAGGTCAATACCCGTGATGGACTGGGCATTGTTCACCACAGTGTGTAATCTTCTTTATTCCTGGTTGTTCCAGTTGCTGAACCAGGCTGTGATGTAACCAGTCAATATGCTCTCTACTGTATGCCTATAAAAGTTCAAGAGAGTCTTCGTCGCCTCGATTGTCTAAGGAAGCGGAGGCGTTGATGGGCTTTCTTTATGATTGCATCAATGTGCTGGGTCCAGGACAGATCTTCAGAGATACCCACGCCCAGGAATTTGAGATTTTTGGCTCTCCACCAAGTGTTCTCCTCCACTTTGCTGCCCATTCGCACAGAATGCTCCACATTCCACCCACGGTGCGATCAAGATACCTGCTGACATTTTTGATAACCATCTTCACTGTTTGTGATACCGCCATCTGCAAACATACTAACCACGCACGTTCTCATCCAAATCGTTGATATGCCACAAACATCAATGGGCTCAGCATCGATCCAAAAGGCACACTCTTTCTTCTCCCCGCTCCCATCAAGCAAGAGATATAGAAGTGTGAAAACGCACACCTTCACAATCAGGGACAGGGGCAGTTTCTTCCCAGCTGTTATCGGGGAATTGGACCATCCTACCAACAGATAGGTAGCAGTCCCAAGCTACTATCCATTGGTGACCCTTGGACTATCTTTGATCGGACTTTACTGGACTTTATCTTGCACTAAACATTCATATTATTCCCTTTATCACTGTGGATGAGTCGATTGTAATCATGTTTTGACTTTCCGCTGACTGGTTAGCACGCAACAAAAGTTTTTCACTGCACATGTGACAATAAATTCAGCTCAACTCAACTCAACCACTCGTCACAGGCCTCCAGCCTGAAAACCCTTTTCCACCACCGCCACCATCTGCTTCCTTCCGTGAAACCAATTCTGGATCCTATGTGATTCAATCTTCCAGAGCAGCCTACCATGTGGAATCTTTTCAAATTGTAATATATGGTGAAATGGATAAAGGAGTGAACGGGTTTCTCTGTAGCTGCGATGTTCCATGTGGTGAAGGTCCAGAATCTTATAGTCAGGACTGACTGGCCTGAAGTGAGATCAAAAGGTAACAGATACAGGAGGTCTTGTACTCTAACTCCCAGAGACAGACTGTTATATATATATTTTTTTAATTTAGAAGTGTGATCTGTTGGTCTTTGTGAAGTGAGGTGATTTAAAGGTTGTTAGCCAAGGTGTGTAGATGCAACCAAATGGCAGAGGAAGATGGAGAGAGTGAGTGAGCTTTTTCTGATACTGTTGCTCACAACATCAGTCCAATATCCTCGTCGACCATTCTCCCCCCATCCCCCTACACCCAATCTCAGAGCATAAAAATCTCTCCTCGGATGGAGATGTGCCCCTGCCTCCCCAAAGATTAAAACCAATGTATTGACCTTTAATGTGTTAAGTGACAACTGGATTTGAAAGTTCAATGTAAGAATTATCGAGGGAAAATTCCACCAGTTCATGGGGTTAGAGAATCTGTTAGAGAATCCTTCATAGCAATCATCATAACGTTCCAGACACATTAGTTGAATAATACATGGCCTGTTGCTTATAATTTAATCATCTCCCCTGACCTCTGCAAACAGCCGCTTTTTTCAGAGCGCAGCGGACCATAAACAAGCCAAGCTGCATCAACGCTTTGTGCTCGCTCAAACAACAGCATGCGCTAAACTAAAGAGCATGTAAAGACTTGCATTTACATAGAACCCGCTCGGGTCTCGCAGGACATCCTTCCCTCGGGTAAATTAGGTCCGGTTGTTGCAATGGAGGTAAATCCAGCAGCCGACTTGTGCACTGTGAGAGCGAACAAAACATCCCCAGTTGGTTAAAGCTGAGGGAATGCAGCAGTGTTTTGGATGAAAAGTACCAAACTTCAAGCCGTGAGATGGGTGTAAAAACTCCTGTGACACGATTTTTTGAAGACTTTTTTTTAAGTTTGTTGTCACTATTGATAAAGAAGAGCATTGAAGTATTTCCTGTGGGTAATTTATCCCTCAACCAGTAGCTAAAAACAATTATGTAAACAGGGACTGAAGTAAGCATGGATCCTTGCAGGCATTAGACACCAAATGCTGGAGTTCCTGGGGAGAAGGAAAGGGTACTCCTTGAGGAGTGGACAGGGTGAGAGGTAAGTGGGCTTGATGATGCAGTCATAGCATGTACATTCTGGATGATGGGCAGGGGGCTGGTGATCTGGGCATGAGGGGGCATCTCATGAGGGGGCTGGGAGATGAAAAGGGGCTTGGGATCTGCATGAGGGGTGATCTGGGCAGGGGGCTGGTATCTGGGGGCATGAGAGGGCTGGTGATCTGCATGAGGATCTGGGCATGAGGGGCTGGTGATCTGGGCATGAGGGGCTGGTGATCTGGGCATGAGGGGGCTGGGAGCCTGGGCGGCTTGGATTGGGCTTGAGGGGGCTGGTATCTGGGCAATGAGGGGGCTGGTGATATGGGCATGAGGGGGCTGGTGATCTGGGCATGAGGGGGCCTGGTGATATCTGGGCATGAGGGGGCTGGGGATGGGGCTGGCCATGAGGGTGATCTGGGCATGAGGGGGCTGGTGATCTGGGCATGAGGGGGCTGGTGATCTGGGCATGAGGGGGCTGGTGATCTGGGCATGAGGGGGCTGGTGATCTGGGCATGAGGGGGCTGGTGATCTGGGCATGAACGGCAAGTCAAATGTTTATTGCCCCTCGCTAGGTGGTGGTGGACTAATTATCTGCCCTTTAGCACATTACTGCCTGTGGGAGTTTGCTGGTCGCAACCGGCCATGTTTCCATTCTTGATCAATATTTGGTGTTGCATCCATGGAACTGAATGATGACGTGTTTGAAATTGTACTCACAGAGATGGTTGGGTTGAGGAAGAAATCATAAGTTACTCAGACATGGGTCAACATTGGATCAACTATGGTTGGGTTGGCTTACATTTTTTTTTTTTAGCTCCGCATATCTCCACACCGAACCTCTTGGTTGGTCTCATGCCTTGTGGAGGAAATTGCTCCATCGTGTGTGACCAGAGATAATTATGATGGTCAATGTGCTGAGCAACAGGACAACCACACAGGTAGCCAACCATACCTGGAAGAATTAATTAAAAATTCCTAAACTGGCCCAAAAAGATTGTGCTATGGAGTCATGTGGAAAGAGTGAAAACAGACAGGTACTTGGAACACCAAGGTCAATTGATCGGTCTTGAGGCTTTGAAATAGCTATCGGCTTCCTGGCTCTTAATATGTGGTTCACTTGTTTTACCCCTTCATGTATATACTCATCCAGACTACAATCATAGTCATACAGCATGGAAACAGGCCCTTCAGCCCAACGCCCACACTGACCAACATGCCCCATCTGCACTAGTCCCACCCACCAGTGTTTGGCTCATATCCCTCTGAACCTGTCCTATCTATGACCCTGTCCAAATGTATTTTTAATGGTTGTGATAGTACTTGCCTCAACTACCTCCTCTGGCAGCTCTTATCAGTATAAAAACTCACTGCATTCAAAAGTCCTCACTCTCCCTCTTTTTCTGGGTGAATTACTTGGCACTTGTTTCTCGACCACTCCACCTGTGTGAACAGGTTCTTCCTCATTATCTCCATCAAGGCCCCATCACGCCTGTAACTTTATTTCAGACTGACAGACAGCCGAGTTTAATCCATTAGATTAAATGTTCTGGTAACTTTAATTGGCTTTGTGCTTAGTAGCAATAGTTGGAGTCACTGTTGACTCTTTATAAAACACAAAGTGCTGAAGTAATTCAGCAGGTCGGGTCTGAAGAAGGGTAATGACATAAAATGCCCCCGACATTTCCCTCTGGGGATGCTGCCCGGTCTGCGGAGTTGCTCCACCATTTTGTGCTTTACTCAATATCCCAGCCTTTGCAGTTGCTTGTGTCTCTACATGATCCTCTGCCTGCTGTTGCCTTTGTGATGATGATTTTCAAAGACAGATTTGGCCTGGAACCTCAGCCTTACTGGTCACGTGCAGGACAAGGCACGCGTGCAAGTGCAGACTTGGCCATGCGATACCGTCAGAAACATTTAGCGGCAGCTCTGTTGTAACATAAGCTGATATCTCAGTGGCTCGGGCTTCTGAAGGTAGTCCACTGAAAGGAAACATCCAATAAAGGCATCTCAGCCTTGCACCCATCCCACTGGTGTTGGATCGTGCCTTGCACAACAAGACTGTTGCATTCAGTAACGTAAGCCTCCGCACCTTTCAAAGTAATTAATTCAACGTAAAACATTTGGTCGTTTGAGAGACACAATAAAGACCAAATTATGTATGTCTTTTAATTGTCTACCCGTGTCTTTACAATGGTGGGGTGCTGGAAAGCTGGAAGCTGCCAGGAAGGGATGAGGATTTAACGAACATGGTTTTCTCGCTCAGGAGTTTACTCATTGACAGCGACGTCAGTGATAGTCGGCGGTTCCAACATACGTAGCTCGTGGTTTCCCTTGGGAGGGTGCTGGCGAGTTGCTGCTTTGGGCTGCGGTGGTGCAGGTGATCACCTCATTGGGTTGGATTCCCAACAGCACTGGAGTACGTCTGCTGCACGGAACCTTATGATGAATGGAGGGGGCTAACATCAACTTCCATGACTCCCATGTAGGATCTAGCCCTGCCCTGTTCCATGCTTCTGGCAGGCAGGGCCAAACGACCCCACCCCACGCAGCAGGGTTGCAGGCTCGCTTTTTCACGGAGACGTATAAAATCAGGAGGGGGATAGATGGGGAGAGCGCACTGAGTATTTTTCCCAGGGCACATTATCAAGAACTAGAGGGCATAGGTTTAAGGTGAGAGGCAAAAGATTTAATAGGAACCTGAATGGCACCTTCTTCATACATAGGGTGGTTGGTATATGGAATGAGCTGCTGGAGGAAGTAATTGAGCAGATATTATAACTACATTTAAAAGATATTTGGAGAGGTATGTGGATAGGAAAGGTTTTAGAGGGATTTTCTAGGTGCCAGAAAATTGGACTAACTTGGATCGGGCATCTTGGTCAGCATGGATGTGTTGGGCTGAAGGGCCTGTTTCTGTGCTGTATGACTTTATAACTGTTATGCAGTGCTGGCACCTAAATTTTAGTTTGGGTTAGTTTGGAGATACAGCACGGAAAGAGGCCCTTCGACCCACCGAGCCTGTGCTGACCAGCAATCCTCAAATACTAGCAATATCCTGTACACATGGGGGGCAACTTACAATTTTACCAAGCCAATTAACCGGCAAACCTGGACGTCTTTGGAGCGTGGGGGGAACGTATAAAATCCCGACAGACAGCACCCTTAAGGGGTTGGCCCACTGCGGCGACCTAATCCATGAGTTCAGAAGAGTTTGCCCACGACTCATTCTCGCAGCATGGTCGACACGGGGTCCTAGGAGGTCTTGGTAACTCTCCTTCATGCTCGAGAGTAGTCCCCGTGTACTCGAGGCCTCAGCTATGCTGAAAAATGCCTGCGAGTAAAAAAAAGGTCGCCATGGAAAAAATCTATATATTTTTTATTCGTAGGTTTGGTCGTAGTAGGTCGGCATGTTAGTCGAAGGTAATCGAGGGTAGTTGAAGGTAGTCGTGGATAGTCTTCAACATAGTCAAAGGAGGCCTTCAACATGACATTTTTTCAAACTCTCCTAAGCTCTTCTAAACTGGCGGATTAGGTCGCCGCAGAGGGACAGCCCCTTAAGTCAGGATCGAACCTGGGTCCCTGGCGCAGTAAAGCAGCAACTCTACCGCTGCGCCACCGTGCTGCCCTGGGGAGACATTAATGAGACCTGGAGACTGTGGACGCCGGAACCTTGAGCAAAAACGCTAACGCTGGAAGAACCCGACAGGCAGGCAGCATCTGCCGAAGGGTCCACAGATGCTGTGGTGCCCACTGAGTATTTCCAGCACTTTGTGTTTGGTTGAGGAGAGCTGTGTCTTTCAGAGTTCCTGGGGAAGATTCAAGGACCTAAAACTCCCACGTGGGGAGTGGCCTTGGCCGAGTGGTCAGATACCTTGTGCGTCAAGATTCCCTGGGTAACCAAAATAAAACTGGTCGAGGCTGTTTAAACCCTGGGAAATAGCAGTCTATTGGAAGAGCCACAAACCCTGAAGCTCTTGAAATTCTAGAGCATCTTTTTTGTTTTGCAAGCTGCACATGAGTGTTTTCTTCATTCCATTTGTACGATTTGCTATGTTTCCCCCTTGAGTAAACGCCCTGGCACCCTGCTCCAAAAGAATCTATCTGATGTTGGAATTTGCTTGATAGCCACAAGGTCATAGGGAATTTAGTGGATTTGTAAATGATCTCTCATTTGCGGAACATCCGTGGTGGCACTCAGTGAATCAGGCTCCCTGGTCATAAAAGAGGTCCTGTTTGTTTGTGTGTCTAAATGTGAATATGTACTGACTCTTAGAGATCTATTTAATTAATTGCTCTGCGCCACTCGTTCCCCAAAGTGCAACGAGTCTTACCAATTACTTATCCAATGTGGGGCAGCAGGGTTACAGTTACTGCCTTACAGCGCCAGAGACACGGGTTTGATTCTGATTGAGGGCGGTGGAGTTTGTACATTCTCCCGGTGACCACGTGGGTTTCCGCCAGGTGCTCTGGTTTCCTCGCACATTCCAAAGACGTGCAGGTTTGTAGGTTAATTGGTTTCTATAAATTGTCACCTGGGGTGTAGGATAGAGCTAATGTACGGGTGATCGTGGTCAGCGCGACTTGGTGGCTGAAGGGCTGAAGAGCCGAAACGTCACCTATCCATGTTCTCCAGGTGTGCTGCCGGACCTGCTGCGTTACCCCAGTACTTTGTGTCTTTTTTTTGTAAACCAGCGCCTGGTTTCAATGAAGAACGGAGCTCCCTCTATTCTCTGGGGTGGAGAGTTCAGAGATTCACAATCCTTCAGCAAATCATTTTCTCCTTATCTCTGACCTCAATGGCCACACCTATTCCTGAACCTCTGAGCCATGGTATTACAGTTCCCCCAACCAGAGAAAGTAGTTTCCAAGCATCTGCTCCTTCAGGACGTGGTGTTACTGTGTTTGCGGTTAATGAATTATTAGTCCTTTAGAGGAGCCCCTGTCCTAATAACTAAGATAGACACACAATGCCGGAGTAACTCAGCGGGACAGGCAGCATCTTTGGAGAAAAGGAATGGGTCTCCAGGGATGGCGTCTCCAGAGATGCTGCCTGTCCCGCTGAGTTACTCCAGCATTTTGTGTCTGTCTTCTGTGTAAAAACCAGCGTCTGCAGTTCCTTCCTACACGTTCTAATAACCAAACGTTCTAATAACTTTGCCACAGAATGCTGTGGAGGCCAAGTCAGTGGATATTTTTAAGGCAGAGATAGATAGAATAGTATAGGTGTCAGAAGTTATGGGGAGAGGGCAGGAGAATGGGATTATGAGGGAGAGATAGATCAGCCATGATTGAATGGCGGAGTAGACTTGATGGGCCGAATGGCCTAATTCTACTCTTCCTTATGACCTTAAACTGGTTCGTTTAGTTGCATTCAAATAGCAAAAGTAGACAGGGTGATGGCAGGCAAAGGAGTAAAGGGGCTGTCCCACTGTACGAGCTAATTCAAGAGCTCTCCCAAGTTTAAAAAAATCAAACTCGTGGTAAGTCTCTTAGCGGCTCGTAACGCTAACGGCAGGTACTCGGGAAACGCGGTAAGCTCGTGAAGACGCGTGAAGATTTTTCAACGTGTTGTAAAATGTCCACGAGAGCCCCGAGAACCTACGAGCGGCCATTACCGTAATTCTCCAAGTTCAAATCAGGGGAAACTCGGGAACACTCTTGAATTTGCTCGTACAGTGGGACAGGCCCTTTAATGCTTTCCCAGGGGTGAGCCAAGAGTCAGGTTCAGTGAAAGCTGACTAATCCGAGACTTTAAACTCCAGCTGTAGATCATTGTGCACCATTGGGTGGCATTCTGTTTCGCACCCTAAGGCATCTGCCGTCTCCATGGAGATTTGAGTTGCAGTTTGCGGTTTGCTGGAAGAGTCCAATGTGCAGAGCTTGCAGTTAGTATTGAGGGGACGGTAAGCCAGAGATCTTGTCAGTGCACCGGTCCAAATAATAATGTGCTTGTGATTATTATTCTCGCCCGACTGCATTCTTTCCTTTATTAACCACCAGTTTAATACCTACTGCTGCTATTTGCAGTCACAGATAATCCTTTGTTGAAATGCAGTACATCACAAGTTATTGGGATAGATTAGATCGTGGGGCAGAGTTCAGATTTTGTGCCTGTCCTCTGAAACCACCTGGCTTTCCTCCGGTCATTGTGTTCCCCTCTACAGCTCTCTTGGATAGAGAATTCCAACCCATTGAGAGAAGAAATTCCTCTCCAGCTCTACCTTAAATGGATGACACCCCCCCCCCCCCTTATTTTGAATTGGACTCATTACGTTTAGATACTCTCACTATGGGAAATATCCTCTCAACATTTACACTATCAATCCTCCTTAGAATCTTATGTTCCACTACAATCTCCTAAGGTTCTTCCCCACTCCACTGACTAGAAGGCGTCAACTACTCAACTGTCTTTATCTGTTAGTTCTTTGTCACTTCCCCCACGGATTGGCAGTGCAGTGATACATGAGGTGGTGATGCTGCCTTACAGCTTACAGAGGCCCGAGTTCAATTCTGGCCAGAAGCCTGTCTGTGTGGAGTTTGCATGTTCTCCCTACCACTGCATGGGTCCCCCCCTCCCCTGGTGCTCCGGTTTCTTCCTACAACCCATAGATAGTGCGTAGGTGGGTTAATTGGCTCCTGCGCGTTTCCCCGCGTGTAGGCGGGCAGGAGGAGAATCAGGATTGGCTGCAGAGGTGGTTACAGCAAAATTAATGGGGGCGGGGGAAATTGAGGATTGCATGGGGAGCTGGCATAAACTCGATGGACTGAACGGCCTGCTATGTTATGGAAACATTTGAAAAGTAAAATAAAATCTAACTCCTTCAACCTAAGAATTCAACTAGTGAGCTTTCACTGCTCAGCTCCAATCCAACTAGATTCTTCCTTACATATGGGGACCAAGAGCCACACTCAGTACTGCAGGTGTATTTCCGACACCACCCCACAATATTGTGTCAGAAATGTCCTATTTTTAAACTCCACGCCCTTTGCAACAAAGGCCAACATTCCATCTGCCTTCCTGAGCACTTGCTGCACCTGTATGCTAATCATTTGTTATATGTACTCGAATCCTGTAAATAGTTTTCACTGCATAGAACAGTATAGAGTACAGCACAGGAACAGGCTCTTCGGCCCACATTGTTTGTGCTGTACATGATGGTTATAGCTGATCTTATCTCAGTGTTCCCCGCCCATCCAGGTGCCTGTCTAAAATCCTCGCAAATCCCATTATTGTGTCAGCCTCCTCCATCGCCCCAGGCAATGCGTTCCAGGTCCCCGCATATCTCCATTAAATGTTGCCATTCTCATCTTATAGCTACACTCTCTAGTGTGGACATTTCCACCCTGGGGAAAAAGGTTCTGACTGTTTACCCTATCCATGCTCGCTATCAAGTCTCCCCTCAACCTCCGACGTTCCAGAGGAAACAATCCAAGATAATCCAACCTCCCCCTGTAGCTGAAACCCTCCAATCCAGGCAGCATTCAGGTAAAGCTCCTCTCCAAAGCCTCCACATCTTACCTGTAATGGGGCGACCAGACCTCTACACAATGCTCCAATTAACGCAATGCACACAATACTCTGCTTAAGTAATGTCCCTTTTTCAAATAACCTTGCATACCCCCATCTGCCAAATTCTTGCCCTTTCGCTCCCGAACCTTGCTGAAAGCCTCTGCAAACACTGTGTCCACCTCATAACTTGTAGACCCACTTATCTTTAAACCATCAGCAAACTTGGTTTCTTCATCCAAACCATTATTATGATAAGTGGTACAGGCCACCACAAAACTGACTAGTTCAGCACCTCACTATTTTGCCGATTACCACTCCAAAAATTGATCATCTTTCCTGACTGTTTTCTGTCAGTAAGCAGGGGAATGTACAAACTCCCTACAGATAGCACCCATGGTCAGGATCGAGCCCGGGTCTCTGACGCTGTCCGGCAGCAACCCCACCTCTGCGCCGCCATGCTGTCTTAAGGCATTTGTTACAACCATTGTATAGGCAAAAACTATGGAATGAAGAAACAAGGAACTGCAGATGCTTGTTTACAAAAAAATAGACGCAAAGTATTGGTATAACTCAGCAGGTCTGGCAGCAATTCTAGAGAACCTTCTTCAGACTCAAGGTGGCATTTTCTGTCAGGACCCAAGACGTCACCTATCCTTGTTCTCCAGAGATCCTGCCTGACCTGCTGAGTTACTTCAGCATTTCCTTTGAAAAGTATTATTGAGGTTATTTCTCTCATCTGATGAAACATTGTAATAATTTTTTTAATAAAAATCTTATCTCACTCTTTTAGCAAAATCAAATAAATTACTTTTTGATTACTTTCAGCCACAAAGATCAGTGTGGACAGGAAATACAGTTCCTTTATACCTGGTAATGTTTAACACCACACTTTGATTCGTGGAGTACCTGACAGCATAGAGAATTAGAACAGATCTCCAAGAAAGATTTGCATTTATCTAATTCCTTTCACAGCCTACGAATATCACTTATTGTCCAGAGATCTTCTAGCAGTGGATAAAATCATGAGAGGAATATATCAGGAAGACGGACAGAGTCTCTTGCCCAGAGTAGGTGAATCAAGGACCAGAGGACATGGGTTTATGGTGAAGGGGGAAAGATTTAATAGGAATCTGAGGGGCTACATTTTCACACAAAGGGTGGTGGGTGTATGGAACAAGCTGCCAGAGGAGGTAGTTGAGACAGAGACTATCCCAATGTGTCAGAAACAGACAGGTACATAGATAGGACAGGTTTGGAGGGATATGGACCAAGCGTGGGCAGGTGAGACTTGTGTAGTTGGGACATGTTGGCCAGTGTGGGCAAGTTGGGCCGAAGGGCCTGTTTCCATGCTGTATCACTTTATGACTCTATAAAAGGCACTTGTGCGACGTGAAGCGTGGCGACCAAGTTGTCCTCACCAAGGTCCCACAAACAGTGCTGAAGTTAGTAACGTCATTGCTTTAGCCATTAGGATGAAGGTTCGTCAGGGCACTGTGGAAATTGAAATAGTCCTTTGGATCTTTTAAATAAGGCAGAGAGACCTTGGCTTAATGTGTCAGTATAAATGTCCCGTGCAACAGTGCAGCATTCCCCGCGATGGTGCCCGGCTGCATTCTGATGCATAAATCTCCGCAGTAGGAGTTTGGGTCCACGATCTGCTGATGTAGAGATGAGAGACAGTCACCAACTATGTCAAAGTTGGCACCTCCTGTAATTTGCCAGCATGATTTTCTGATTTAAAACCCACTTCACTAATGCAACTATCCGCATCAACAGTACCTGGTAATTATGTCTCTGGGCTGAGAACCACGTAGCCTGTGTGACCTCAGCCTGTCACCCCGTCCATGATACTCACTCACTCACTCACTGCACGAATGAGCAGATGCCAGGCAACAGCATCGCTGGTAATGGCTTTACTTTATCTCACTTTCAACAGCGGTCATAAGGAGTAGAATTAGGCCATTCGGCCCATCAAGTCTGCTCCGCCATTCAATCATGGCTGATCTATCTCTCCTAACCCCACTCTCCTGCCTCTTCCCCATAACCTTTTATACCGGTACTAATCAAGAACCTATCCATCTCTGCCTTAAAAATATCCACTGACCTGGCCTCCACAGCCTTCTCTGGCAAAGAATTCCACAGATTCACCACCCCCTGACTAAAGAAATTTCTCCTCATCTCCTTCTTGAAAGAACGTCCTTTAATTCTGAGATTATGACCTCTCGTTCTAGACTTTGATTGCCTCTGACCCCGCAGCGATCTCCAGGCGCTGGGAGGGGTCTTGAAGTCCAGAATCATGTGGATGAGGAAAATGTCCCTTCCCCTGGCTGATTGTCCATAGGGCAGTGGGTTTGTGGGTTCTCGGTATCTTTGCCGACTGACGTGGCCCCTCCTCTGTGCTTGCCCTTGCCCGAGTGACTGATTGTCCCCCTGCGCCACTTATTCACGGTCATTTTAGATGTGCTGGCTTAGCTCAGTTGGTAGTGAACCGTTGACGGCTATTCCTTACCCTTGTGGGTATAATATAGGCTACGTTGGGCTTGTTCCATTGAGGGGTTTGATGAGCCATCTGAGGTACTTGTGTGGGGTAACAATGGGGTCTACCAATGTGCTCAGATCCTTGGTTTCATAAACAGAACACAAAAACAAGGGAATTACAATGGCCTGTTCCCTTTGTCATTGTTACTTTTCTGCATATCTTTTATTCATTGTTCTTTATCTCTCCACATCATCATCTATATCTCTTGTTTCCCTTGTCCCTAACCAGTCTGAAGAAGGGTCTCGACCCGAAACGTCGCCCATTCCTTCTCTCCAGAGATGCTGCCTGCCTGAGTTAATTCGGCACTTTGTGCCTATCTCCCACTAATATATCATTTCTGAACCCTCTCCTGACCTCAACAGCGGGTCGGGCAGCATCTCTAGCGTAAAAGGACGGTGACGTTTTGTGTCTGGGGGCCCACCGATGTGCTCAGATGTACTCTGAAACTCCCATCACATGATTCACAGAGTAGGAGCCCAGGCCACAGTCCCTTCCCCAATCAGCAGCAACGAGAGGCAAATGAAGTGGCCGTTCCCCACAGCTCCTGGGGAAAAACAGCTCCTGTATTTGCCCGCTTCGCCGCACTTTAAATCATCTGAAATTGCTTGACAGAGCTTTTTGATGCGATAAAGAGCTAATAAAATGCAAATGCTGCTGTTAAATTCAACTTGACATGGTGAATTGATGTTGCTGGCACAAGATGTATATTAATGACTGTGCTTTGGGGATTAACAGAGATCAGCACTTTGGAAACAAAGGCAACCCAATCGTACTGCCAATCTCATCTCATTCAACCCCTGGAACAGGGGGAAGGGCATTGACTGAGTTCTTCAATTAGTTTTTGACTGATTTCTACTTTTACTCAATTTGGTTGCTTAGCACTTTATCCCTCATTGCCTTATCTAAAACAAATAACCACCCTTCCTCGACTTGAGGCCTCCACTGGCTGGCTTCTACAGGCCTTTGTGCAGAGACCTCCAGTTAGTCACTCCTCACTGCATTGTGCTTAACCTGGTTCCACACCAGATTGTAAAAGTTGGCTCGTCTCCAGTGGTGAAACTAAGCCATCCCACACAACTGGTAAGAAAGTGGCCGGCACAATTAATACATGTGGGTTAAATCAGCAATTGTAATGCTGTGACCTGATTGCAGAGAGATTTAAGCTACTATTCATTACATTGAAGATAGGCACAAAAAGCTGGAGTAACTCAGGCAGGCATCATCTCTGGAGAGAAGGAATGGGTGACATTTTGGGTCGAGACCCTTCTTCAGACTGGTTAGGGATATGGGAAACGAGAGAGATAGACGGTGATGTGGAGAGATCAAGAATAATGAATGAAGGATGTGCCAAAAAGTAACGATGACAAAGGAAACAGGCCATTGTAAGCTGTTTCTAGGGTGAAAATGAGAAGCTAGTGCGACTTGCGTGGGGGAGGGATAGAGAGGGAATGCCAGGGCTACCTGAAGTGAGATAAATCAAAATTCATTCTAGTGGGCTGTATGCTGGCCAAGTGAAATATGAGATGCTGTTCCTCCAATTTGCGTTCTGACAATGGAGGAGACCGAGGGCAGAACGGTCCGTGTAGGAATGGGAAGGAGAATTGAAGTGTCCGGCAACCGGGAGATCAGGTTGATTCAGTCGGGCTGAGTGAAGGTGTTCTGCGAAATGATCGCCCAGTCTGCGTTTGGTCTCGCCGATATATATGAGTCCACATCTTGAACAAAGGATACAGTAGATGAGGTTGGAGGAGGTGCAAGTGAACCTCTGCCTAACCTGAAAGGACTGTCGGGGTCCCTGGACTGAGTCGATGGAGGAGGTATAGTGACAGGTGTTGCATCTTCTGCGGTTGCAGGGGAAGGTACCTGGGTTTGGGTGGGAAGGGATAAGTTAATGAGGGAGTTGCGGAGGGAACGGTCTCTGTGGAAGGCGGAAAGGAGTGAAGATGGGAAAATGTGGCTAGTGGTGGGATCCCGTTGGAAATTTCGGAAGATTATGTGTTGTATGCGACGGCTGATGACGTGGAAGCTAAGGACTAGGGGGACTCTTGTCTCTGTTGTGACGAGGGGGAGCAAGGGCGGAGTTGCAGGATACCGAGGAGACACGAGTGAGGGCCTCATCAATGATTGGAGAGGGGAACGAACCCCCATTCCCTAGAGAATGAGGACATCTCGGATGTTCTAGTATGGAACACCTCATCTTGGGTGCAGATGTGGCGGAGACAGAGGAATTGGGAGTAGGCGATAGAGACTTTGCAGGAAGCAGGGTGGGAAGAAGTGTAGTCGAGATAGTTGTGGGAGTTATAACAAACGTCAATCAGTCTTGTGATGGGGAGGGAGGTGTCGGAGATGCAGGAAGCATGGAAACAAGCCCACTTAGTCCACACCAAGCATCGAGCACCCATTTACACTAACTCGAAACATATCCTGTATCATTCTGCTCATATTCCCATCTACCCACCCCCCCCCCCCCCCCCCCCCCCACCCTATGACCCACCTGCACATGGGGCGATTTGCAGGGGCTGGTTAACCTGCCTATCTGCACCTCTGTTGGGAATGCAATCTCACACATGGTGGAGCGAATGTGAGACCCAGCTTTGATCCCGACTACGGGTGCTGTCTGTACGGTGTTTGTACGTTCTCTCCGTGACCTGCCTGGGTTTTCTCTGAGATCTTCCGTTTCCCACCACATTCCAGACGTACAGGTTTGTAGATTAATTGGCTTGGTGTAAATGTAAAATTGTTCCTTGCGTGTGTAGGGTAGTACTAATATGCGGGGATCGCCAGTTGGGACGAACTCGGTGGGCCGATGGGCCGATGGGCCTGCTTCCATGTTGTATCTCTAAACTAAAAAAAGTGCCGGAGGTCAGGGTCAAATCCGGATTACAGTCATATAGCATGGAAACATGCTCTTCTGCCCAACTTTGTCTGCGCCAACCAAGCTGTGCCTAATCTGAGTTAGTCCCATTTCCCCGTGTTTGGCCCATATCCCTCTAAACTACTATCCACATACATGTCCAAATATATTTTAAATGGATCACTGCTATCTGCGACACCAGGTCTACTAGCAGTACCTGACTGCTGCCTCGGGAGCTCTGAGGGGGAAGTTTTACACGCAGGGGTTGGTGAATACTTGGATCGAGCTGCCAAAGGAAGTAGTGGAGGCGGTAGTAATTACAGTGTCTAAAGGGACAGGGAATTGGATAACAAATAAGCAGAAGGATAGGGGCCTAATGCAGGCCAATGGAATTACTTTAGGTAGGCATCACCTTTGGCGTGGATGAGGTGGGCCTCAAGGGCCTGTTTATGTGGGGTACGCTTCTCGGATTCACTGGTAAGTCGGAGAACTTGGAGGGCATCTCTTGACGAGAACATCCTCCAGGAGGGAGAGTCTGCTGATCTGAAAGATTCTGTGATGCATCCTTACACCACCGCAATTATCTGCAATGTCCCCGTGGCATGCATTTGTGCACAGAGACACAAACGCACAATCACTCACACAGACAAGATCGCACACATACACACACACACAGACAGATACAAACACACACGGAGACATGGTCACACGCTGACAGGCGCACACACGCAGACAGGCGCACACACGCAGACAGGCGCACACACGCAGACAGGCGCACACACGCAGACAGGCGCACACACGCAGACAGGCGCACACACACAGACAGGCGCACACACGCAGACAGGCGCGCACACACGCAGACAGACGCACACACGCAGACAGACTCACACACGCAGACAGGCGCACACACGCAGACAGACTCACACACACAGACAGGCGCACACACGCAGACAGGCACACACGCAGACAGACTCACACACACAGACAGACTCACACACACAGACAGACTCACACACACAGACAGGCGCACACACGCAGACAGGCGCACACACGCAGACAGGCACACACACACAGACAGACTCACACACACACAGACAGACTCACACACAGCAGACAGACTCACACACACACAGACAGTCACACACAGACAGACACACACAGACAGCACACACAGACACACACACAGACAGACTCACACACACAGACAGACTCACACACACAGACAGACTCACACACACAGACAGACTCACACACACAGACAGACACACACACAGACAGATTCACACACGCAGACAGACTCACACACGCAGACAGACTCACACACACAGACAAGCGCAGACAGGCGCACACACACGCAGACAGACTCACACACACGCAGACAGGCGCGCACACACGCAGACAGACGCACACACGCAGACAGACTCACACACGCAGACAGACTCACACACGCAGACAAGCGCACACACGCAGACAGGCGCACACACACAGACAGACGCGCACACGCAGACAGGCGCGCACACACAGACAGGCGCACACACACAGACAGGCGCGCACACGCAGACAGGCGCACACACACAGACAGGCGCGCACACGCAGACAGGCGCACACACGCAGACAGGCACACACACACAGACAGGCGCGCACACGCAGACAGGCGCACACACACAGACAGGCGCACACACACAGACAGGCGCACACACACAGACAGGCGCACACACGCAGACAGCACACACACGCAGACAGGCGCGCACACGCAGACAGGCGCACACACGCAGACAGGCACACACACACAGACAGGCGCGCACACGCAGACAGGCGCACACACGCAGACAGGCACACACACACAGACAGGCGCACACACGCAGACAGGCGCACACACGCAGACAGGCGCACACACGCAGACAGGCGCACACACACAGCCAAAGTGACACAGTCAGACACAGACAGACAGACACACGCCTTGAACCAAGAGTTAAGTGTTGATAAAAATCCTCCACACAAGGTCACTCCCACCTCTTTCCCAACAATATATTCCTCGTTTTCTTTGATGTTTTCTGCTAGCAAACGTTTCTTCCCTCATTTGATAGTCTCATATCCTGGCTGTCAGCAGTAAACACTAAATTTCATCTAATTTGAGAAGTGCTGTTTCTTAAATTAGATTCAGAGGATTATCTGTGTGTAGCTTCCCTGCCTGTTTAATCATCTTTGCCAGCATGGTCTGCTTGGTATGCAGGCCTCTTTCAAGAATAATTTGCATTTGTTCATAATCTATAAAGCAGCAAAATATCTTTAAAGGAAATCACAAGATAAAATTTGATGAGGAAAGAATGATGAGATATTGGCCGGAGGTTGACCACAGAGGCGGACTTTAAAGGTTATACTTCAATGCAAGAGGTAGCTGAGTCAGGGGATATGGGGAGAAGGCAGGAACGGGGTACTGATTGGGATGATCAGCCATGATCACATTGAATGGCGGTGCTGGCTCGAAGGGCCAAATGGCCTACTCCTGCACCTATTGTCTATTGTAGCAGAACATAGAACAGGACAGCACGGAAACAGGCCATTCGGCCCACAAGTGCCGATCATGATGCCCAAATAAACTAATCTCCTCTAGCCCCACGTCATCCATCGGCAAGCATTCCCTGCATATCCATGCACCTATTGAAAAGCCTCTTCAACACCTCTATAGTTCTGCTTCCACTACCACCCCAGGCAATGTCTTCCAGGTACCCACCACTCCCTGTGTAAAAATAAAACGTACCCGCATATCTCCTTTGAACTTTCCCCCTCTGATCTTAAAGCTGTGGCCTCTAGTCCTTCACAATTCCACTTTGAGGAAATGGTTCAGATTGTCTTAAAATGGAACAGAGAAAATCGATAGGTGGCGTCGTGGGCGGTAACTAGAGCACCCGGAGGAAACCCACGCAGTCACAGGGATAGTGTGCAAACCCCACACAGACAGCACCCGAGGTCAGGATCGAACCAGGTTCTATGACAGCAGCTCTACCAGGTGCGCCACTGTGCTGCATCCATCAAAATTAGTTGGCAAGCTGGCACGCACTCTCTCACTCTCTCACTCATTCTCTCTATCTCACTCTCTCTCTCTCTCACTCTCTCTCACTCTCACTCTCCCTCTCTCTCACTCTCACTCTCTCCTTCTCTGTCACTCTCTTATCTAACCTACCGAGTGATTAATTTTTTCTATTTTTATTTCATTTTCTTTTTTTCCCCCTGCAGAACGATTTAAATAAAATGAAAGCGGAGACTTAGCACAGAGGATTATTAATCCCCGCTTGCTGAAGTTACCAGCAGAGTGGTTAGGCTCCTGACCTGAAGATCAGATCTGATCACTGATCGGAGATGCTCACCGACCTAGACTGCAGGATTAAATGAGATTGCTCCGCACTGAAGGCAACGTTTAAGCCGCTTTAGAGAAGAGTAATCTCGCCACAAGTAATTTTTGCAAGGGATTCGAAATGCCGTAGATTCCAGTGCTTATATTAAAGAGCCAGGCACGCGTCATGAAATGGATGATTGAAAGAATTGCAGATGTTGGAAACAGAAATGAAATCAGGAAACGCTGGAAACACTCGGCAGGTAGGGCAGCATTTGTAGAGGGAGAATATTAACGCTTCAGATCAAAGACCCAGCAGCAGATGGATCACAGCAGATGGGAGATCTCTTGAAACATCTCAGGAAAGAGATTTGATTTCCTCAGTCTGAAGAAGGGTTTCGGCCCAAAACGTTGCCCATTTCCTTCGCTCCATAAATGCTGCCTCACCCGCTAAGTTTTTTCCAGCACTTTTGTCTACCTCAGGAAAGAGAGTTCTGATGAAGGGTTTTTTGACCCAGAATATCAACCTCTTCTCATTCTACTGGTGCTTTATTAACACGAAAAGGAATTGTTTTTATCTGTTGGTAGGAGAGAGGAATCACCTCATGATCACCCTCGTTATCACCTCGTCCACAGCCAGGACTGAACCATTTTGGGCTCCATTCTTCCTGAGTCACCAGTGCCGGCTCTCGTTTAGTTTAGTTTAGAGACACAGCATGGAAACAGGCCCTTCAGCCCACCGGGTCCGTGCCCACCGGTGATCCCTGCACACTAACACTATCCTACACACACTAGGGACAATTTACCCATATACCAAGCCAATTAACCTTCAAACCTGTACATCTTTGGAGTGTGGGAGGAAACCGAAGATCTCGGAGAAAATCCACGTGATCGTGCAGAGAATGTACAATATCCATACAGACAGAGTCGGAATCGAACCCGGGTCTCTGGTGCTGCAAGTGCTGTAAGGCAGCAACTCTACCGCTGTGCCACCATGCTGCCCAATTGTTTGGTGTCCTTTCATACCTCTAATTTCCCTCTCCCCTGACTCTCAGTCCCGAAACAAGATTTCAATGATTCATTGGAAAGACATTTGGACAGGTACATGGATAGTGACGGTTTAGAGGGATATGGGACAAACATGGGGAAATGGGACTAACTTAGATGGGGGCGTCTTGGTTGGCACAGGATCTCAACTCGAAATGTCACCTATTCCTTTTCACCAGAGATGCTGCCTGACCCACTGAGCTACTCCAGCATTTTGTGTCTATCTCTAACTGTCTTCATCTGTTGGGTGAGGCTGATTGGGCTTTAGTTAATTGGTTGATGAGGGTGGCATTGAGAGAAAATGTGTAGGAATTACAATGATGCTTTAATAAAAAGAGGGATTGAAGATCATTTTTGCCTTAATGAAATTGTTAGTTATGGTTGTGAGCTCACTGCCAGAGAGTGAGGAAGAAGCAGCTGCAATGGTAACTTTCAAAAGACGTTAGATTAAAAAGTTGATCACAGGGAGTTGGGAATTGGGACTAATTGGTGAGCTCACTCAAAGCCCCTTCTCAGGAACAACTGGACAAATGGGCCACTTGCTCCCATCTCAACCAGTGACTGTATTACAGAGCCTGGAAATCCCTGCTTAAAGGGGTACGCTGTGTTGATTGCAGAGGTGAGTGCAGCCAAGTCATCACAGTTTAACAGGACACACCATTTGGGTTTGCACGAAGATGGTTTACCAAGGGGAGGTCCTGGATTTCAGCTGCCATCCTCAGTCAGAACCCTCCACAAGGTGGGAACATTATGAGGCAGGGAAATAAATCAGTTTTCGAATATGCAGGGTATCATAAGATCATAAGATCATAAGTGATAGGAGCAGAATTAGGCCATTTGGCCCATCAGGTCTACTCCACCATTCAATCATGGCTGATCTATCTCTCCCTCCTAACCCCATTCTCCTGCCTTCTCCCCATAACCTCTGACACCTGTACTAATCAAGAATCTATCTTTCTCTACCTTAAAAATATCCACTGGCTTGGCCTCCACAGCCTTCCATGGCAAAGAATTCCACAGATTCACCACCCTCTGACTTGATAAATTCATCCTCTTCTCCTTCCTCAAAGAACATCCTTTAATTCTGAGGCCATGACCTCTAGACCTAGACTCTCCCACTAATGGAAGCATCCTCTCCACATCCACTCTATCCAAGCCTTTCCCTATTCTGTACCTTTCAATGAGGTCCCCCCCCTCATTCTTCTAAACTCCAGCGAGTACAGGCCCAGTGCTGTCAAACGCTCATCATATGTTATACCACACAAACGTGGGCTATTCAGGCCATCTCGTGCTTGCTGATGTTTATGTTGCATTCACTGCTCCTCCAAACCCTCTTCCTTCTCAATGTATCTCCATGACCCTCTCATCCTTAATCCTTTTTGTGTTTCTCCAATTTCTCCTTATGTATTGTGCATTTTGGGCTTTGCTTTAAATCCTTCACCGCTACTCATCTCCACAACCCCCTCTAGTTAATACTAACTCTACATCTAGCCTTTCTTATGATCGGGGCGATTTAATGCAAATTAAGTGAATGATCATTAAAGTAGACATTTTTCACCATCTGAGGTATCTTTCCAGATGTCCTGTAATCAAAAAGGTTCGAGATTGTTTAATTGTTAAATGCACCGGGACTGGATCAATAACATTCTTGCTTGCTGCAGCTTTAGGGGCATATTAAACACAGCAACTCAACAAATAAATGTCCAATACATTATCATATATTCTAGGTAAACCAGACTTTGATAGTGCAAGCATACGTATGTAGTGTAACATACGGCGATGTGATCTAAGAATATGTTCCCTTAATTCAAGCCTACTTACCAAAAAACTAACACCCCTCCCAGATGCCTTTCCTTGGGATCATTCATGAAATAGAGTCTGCTGATGTACTGAGCCTGCATTGTCACTTGGTTTGGCCTCTTTTAAAGAGTCCGGATGGTACAGCGGTAGAGTTGCTACCTTACAGCGCCAGAGACCCGTGTTGCATCCTGCGCTGTGGGTTTTCTCAGGGCGCTCCGGTTTCCTCCCACACTCCAAAGACGTAAAGTTTGTGGGCTTCCGTAAAATAATTGTGAATTGTCTCTGGATACTGTTAGTGTACTGCTAGTGTACAGCGTCATCCTTGGTTCGGCATGGACTCGATGGGCCGAAGGGCCTGTTTCCGTGCTGTATCTCTATAAAGTCGACTGAACCCTATGATGACTTTGCAAATCTGGAGAGAGGACCTACAAATTAGGCCTCGATTTTGGAATTAAAATTCATGAGTCATGTGTCATTCAAGTAAATTTTCACATGAAGCTTTTGCATTTATAACTAGAATGCTTCATTAAACCATATAAGGTGACGTACTATTTATTTAGAAACAGTGCACGGTTGCCTTTAAAACTCCATCACTGGGAGATTTTACTCAATCAATCAGTAGATTGAAAGGAGGTTTCTAATCCCAGACCATATTAACTGGTGCAAATCAAAAATCAACATTCAGGTTGCTGATTCTTGTCTCAAACTCCTGATCCAGATGGCCGATTAAAAGCTCAGCTGACCAAATGCCGCTGCAATTGAGACTGGCCTTGTTCCATGAGGTACAAGGCAGCTCTCACTAAAGGAGCATGAAGCTTTCTGGCTGGGGAAAAAAGGGGAAGCACTTGAGAAATCTCACCCGATTCCAGCAGTAGGGTTGGAAACAAGCCGATTACCGTTGGGTGGATGGTTGAGGTTCCAACTACGGATCTCACGTGAACTTTGTCCCGACTGAGTCTTCATGTATCAGACATCTGCCAGCGAGGGAATTGATCTGTTTGTTGTATCTGGCGACGGAGCTGGTAACTCGATGCTTAGCCAGCGGCTAGAGTTACACCGAGGTGGAGCAGTGAGCGAGAGATGTCGGTGTTAGTCATCATTACCTGTTTGGGAGCTGGCTGCCGTGATCCCTGTGCCCCTGTTGTTGTTATCTAATCCAAAGATGAAGGAGGGACGGTGGAGAAAACATTTCAGCCTATCTGGTCTTTAGTTATCTCAGCCTCAAAACCCTCATTGACATTGCTTGATCCGACAAGGTAGGATTTCAGGACATCGAACGGAAAGATCTCAACAATAATCTTCAGCTGTTAGATATACCAGAAGTGCAAGAGCTTGAGGGATTCACATAATATAGATTAGTACGGGTGTCAGAGGCAGGAGAATGGGGTTAGGAGGGAGCGATAGATCAGCTGTGATTGAATGGCAGAGAGGACTTGATGGGCCGAATGGCCTAATTCTACTATCACTTATGACCTCATGAACATCTCGTTTGCTCTCTGCTAAAATGGAGACGCTCCATTTTCTCATGATCTTATATTATTCTCTGCATCTATTCACCTATTGCCACAATGTTTATTTTTAGAACAAAGTGTTGGAGTAACTGAGCAGATCGGGCAACATCTCTGGAGGACATGGCTTGGCAAAGCTTTGAGTCGGGTCGAGTCTGTAGAGGAGTCCCAACCAAAACGTCACCTATCCATGTCCTCCAGAGATGCTGCCTGACCTGCTGGGTTACTCCAGCACTTTGTGCTCTACGCGAGCCTCCAGCATCTGCAGTTCGTTGTGCCTACAATATGCTGTTGCTCATTGGGGAAAGATTAAACATACTGATAGGGCCTTGGACATTCCCTTGTGACGTTGGGACAGTGGTATGCGGAGGTGCCATGGATTTGGGATGGGGGATATGTGTGGGCACTTGTGGGGATTTGGGTGAGTGTGACAGTATTTGTCAATGCTCCTTGTGAGCTTAACGGTATTGATTGGGACTGCGAGTGTGTCATAAATGCAGGGAGGTCAGTGATAGAATATCCCTTTGCTGCTAGATGAGTCAATATCAGGGGCAGCACACTGGCTCGGCTGATGGAGCTGCTGCCTGACAGTGCCAGAGGCCTGGGTTCGATCCTTACCTTGGGTGCTGCCTGCGTGGAGTGTGCATGTTCTCCCCGCAGCTGTGTGGGTTTCCTCCTGCGTGATCTGGTTTCTTCCACATTGCAAAGGTGTGCAGGTTTGTAGGTTAACTGGCCTCTGCACATTGGTCAGTGTCGACTTGGTGGGCCACAGGGCTTGTACCCTTTAATGCTGTATCTTTCAATCAAGCAATGAGTCAAACTTTATTATTGGTAGTGGGTCGATGTGGATTCTGAAATCTTAAGGTCAAAAGTTTGTATGCTCCACTATCAGTTGCTGCACATATTTCCTGCAAGTTCCAACTAGCTCCGATCGCATCTCCCAGTCAAGTGCCTTTATGCTGGTGATAATGGATGTGAAACACTAATGTTTTGCTGCAGGAATTCAAAAGAGTGCACTAGCATTCTTGTAGGGGCTCTTTATGCCTTAAGGTCATTTCAAAGTGTTTCATTCATCAAGAAATTAATTTGGGAATGCATTCACTATTACTTGGAGCAAGTCTCTTTTGACAGCCACTAATGAAGGTATTCCCATTGTGCTCCAGTATATTCCGGACAAAACTTTCCCCGATAAGAGCATGTGCATTTTCCCTGGCATCTCCACCGCTGGTGGTGCAGCGATAGAGTTGCCGCCTTCCAGCGCCAGAGAACCGGGTTCGATCCTGACTGCGGGTGCTGTCTGTTCTGAGTTATTTACGTTCTCCCTGTGACCGCATGGGTTTCCCCCGGGTGCTCCGGTTTCCTCCCACACTCCAAAGACGTCCAGGTTTTTTAGGGTAATTTGGCTTTGGTAAAAATTGTAAGTTGGTCCGAGTGTGTAGGAGAGTGTTAGTGTGCGGGGATGGCTGGTCGGCTTGGACCCGGTGGGCCGAAGGGCCTGTTTCTATGCTGTATCTCTAAACTAAACAAAACAATAACCTTAAATCTGTCTCCTCACTTTAGCAAACGTTAGCCATTGGAAATAACTTCCACGATTTTACACAACATATCAATTCATGGTATATCAATACGGTATTAGGGTTCAGTATTGATGTGGATAGAGAACTGGCTGGCAAACAGGAAGCAAAGAGTAGGAGTAGGAGTAAACGGGTCCTTTTCACAATGGCAGGCAGTGACTAGTGGGGTACCGCAGGGCTCAGGTGGGACCCCAGCTATTTATAATATATATTAATGATCTGGATGAGGGAATTGAATGCAATATCTCCAAATTTGCGGATGACACTAAGCTGGGGGGCAGTGTTAGCTGTGAGGAGGATGCTAGGAGACTGCAAGGTGACTTGGATAGCTGGGTGAGTGGGCAAATGTTTGGCAGATGCAGTATAATGTGGATAAATGTGAGGTTATCCACTTTTGTGGCAAAAACAGGAAAGCAGACTATTATCTAAATGGTGCCGATTAGGAAAAGGGGATGCAGCGAGACCTGGTGTCATGGTACACCAGTAATTGAAAGTAGGCATGCAGCAGGCAGTGAAAAAAGCGAATGGTATGTTAGCTTTCATAGCAAAAGGATTTGAGTACAGGAGCAGGGAGGTTCTACTTCAGTTGTACAGGGTCTTGGTGAGACCACACCTAGAGTATTGCGTACAGTTTTGGTCTCCAAATCTGAGGAAGGACATTATTGCCATAGAGGGAGTGCAGAGAAGGTTCACCAGACTGATTCCTGGGATGTCAGGACTGTCTTCTGAAGAAAGACTGGATAGACTCGGTTTATACTCTCTGGAATTTAGGAGATTGAGAGGGGATCTTATAGAAACTTACAAAATTCTTAAGGGTTGGACAGGCTAGATGCAGGAAGATTGTTCCCGATGTTGGGGAAGTCCAGGACAAGGGTCACAGCTTAAGGATAAGGGGGGAATCCTTTAAGACCGAGATGAGAAAGACTTTTTTTCACACAGAGAGTGGTGAGTCTCTGGAACTCTCTGCCACAGAGGGTAGTTGAGGCCAGTTCATTGGCTATATTTAAGAGTGAGTTGGATGTGGCCCTTGTGGCTAAGGGGATCAGAGGGTATGGAGAGAAGGCAGGTACGGGATACTGAGTTGGATGATCAGCCATGATCATATTGAATGGCGGTGCAGGCTCGAAGGGCTGAATGGCCTACTCCTGCACCTAATTTCTATGTTTCTATGTTTCTATGAGGAAAACACAAAGAACTGGAGTAATTTAGTGGGTCAGGCTGCATTTGTAGAGGGAACGGACCCTTCAAAATATCAATTCTTAATTTTGAACAGTGCTACTAAATATCTCCCGGCATAGAACATAGAAAAGTACAGCACCACAACAGGCTCATTGGCCCACAATGTCTGCGCTGAACATAATGCCTAGATAAACTAATCTCTATTTAAACCTGATTCATATCCCTCCATTCCTTGCAATTCTATGCCTTCTATCTAAAAGCCTCTTAATTGTCACTATTACATCCGCCTCCTCTACTACCCTTAGCAGCGCGTTCCAGGCATCCACCACCTGCTGTGTAAAAAAAAAAAAACATTTGCCTGGCAAATCTCCTTTAAACTTTTAAACTAGACTTACGAACATTCCTCCCCCAACTTTAAGTTATTCATGTTGATTAACACATTTGTCTTTTCTAATATGTGGGAGTTATGTGGAAAATAATGGGCGCATTTAAGATTAGCTTAATAAGCATGAGGTAGAAACTACTGATACTGACCGCCCCCACCTCGATTCCAGCTTTATTTCCCTCATGAAGGGTCCCGACTGGAAACATCACCTTTCCATGTTTCCACAGATGCTGCCTGACCTGCTGAGTTTCTCCAGCACTTTGTGTTCATTTTATCATGAGATAGAAAAGTGGAAACATGGAAACATAGAAAAATAGGTGCAGGAGTAGGCTATTTTGGCCCTTCGAACCAGCACTGCCATTCAATATGATCATGGCTGGTCATCCAAATTCAGTAATGCTTTCCTGCTTTTTCCCCATATACCGTGATTCCGTTAACCCTAAGAGCTCCGTTAACCCTAAGAGCAAAATCTAACTCTCTCTTGAAATCATCCAGTGGATTGGCCTCCATTGCCTTCTGTGGCAGAGAATTCCAACTCTCTGGGTGAAAAATAAAAATCCTCATCTCAGTCCTAAGTAGCCCACCCCTTATTCCTAAACCATGACCCCTGGTTCTGGACTCCCCCAACATCGGGACCTTTTTCCCTGCATCTAGCCTGTCCAATCCATTAAGAATTTTATGTTTCTATAAGAATATATTTCCCCTCTCATCCTTCAAAATTCAGTGAATACAAGCCCAGTCGACCCATTCTTTCATCATACAGTGCCCTTCATAATGTTTGAGACAAAGACCCACCATTTATTTATTTGCCTCTGTACTCCACAATTTGAGATTTGTAATAGAAAAAAATCACATGTGGTTAAAGTGCACATCGTCAGATTTTAGTAAAGGCCATTTTTATACATTTTGGTTTCACCATGGGTCTTTGTCCCAAACACTATGGAGGGCACTGTATGCCAGTCTCGCCGTCTCAGGAATTAACCTGGTAGATTGTTTGTCTCTTTGAGCATCGCTGGGTTATGCCGAATGTAGTCTTCCCTGTATCAAGATGCCAGTGTGAGATGATCACTTGAGCAGGGGTAGGAAGGATCGAATGTGCTAGGTGAGAACTTGCTAACGAGCGGGACGGTGAGAATTTCCTGTGTGCTGCAAGTCCATTGTCAGTGTTACTTTCACAAGTTGCCAGTGCGAGCCAGACATGAAACCTATACTATTGTGTTAAAATCTAAAAGGAGCAACACTGTTTAAATATTAAGCCCACTATTGTAATCTGTGACAGGTGCCTTCATGTGCAGCACACAAGGAAAAATATAACTTTCCACGGTTAAAGAATTGTTTGGAAACCAGTCTGAAGAAGGGTCTCGACCCGAAACGTCGCCTATCTCCTTCGCTCCTTAGATGCTGCTGCACCCGCTGAGTTTCTCCAGCCTTTTGTGTACCCTCGATTCTCCAGCATCTGCAGTTCTTTCTTTAACACTTTGGAAAGCCTCGATGTCTTAAGGTTTTCATAGATTTCAAAGTACATGGAATCTGATGGATTGTTGCTCTGTCGAAACTCAATAAGTGATACGTTGCTGATGTGATTCGCCCAATTTATAAGTAAAGGAGAGACATGAGGAACTGCAGATGCTGGTTTATATTAAAAAAAAAAGACACAAAGTGTTGGAGTAACTCAGCGGGTCAGGCAACATCTGCGGAGTACATGGGCAGGCCAAATATGTCACCCAAAGATCCTATAGCGAGCAGGATAGATCACTCGACGAAAAAAACATCGTGCGGTCATGGGCAGATTCGTGGGTAATTTTCGGCCCCATTTCCGTAACCGGCTTCCGTCTCCGCACCAAAGATCCCGTAGCGGAGCAAGTACAGAGACGGAAGCCGGTTACGGAAACATACTCATCATATTGGGTAAAACAATTCTCCTCATTTTCAGAATTATAATTTATTAACACAAACTGTTTCCCCGCAATGTTGATTACACTGCGAGTCGGGTCGGGTTATGGAAGTGGATGAAAAAAAGGCCCACGTTCCGTTGCATACTACACGTCAGCCCATTGCATTTAGGAGTCGTCTATCTTGCTCCGCTATAGGATCTTTCATGTCACCTATCCACGCCCGCCACGGATGCTACCTGACCAGCTGAGTTATTCCAGCACTTTGTGTCTGATAAAGTAGAGGAGCTTGATTTGACAGAATCTCCGACATTTGCAGTGTATCCAAGGGCTGCTCAGAGGGAGTTCAGCTTTGCCGAATTAAACGATGGCTGACCTGTCCTGTCCTCCCCTGCTGTTTAAGTGGCTTGGGGGTGTGCAGATGCGTGGCTCGTCTGCACTGCGATCAGTGTTCAGGGCTGAATGCATCTTCAGTCGTGAGGTCAGGTGTAGGGTGACAGCCACAGAACAATCAGCAGCTCAGTCTCAGATGTAACTCAGCTGCAGTCTCACACAACATCGCTCACTCCCTGAACGGCATCTGTATGAATATTCCTCTCTCTCTACTGTTCTTAGAACCAGCATTGCTACAGCACAAGATGAGGCTCTTCACCCCACTGAGTCTATGCCGGCCCCTTGTACAGAATTCCCACACTCTTTCCCCAAAAGTCCTGCAAATTAATCCCTTTCCAGTGTTCATCCAATTCAGATTTATAAACCAATATTCATCGTTTTCCACCTGTTCTATCGGCAGTCTATTCAAGATAATAACACACAGGAAAATAAGAGCGTGAGGAGGCCACCAGCCCCCTCAAACCTGCCCCATCATTCAATATAAGCTTCCCAGCTGCTATCAGGCAACTGAATCATCCTACCACAACTAGAGAGTAGTCCTGAACTACCGTCTACCTCATTGGAGACCTTTGGACTATCTTTGATCAAACTTTACTGGCTTTATCTTGCATTGAATGTTATTCCCTTTATCGTGTACCTGTACACTGTGAATGACTCGATTGTAATCATTTATTGTCTTCCCACAGACTGGTTAGCACGCAAGAAAACCTCGGTACACGTGACAATAAACTAAACTCAAATATCATGGCTGACTTGCTCCAGTCGAGCTCAATTTCCGTCATGATCTTCTTTAAATAAGTCCAACGATCCCGCCTCCATAACTCCCCACGATAGAGAATTCCGGAGATTCCCCATTCTCTGCAAGAAGAAATTCCGACATGTCTTGGTTTGAAATGACTGACCTCTGATCTAGTCACTATGTTCCCTTGTTTGACATGATCGCGCTTACAGCAACATCTCAAGCTCTACCAACAGCAGCATCGACCATCTCATTCCCCCTCAAGCTCTTGTATAATTCAATTATATAATATCCCACTCTTCTGGTTTAGTGCATCGCTTCTGGACTGCCTCCAGTTTAGTATATCCTGCCTTACATAAGGGGATCGCAGCTGCGCTCAGTACTCCATATATAGCATTGTATAACCTCATTAACACCCTGTACAATGATTACATTACCTCTTTTTTTAAACTCCAACAATCAAGGCTGAATCACCTGCTTAATTCCTCACTGCATCTGCGTGGGTTCTTGTTTTTCTGGTATGTGCACAAAAACCCTTAGATTCCTCTGTATTCTCCTCATTTGCAATTTCAAACCATTTGATTCCTCTTCCTCACACATGAAACTGCATTTGCTAAGCTTTTGCCCATTCAGAGTCCAAATGTCATCATCGCAGCACGCCTATCCGAGTCATCATCAAACCCCCTCACCTACACTGTGCCCCCTCCCCCCAAGATCATTAGTATAGATAATAATTGAGGAACAAAGGCTGTTTCTTGGGGTATTCCACAGGTTATATCTTTCCAATCTCAAAAAGACCTATTTATTCCAATTCTCTGACATCTCTGGAATAACCACTCTTTAACCCTTGTTAACACACTTGCAGTTTTCGTCACCGCACTCGGAAGGATGGAGAGTGTGCAGGGAAGTATTCAGGTTCATGTCGGAGTTTAGAGCATCACGAGGTACAGGGTACAGTGAAAAATCTTGAAATTTCTCATAAGCAATTGGAGCAGAATTAAGGGCGTGTCCCACTGTACGAGCTAATTCAAGAGCTATCCCGAGTTAAAAAAAAAAAATCAAACTCGTGGTAAGCACGTAGAATAGACGTTGCGGGTACGTCGGAGCTCGGGACGTCTCTTATCGGCTCGTAACGCTAACGACAGTTAGTTGGGAAACGCGGTAAGTTCGTGAAGACTCGTGAAGATTTTTCAACATGTTGAAAAATGTCCACGAGAGCCCCGAGTACCCGCGAGCGGCTAGTACCGTAATTCTCCGAGTTGGAATCAGGGGAAACTTGGGAGAACTCTTGATTTAGCTCGTACTGTGGGACAGGCCCATTAGGCCATTTGGCGCATCAAGTCTGCTCATTCAATCATGGCTGATCTATCTCTCCCTCCTAACCCCATTCTCCTGCTTTCTCCCCAAAGCCTCTGACACCCGTACTAATCAAGAATCTATCTATCTCTGCCTTAAATTTACTTCACTCACAAAGATGACTTAAGTTGCGAAAGATATGAATGTCAGAGGTGTTCTGCATCCCAAAGCAGTCTAACTCCCACACTGTTCCCCACAGATGTACTTCACACTCCTACGCTTTCAATGTGCATGACCTTCCCTGGCTCACCACTGGGGTTACAGCAGCTCGCTGCAGCTTTGAATATATTAGTGCTGGTAGCTGACTGTGAGTGCCAATCACACCCAGATTACTTATTGTAATTAGGCTGAGGGCAGCCTCTCCAGAAGTTGCTAAGTGCTGGGTGCTCAGCATGCGACGAGAGAGATTTTTCTTTCCTGGTGGTTCAGATTATGAATGTTTAATGGAACATTGCACACTGCAGGATGAGTTGCTGGGTGCCAAGGATTGTAGGTCCGATGGCAAGCTGATATCGTAAAATTCCCATTATGATTATGATTTGATTAGTACGGGTGTCAGGGGCTACGCGGAGAAGGCAGGAGAATGGGATTGAGAGGGAGAGATAGATTAGCCATGATTGAATTGATGGGCTGAATGGCTCCTGTAATTTATGAATTTATGACTGGGAAGGAGTCCATTTGTAAAGCAGAAAAGGAAATAATTAATGATTATGAAACTTTGTCACACAAACAGTAGTGTGGGTAGTTCAGACAGGAGCTGTGCAGCATTTGATTAGTGGCTGGATGTCCACTTTTCATGCAGTACATAGGACTGAGACTTGGGAAGTATCATTAGCCAAACTAGATTTTGATCAGCCAGTAAAATGTGGCTACCAGGGAACTGCAGATGCTGGCTTCCAAAAAAAGGCCATAAGTGCTGGAGTAACTCAGTGGGCCAGGCAGCACCTCTGGAGAACATGGACAGATGACGTTTCGGGCAAAGTGCTCCAGCACTTTGCGTGTTTTTTTGATCAGCCAGCGTGGTCACGATAGGACTAATGAGGGAGCTCCTCCAGCAATTTGCTTGTTACTACTGAGTTACTTTCTCAGTTTACAATGGTGGAGTTTAATCTCTAAGTCAATTGTTCTGTTTTATAACCATTATTTAACTCTCCCCATTAAATGGGTGTTACCGGATGAGTAATCTAGAAATCTGGAATAATCACAAATTATAATGCTACCATGGCAGCTGTGATTAGAGACTCGCATCACTAATGGTAACTGTAAATATTCAGCCATGTCCTTTCAATAAACAAAATGAGCAATTTTTTATTAGATTGGAAATATTTCCCAATGATTCACACTTACGTAACTGTGTTGAGGTGCAATGACTTGAATTAAAAGAGGAGGGCACTGTGATGGTGAATTAAATAATGGGCCTGTACGCCAAGGGACTTTGTGAAAGGTTTTATTGTTGGGGATGCAGCAATGTAGTTATTACCTGGGTACATAAATGGAAACACTCCTTGTATCAGAGATAGATAGATTATTGATTAGTATGGGTGTCAGAGGTTATTTGTGAGAAGGCAGGAGAATGGAGTTAGGAGAGAGAGATAGATCAGCTATGATTGAATGGGCCGAATGGCCTAATTCTACTCCTATCACTTATGACCTCATGATCATCTCGTCTGCTCTCTGCTAAAGTGGAGACGTCCCATTTTAAACAAAAACGAAAGCTGTTCACTGTTCCTTGGAGTACAAAGTGCTGGAGCACTTTGCCTGAAAAGTCACCCGTCCAAGTTCTACATGTGACAATAAACTAAATGTGCAGATGCTGGTTTACACTGAAGATAGACAAAATAAAATGCTGGAGTAACTCAGCCAAACAGGTGGCATCTCTGGATAGAAGGAATGGGTGACATTTTGGGTTGGGAATGAAGAAGGGTTTCGACCCGAAACGTATATCGTTCCTTCTATCCAGAGATGCTGCCTGTTCCGCTGAGTTACTCCAGTAATTTATGTCAATCTTTGACAATAAACTAAACTAATTTCCCAGAAATTCTATACCATAAAGTTCCCTTTTTTCTGATAGATGTGGATTTAATTCCATTTTACACCTTCAGTTGCTGGCAATTTAATCATTTCGTCAGCAGCTGTGCTTTCAACCTCAAAGTTCAGAGCCTCCCCACCTATCTCGTCAGTTAAGTTCTAATACCACTTCATTTGGGTGGGTTGGGGTGGGAGATTGCAACCTTCACGTGGTCCGCCCTGTTTCGACGAATGCAATCAACCTGGCGTGCGCAATCAAATAAGATCAAATGGAACAAGGTGACCATGGACACTCCGTGCTCATTCTCCAGGGACACTGGGCATGTCCGATATTCGGGGAGAGGGGCCAGCAGTCGGCCTGGGTGCAGCCCTCAGCTGCCCACTGCCATGACCCATACATGGGCAGCTTGGGCAGGTCCAGCAGCAAATTGACCAAGGGATCCCTTGACCGACCCACCCTCCTCCACACCGGATGCTACTTTCTGGGACCGCTGGGCACCGTTGGGGCTTGAGCGCTTCTTAGTTGAGAATAACAATATTTTGCTTTGAAATTTATATATCTGTTCTTTCTAATGCTCCCTTATAATAATGTTTGGTTGTCATTTTGTACCCGTGCATAAATTTATTTGTGTCGTGCCTTGTGCAGATGCAGTAAGAATTCCCCACTTTAATGCTCTGACCCCTTTGAAGTAAGAGCATACACCCCATTAGCCGTCCCTATCACCAGCTGCTCTTGTATGCTAGGTTTCTTTGTTTCACGCACAAGGGCTCCCCAGGCCTTGTGCACGGCAGCAGTCTGTGTTCTTACTCCATTTGAAAAATTGTTCCTCCTTCCAATATGAGCAAATTCACATTTTCCCACATTGTAGTACATTTGCCAATGTTTCGCCCACGCACTTAATCTCTCAATATCTTTCAGTCAACTGCTTGCATTTTCCTAATTACTTGCCTTCTCGTTATTTTTGTGTCATCTGCAAATTTGGTCTCTGTACATCTGCTGGCATCGTCCAAGTCATTAATATATGGCTTGTTTTCATTGCATTCCGTTGTCGCTTTGAGGAAACTTGCTGTGTAAATCAATTAGGAAGCGCAACAGCAGCAGCATTTAATCTTTTAACTTGTTGAGGAATGTGATACAGAGCCCAGTGTCTTCAAACTGCAGGGTGCTGAGTCAGCGATGCGTTGAGCATTTTTGCCCACTACACCACTGGCAAACAGCTGGATTGAGGCAGACGTTTGCAACTGGAGGATATATTGGGTATGGGAGACCGAAATCAATCTCAAGTGGCCACCGCATTGCAAAATGGTTGTCAGGCATTGCTTTACGCTGAAGATAGACGCAAAATGCTGGAGTAACTCAGCATCTCTGGAGAACAGCATCTCTGGGGAACATAGACAGATGACGTTTTGGGTCGAGACTTACAAAATTCTTAAGGGGTTAGACAGGCTAGATGCAGGAAGATTGTTCCCAATGTTGGGGAAGTTCAGAACAAGGGGTCACAGTTTAAGGATAAGGGGGAAGTCTTTTAGGACCGAGATGAGAAAATCATTTTTCACACAGAGAGTGGTGAATCTGTGGAATTCTCTGCTACAGAAGGTAGTTGAGGCCAGTTCATTGGCTATATAGATGTGGCCCTTTTGGCTAAAGGGATCAGGGGGTATGGAGAGAAGACAGGTACAGGATACTGAGTTGGATGATCAGCCATGATCATATTGAATGGTGGTGCAGGCTCGAAGGGCCGAATGGCCTACTCCTGCACCTATTTTCTATGTTTCTATGAGACCCTTCTTCAGACTGATATCAGGGCAGGGGGAGATACATAGATAAGGAAGTGTAAGGTGTGAAAATGGGGCAAAGGGAATGGAGTCAAAGGAAAATGTAGAATAGATAATTGTTACCTTGGAGAAGATAACAACAAAGCAAACAGAGATAAAATGTAATCAAATAATTGGTTCACGGTGATTTATTGATAATTCCAGTTCTTTGGGCAAGCTCTGAGAATCTGAGTTTGGTAATGAATTTGCTTGATTAATCTTCTTTTCTTTACTTCAGAGCTCTGTGCAAATCAGCTTTGAGGAAAGTCCCCAGCTGCCAGCAACGGCCTGCATCAGCCAAGTGACTTGCATAGACCAGTCGGAGCAGAGCATGGTGAGTGTGATTGAACCCAATGACAGAAGAACGGGAACAGGCCCTTTGGCCCACCAACTCCATGCCGACCATTGTGCTCCTTTGGAATTCGCAAGGCAAGATGGATGTGGGAACCTGGGCACTGAATACATTTGAGACTGATCAATAGGAATTTTAAATATTAAGGGAAACAAGGGTTTAAGTGGAGAAAGGTGATGCTGAAGTGAAAATGAGCTTGGTGTAATTAATCAGAGCAAGCATGGCGGGGCGATTGGCCTGCACCTGTCATTTATATTTTAGTGCAACTGCATTTTAGTGCAGTTATATTTTAGTTGTAGTACAATAATAACTGCTAGATAAGGAAAAGGAACAATTTATTCTGTGACTTTTGCAGACTCTTAGGCTGCTGTGGACCACACTGTAAGTACAGATAGATTTTATTTAGCTCATGACAGCTATGTTGATCGTTACTCAAGCTATCATCATTACCCTGTCGATCTATAACTTCCAGTAACTATGGTTGCAATGTGGGAAGTATGGCAGACAATGCGCACGCACAATGTCCATGGGGACAGGAGCAGCGGTCAATTACAGGAAGTCCCAGTAACAAACAAGATCCATCTTCGCAGGCGGCCGGCCATAAGCTGATTCTGTCCTCAAAGTGGAAAATGCTGAAAATTAGTCCATGGCAGCCATACCTCCGTGGTGTTGTAATGAATTCAGGGGCCACCGTCTTAGAATAGAGGGGAGGCCATTTAAGACTGAGGCGAGAAAAAATGTTTTCACCCCGAGAGTTGTGCATTTATGGAATTCCCTGCCACAGAGGGCAGTGGAGGCCAAATCACTGGATGGATTTAAGAGAGAGTTAGATGGAGCTCTAGGGGCTAGTGGATTGAAGGGATATGGGGAGAAGGCAGGCACGGGCTATTGATCGGGGGGAGGACGATCAGGGAGGGGACGATCAGCCATGATTACAATGAATGGCGGTGCTGGCTCGAAGGGCCGAATGGCCTCCTCCTGCACCTATGTTTCTATGAATGGTGCCAAAAGTACATCAGGCTGTTAAGAGGGGGGGGGGGGGGGGGGGAATTAGTTCTGCCATTGGTAGGAATAAACGTAAGAACATAAATCAAAATTTCAGTTTAGTGTAGAGACACAGCATGGAAGCAGGCCCTTTGGCCCAGCGAGTCCATGCCGACCATCACTCACCCATGCTCACTGGTTCTATATTGTCCCACTTTCTCATTCACTGTCTGCGCACTCGGGGCAATTTGCAGCTGCCCATTAACTGACAAACCCGCACGTCTTTGGGTTTGGGGTGTGGGAGGAAACCAGAAGAAACTTATCCAGTCACAGGGAGAACATGCAAACTCCAACCAAACTGCACTCAAGGTTAGGATCGAACCTGGGTCTCTGGTGCGGTGAGGCAGCTGCTCTACCAGTCTATGGATTCTAATATTTTGAATGTAATAATATGGGTGTTTGTTTGCATGTTGGGGTGTTCATAAGTTGGGCATTCACATCCCTGGAACGGCATGTAATAGTTAGTTAACCTATCCTTAATCATGTTAGATGAGGGGTAGGTTTTGACCAAGGCAGCAGGGAGACCTTTACTCATAGACTCATCTAACACGTAAACAGGCTCTTCGGTTGTACAAAACTGTATACATTTTGGAATGAAATTTTTGGAATTTTTACAAAACTATTTAACACAAAATTGAACCCCAATATCGAATTGATTATCTTTGGATCAATGGAAGAGGGAAGTAAACTAACTATATTCCAAGTTTTCTTAATTATGGTCTAATAACAGCGAAAAAACTTATACTTAAATTTTGGAAAAACGCACCTACGCCAACATTCAAAATGTGAATCTCAAACATGTCTGAAACGCTACATTTTGAAGAAATGAGATTCCTCTTACTAGGCAAAGTAGACCAATTCTTAAAGATTTGGTCTCCGTTTATCAACTTTTTACAAGCATATGGTGCAACATAACATAACCTTAGAAATTAAATGGTTTAGAACTGGGTGACGGATGGGTAAAAATATGAGACAGGTAGATCTCTCCTAATCCCTCTTTTTTTTACTTTTTCCTTTTCTTTCAATCTTTTAACTTCTCATCTCTGTCCTTTATTTCTTTTGTTTTCTGTTTCTACTCGCTTGTCTATCTATTCCGACACTCTTTATTTCTTTTTTCTCTCACTGTTCTTTTATTATTGAACCAAAAGTATGAAGTTGTACAAGAATGAAAATATGTATTTATGTATTAGGTACTTAAGTACCAGACTTCTGTACTTCTAACAAAAATAAACAAACAAACAAAAAAAAAAAAACAGGCCCTTCGGCCCAACTTGCCCATGCCGACCAAGATGCCCCTTTTACACCAGTTCCACCTGCCGGTGTTTGGCCCACATCCCTCTAATCTATTTCAAGAGTTCAAGTTCAAGAGAGTTTATTGTCTTGTGTCCCAGATAGGACAATGACATTCTTGCTTTGCTTCAGCCCAACAGAATCCATATCCATGTTCTGCCCTTCTTTGAGTTATAAATGACAGCCTATGGAATATTCAGGAAAAAAATGACAGGGATTGAAATATTCTTTATATAAGGGTTAAATTGTTATCCGTTTGTTTCCTCTAGGTACTTTGCTGCAATTTAGCGGTGGATGCAATACAGTTCCCCGTGTCTGTCACTCAGCAGTCTCCAGCTGCCGTGTCCATGGATTCCTACCAAGTCATTCTGGCTCCACTTCAGGCCCAGGTAATCAGTGTAGTTAAACAGCATGGAAACAGGCCCTTCGGCCCATCGTGCCCAGGCAAACCATCAATCCTCTGCTCGTTCTACATCTCCTCTTGCCCCCTTCATCACCTCCACCTGCTTCTACCAGCTACCTGCACTGCCCCCCTCCCCTCCCCTCCCCAGCTTTCCAGTCTGTGATGGTACACTGAACCCACCAACTCTATAAGGGGTTCTTGAGTGCAGATCTACAGTGCAGACTTGTCAGCATGGCACAGAAGTTGAAGTGATTTCATAATTAGAACAGCTCAAATGAATTTGGATCCTTGTTGGAAGTGACTAAAGTGTTGAACGGGTTCAGTAGGGTCAATGTGGAGGAATCATGATCCTCTAATGAGAGCCGAATGTTGGGGAGTAATGTGGCGGTTAGAATTTACAACCTCCTGTCAAAACACTGTAGATGTCGCCTAGTGTATCGATTTCCAAAGCAAGATCAATACATGATTGGCAGGAAGGTTTTCATAAGTTCTAGGAGCAGAATTAAGCCATTTGGCCCAACAAGTCTACTCCGCTCTTCAGTCCCTCTCAAACCCATTCTCCTGCCATAACCCAACACTAATCAAGAATTTGCCAATCTCCGCCTTAAAAATATCCATCGACTTGGCCTCCATGGCCATCTGTGGCGACGAATTCCACAGATTCACCGCCCGCTGACTAAAGAAATTCCTCTTCCTCTCCTTTCTTTTATTCTGAGGCTGTGGCCTCTGGTCCTAGATTCTCGCACGAGTGGAAACATCCTCTCCAAATTCACTCTTCCAGGCCTTTCGCTATTCACGATGGATGTTTAGATGGATTCGGATTCATTGAAGGAAAATGGAAGTACGATACGTTACAATATTACTTTATTGTCAGAACAAAGTCTGAAAATTGTTTTGCATCGCAGCAGCTCCATTTACAGCATCACATAAAAGATAATGGAGACTTAAAAAGTCATGCATTACGACATCAAGACAGGACCCAAAAATACATACATTCAGCACAACATTACAATAACGGAAGACAGCATTTGAGTCCCATCAGCGTGCATTTGATCTGAGATTAAGCGCTGTATTTAGTTTGAGGATTGACTGGTGCACAGAAGAGTGCTTCAGTCTATCCTTATTACATTTTGGAACCCTATATCTCCGGTTTGATGGTAACAAATTGTACTCACTGTTCAGAACGTGGTTGGGGTCAGAAGAAATATTGTTGGCCGTCCTTAGTATGTTTTTATGGCAGGATGATTCATACAATTTCTGAAGTGGTTGACCTACAATCTTTGAGCAGATTTTTAATTGTTGGAGCAGTTTTGGATTTTGTAGCAGCAGACAAACCCTTGTACCATGTAATCTTACACTATTGCAAAACACTCATTATCACAGCGGTAAAAAATAACAAAAGGATTTGTCTACTTGCTCCGAAAGATCTAAGTCGGCGGAGAAACCAGATTCTTTGTTTTGTCTTATTGCAAATCTTATCAATGTGGTCATTCCATGATAACTGATGATCTATCGTTGCCCTCAAGTATTTAAATGAAAATACCTGCTTGTTTTTTTTTTCATAATGGATAACAAGAGAAACTTTATGAGAGTCAGATGGTGAACCAAATACAATCTCTTCTGTTTTCTTTGCGCTGAGTTGGTGCAGCCCAGGGTTGTCTGAGTTACTTAACTGAGATAATAGAACTGTGTCATCGGAGTACTTTAGAATATATTGATTCAGTGTATCTGTACCACAGTCATCAGTGTAAAAGATAAAAAGCAAAGCTGAACACACAACCCTGTAGGGGATGTCATTTGGCATGCCTGGAGTTGTAGCTAGGCGGAGTGGCTCCCTCCTGCTCCCAATGTTCTCCACAGCATCATCCCGAAGGTGGTTGGAATGTTCTCACGAAAAAATAATGAACAAATAAGCAAATCAGCCCTGCTTAGAGTTACTTGCCTGCTACCGTGTGGCTACCTATTGATGCCAGCGACTCCTCTTTGTGCCTTAAAATTGCTTCACAGCAATTTTACTTTTAGATTTTAGAGATACAGCGCAGCGCACTCAACCCACCAAGGGCTGAGCAGCACTATCCTACCCACTCGGGATAATTTACCATTTTTTACTGAAGCCAATTAACCTACAAATCTGCACCTCTTTGGAGTGTGGGAGGAAACCGGAGCACCCGGAGAAAACCCATGGTTAACCCATAGTTTTGGGTCGAGACCCTTCCTCAGAGGGAAGGATCTCGATCCGTATCGTCACCCATTCCTTCTCTCCAGAGATGCTGCCTGTCCCATTGACGTATGTTATGTCTATACTCTTTGTTCTGAACTCCAGACAATGTATTACTGATTGAATTCATTTTATTTTCTTTGTGGGATACTTCTTCTGCATCAGGAATTATTTATTTACTGAGTTGCTATGGGAGAGGCCATTATCTATTGCCTGGCCCGTATCACCCCAGAGAAGGTGAGCTCCTGTCTGGTGCCACTGCATTCTTTCTGGTGAATACACCCACTGTGCTGTTGAGCAGGTGGGGCCAGGATTTAGATCTAGCTGTGTGAATGAACAGCAACACTCGGCATGTACTCGCTAGAATTTAGAAGATTGAGGGGGGGGGGGGTCTTATAGAAACTTACAAAATTCTTAAGGTGTTGGACAGGCTAGATGTAGGAAGATTGATCCCGATGTTGGGGAAGTCCAGAACAAGGGGTCACAGTTTAAGGGTAAAGGAGAAGTCTTTTAGGAGCGAGATGAGAAAAACATTTTTCACACAGAGAGTGGTGAATCTGTGGAATTCTCTGCCACAGAAGGTAGTTGAGGCCAGTTCATTGGCTATATTTAAGAGGGAGTTAAGAGGGAGGCCCTTGTGGCTAAAGGGATCAGGGGGTATGGAGCGAAGGCAGGTACAGGATACTGAGTTGCATGATCAGCCATGATCATATTGAATGGCGGTGCAGGCTCGAAGGGCCGAATGGCCTAATCCTGCACCTATTTTCCATGTTTCTAATATATTTCCACGTAAGGCTGCTATGCAGTTTGGAAGAAAAGCTCCAGGTCATTATATTCCCCTTCCTTCTGGAGATTAGAGACCACGAGTTTATGAAGCACTGTCTGAGCAGCTGAGAAATTAATTGCACTGCGTTTTGTGCTTCATGGCCATGGTGGGATGCTTTGTTTGGCGTAGATCACAGTGATTAGAATGGATCAGTCAGTTGACACCTTGTGGATTGGGGCCCCAAGAGAGCATCTTTCCCTCGCTCTCTCTCTCATTTCTCCATCACAAAACTAGTTCAATGCAGAGAAAACAGCCAGACGGCCGGTTCGCTCCCCTGTCCCTTGTTAACGAGCTGTTTTTAATTGATAAAAGCAGAACAAAGGTACATGACGCTGCTGCGCCCTCCTGTAATGGCGCCACCTGTCTCCCAGCTGATTGAGAGCAAGTAGGATCTCACATCAAGGAATCAAGCAATTATTACTGAAGAATAAGACACAAAAAACTGGAGTGACTCAGCGGGTCAGGCAGTACCCCTGGAGAACATGGATAGGTGATGTTTGCGTTGGAACCCTTCTTCAGAGTGATTGCAATTATTATTATTCTGCAGAAAAAAAGCACTTACATTCTTTGAAACTGAATAGCAAAAAGCTTAATGGCTACTTAGAGCTGCCTGTTAATGTGAATTTATTGCAAAGATGGTAAGAAATCAATGTAATTTTTCCTACCTATATATTCTTAAATCGTTTATTTGATGAGATGAGATTATTACTCTTTACTGAAGAAGGGATTGTGAAGGCATTACTCATAAATTAGACTGCTGCTGCAGGCACACACATTTGCAAGCTGTAATCTGGTTACACTATTTGATTTAAGAAATCTAACACAAGGTGGAAATTAAGGAGATCTTTATTTTTTCCATTTGACACATGCCAACTACGGTAATATATTGTGTAGGAAGGAACCGCAGATGCTGGTTTGCACCAAGGATAGACACGAAATGCTGGAGTAACTCAGCCGGCCAGGCTGCATCACTGGAGAGAAGGAATGGGTGGCTGAGAGTCATTCTGAAGAAGCATCTCGACCCAAAACGTCACCCATTCCTTCTCTCCAGAGATGCTGCCTGTCCCGCTGAGTTACTCCAGCATTTTGTGTCTATTAACAGGAGTATATTGGTTCTAGATAAAACACCTTTTAAGGAGGTGCTGGCTCCTCTGTTCATTGTTAAGTGTGCCACATGCTCAAGGTGCCAGGATCAATGTGTATCGTGAAATAAAAACAGAAAATACTGACAACACTTAGCAGGTCAGGCACTATCAATGGACACTGGGAAATGTGATGGAAGAGAATTCATATTTCTGGTCAATTTTAAGACAGTCTTTGGATGCAAAAGCTGTTTTAAACAGCGGGATGAGGGCAGAGGGGTGCGGAGGACAACTGGAAGGGTCTGGGATGAGAAGGAAGGCAGGAAAAATGGATTGGCTGAAGACATGGTGACACAAGGTGAAAGTAGATTCAAGAGATTCAAGAGAGTTTATTGTCGTGTGTCCCTGATAGGACAATGAAATTCCTGCTTTGCTTCAGCACAACAGAACATAGTAGGCATGACTACAAAACAGATCAGTGTGTCCATATACCATTATATAAATATATATACACATGAATAAATAAACCGATAAAGTGGAAATAACAGATAATGGGCTATTAATGTTCAGAGTTTTGTCCGAGCCAAGTTTAATAGCCTGATGGCTGTGGGGAAGTAGCTATTCCTGAACCTGGTCGTTGCAGTCCTCAGCCTCCTGTACCTTCTAACTGAAGGTAGCAGGGAGATGAGTGTGTGGCCAGGATGGTGTGGGTCCTTGATGATATTGTTAGCCTTTTTGAGGCAGCGACTGTGATAGGTCCCCTCGACGGAAGGAAGGTCAGAGCCGATGATGGATGGGGCAGTGTTTACTACTTTTTGTAGTCTTTTCCTCTCCAGGAGGCTCAAGTTGCCGAACTAAGCCACGATGCAACCGGTCAGCAGGCTCTCTACAGTGCGCCTGGAGAAGTTAGAGAGAGTCCTCCTTGACAAACAGATGGCAATAGATCCAGAGAACTTGTGATCCAAAAGCAAAATATTTCTAGAAATCTCTGAAATCAAAGCTGAGTATGTTGGAAACGCTCAACAGGTCAAGCAGCACCTGCGGTCAGACTGAATGTTTCAGGCTGAAGGGGTTTTCATTAGAATTGAGAATAAATTTGAAGTTTCAAGTTGACGGATGTAGGAGAGGCAGTGAGGACAAAAAATGGATGTGCGTGGATAATATACATTCGACGGGACCTCTGTCTGCTGTTTGGTGAACTGATTTATTTTGTTATTACAGATGGAGATCTGTTTGGAAGAAGCAGAGATCAAAGGCCTGCTGGTCACTTGGTCGTTCAAGGAGCCTCCTGCTCTGTCCCTCACGGTCACCCCTAAACTACAGAGAGGGGTAAGGGAATGCAAAAATAGTTTAATTTTACTTGATACTAGAATTGTAATCGAGTGATGATATGTGAATAGGGGAACAAGATTTACATTCAAAGGCGATTCCATTTGTTGACCTACGGGTCACCTGTCCTTGTGTGGAAGTCAGACAATTTCTGCAGTTTGTGATTTCATCCACGTGATGGTTGACCAGCACACAACGATCTGTGAAGTGTTCCAATCAGTCAAGAATGTTGAATTGTGACATGTACTGAAACGGAACAATGAACTTCCTACTTGGAACAGCATAACAGGACTCAATAGATAACATTTTTAGACAAACATAAAAAAGGTCAATAAATAGAAAAAATATATTAGTGCAATACAAAGCAAAAGCCTGAAGTCCCCAGTACAACCAAGACAGTTTGTAGTTTAGTGTTAAAGAAGGAACTGCACAGGCTGGAGAATCGAGGGTACACAAAAGGCTGGAGAAACTCAGCGGGTGCAGCAGCATCTAAGGACCCGTCTGAAGAAGGGTCTCGACCCGAAACGTCGCCTATCTCCTTCGTTCCTTAGATGCTGCTGCACCCGCTGAGTTTCTCCAGCCTTTTGTGTACCCCCAGTTTGTAGTTTAGTTGGCATTTGTAGTTTTCAGTAGCCTGGTGGTTGTTGGGAAGAAGGTGTTCCTGAACCAGGCTTTAAGACTCTTATACCTTCTTCCCGAGGCATGGTAACAGACTCCTGTAACTTCTTCCCGAGGCACAGGGAACAATGAAAACAGATTAGGAAAAGTGTATATTTATGTATCAATGTCTAAAGTGAGGAAGTATTAAATGGAAGTAATTACAGATGACAGAAAGCTTTCTGTTCTCCATGTGTTACTGGTCACAGGTCAATTTCCTGAGTATTTGAAACTGAATCCCCAGATCATTTGGGTTTTCTTTATGAAACAGCCTGTGCTTATTACTGTGTTAACAATCAGTTGGTACAACAGTGAATGGTGAAAGCTTTCCTGTTCTTTGGTTTTTAGCAGCAAATGTGTGCTTTAAAACTCTGTCCTGAAACCACATTTCTCCAATAAACCATCGCAAGTGTCTTTATACTTGGAAGAGCGCCAACCTAATCCAGATCACCACTCGTTCCACCTCATTGTAAGATAATGCTGGATACTGCTGAATCTTTATGTGTTTGTCCCCGAGGAGGATCTACTATCATCCGATACAATCATCGTACTTTTTTCAACCGCTTTTCTACCTGTAAATCTGGCACCATTAACTATATTCTGCATTCTGAATCTTTCCTATTGTACCTGAGTGTGGTTTGATTGTATTTATATTTCATATTGTCTGATTGGAGAGCATATGAAACAAAGCTTTTCATTGCACCTTGGCACACGTGACAATTTAAACCTCAACCTTGATCTTCAAGTTAGTGTTATTCTAACATTGCTATTTTTAAGGCATCACCATCAGTGGATCAATCTTCCAGTTGTTACCTTTCATAAAACAATGCATTGCAGTAATGCATGCATGGCATTCACAACATTTTGTAGCCAGGTGCAGTGTCGTGCAAGTTGGTATTACTTCAGAATATCTGCACATTTATGTGGGTCCATATCACCTGTGTGATTCCCTTTGTCAGATTGATGTTAGACTTCTCTTCAGCATTTGCTCAAAGCCAGCAGACCACACGTGGAGGAGACAGCTGTTACTTCTGTTGGATCTTTTGTGTTGTTGTCTGTGTTCTGTGTTCTTCTAGCAAGTCAATTCTGCAACACAACACACTGGCAGCTGCTGGATCTATTGACTTGTATTTTTGTCTGCACAGGGGAACGAGGGAAAAGCCGACATCTCCACCATCAAAGAATTGATTGAAGATACAATTGTCAGCACCAGTCCAGCCATGTTGATCAATCTCAAGGCACATGTAGGAAACACTGTGGTAGGTAACACAAGGATGACTTGTATAGGAAAACAAGAGTAAAGAATGTTTTATTGTCATGTGTCCCGGATAGAACAATGGCATTCTTACGCTGCAGCACAACAGAATATGTAAACACAGTACACTGTAAACAATATGATAAACACCCCCCTCTGTCACAGTATCGTACATAAGTGCTCCTAGGGTAGAGTTCTTTGCTTCTTTTTTAACCACAGGGGTGGCACAGCCGTAGAGCTGCTGCCTCACAGCGCCAGAGACCCGGGTTTGATCCTGACGTCCGGCGCTGTCTGTGCAGAGTTTGTACGTTCTCCCTATGACCGCATAGGTTTCCTCCGGGTGCTCTGTATCCCTCCCACATTCCAAACACATGCAGGTTTGTAGGTTGATTAGTTTCTGTAAATTGCCCCCAGTGTGTAGGACATGGAACTAGTGTACGGGTCAATGGTCATCGTGAACTTGGCGGGCCAAAGGGCCTATTTCCATTCTGTGTCTCTAAAATTTAAAAATATGCCAGAAGATAGCAGGATCATAGTTATTTCTGAAAGGCTTTTTTAGTTACGCAATGATAAACGTGGATATGGGGCGGGGGGGGGGCACGCAACAGGCAGAATTGCAATTGCTGGCTGTTGTACCACTCAGCCTCTACCCTGTTGAAGTCACTGGTCACCTAGTGTTGGAATCGGAGACTAGGTAGGTGCAAGAGTATTCAGTGAAGGTTGACAGCCCATGAAATGTGGAATATAATTTCTGTTCACCCCCTGTTTTCTCTTGTCAGCACTGTGTTACGAATTTTGCTGCCACCTCTGCTCTCACATCCATGGTTAATTGGCGGAAACGTTCCATGGTAGATACACAGTGGCACAGCAGTAGAGTTGCGCCAGAGACCCGGGTTCGATCCTGACGACGGGCGCTCTTTGTACGGAGTGTGTATGTTCTCCCTGCTCCCGCGTGGGTTTACTCTGGGTGACTTTAGTTCCTGCCACTTCCAAACTCCGTTTCCATCCACACTCCAAAGATGTGCAGGTCTGTAGGCTAATTGGCTTTGGTTAAGAATTGTACATTGCCCCAAGTGTGTAGGGCAGTACTAGTATACGGACGGGGTGGCCGCTGGTCAGCATGGACTCGGTGGGCCGAAGAGCCTGTTTCCATGATGTATCTAAAGTAAACATTAGCAGTTTGCTGGAAATCCAGAGATCTGGACTAATAATCAGAATGAGTTCCTGATCCACCGAGGCTGGGGTCCGCAATTGGAACCAATGGAAGCACAGATTTGTCCCAGTGGAATTCAGGCTAATCTGTCCAAGTAATAATTTCTTTATCTTCCATTCAGGTGCCAGGGGAGAAACTTGGTAAGACATCAGCTCCCCCATCTAAGGTCGCCCTTAATGCGGGGGGTAAGCTGGTGATCAGACAGCTGAAGGCAAACATCAGCAGAGTGGAAGAAGCGGGTAAGGCTTTTGGATTACATGTGAGGCTATTGATCCCCTAATTTGGTGATGCTCAGAATGCCCTTCAGTTATTGACAGAGAGATGATTATTTAGGTTCCTGCATTAGAAAGAGGTTCCGCACGTAAATCTGTGCTGATATATGTCAAGTCTCCTTCCATGTTCCATCTTCCTCCCCATTAAAGAACAACTTCATTTTCTTTTAAATGAATCTTAAGAATTCTGCTTTAACAATGGTTTGTGACAAATCTGATCCCTTTTGAGATTGTAGGTCCTCATTGTTCAGAAGATATCTCTCACGTCACCTTCTAGTCTGTACTGAAAGACTGCTTCAGCCCATGTTCATTCCTGATATTGTCCTACATTTTCTGTGCAGGAATATGGCACAAATGTGCAGTCTAATGGGCCTGTCCCACTTTACGAGCTATTTCAAGAGTTCTCCCGAGTTCCCCCTGATTCGAACTCGGAGAATGACGGTAATAGCCGCTCGTAGGTACTCGGGGCTCTCGTGGACATTTTTCAACATGTTGACAAATCTTCACGAGCTTACCGCGTTTCCCGAGTAACTGCCGTTAGTTAGCGTTACGAGCCGCTGAGAGACGTCCCCGAGCTCCAACGTAGCCGCTACGTACATTCTACGTGCTTACCACGAGTTTGATTTTTTTTTTAAACTCGGGAGAGCTCTTGGGTGAACTCGTACAGTGGGACAGGCCCTTTAGTATTCGCAGAAAGGTTCAGTGCCTTTGTAACATTTGGTGTCAAAGCTTAGGGAACAACACGTGGCTTTTTTAGTCGACATATTGTGCCCGTGGAGAAGGGCAGAACTGGGAAGAAAATAACATCAAAGATTCAATAGTCAAGAGTGTTTCATTGCGATATGTACTGACAACAGAATAAAATTCTGACTTGCAGCAGCTTAACAGTGCAGTAAACGCAATATACGCAGATAAATATAATATATTTTTAAATTCAAACAATTAATACCATAATACTGGTGCAGAAAAACAAATTTGTAGTGTAACCATAGACACAGTCCACAGATGTTCATAGTTGCTGGGATTTGTGTTATGTCGTGTTCAGGAGCCGGAAAGCCAGGTTGCTGGAAAGAAGCTATTCTTGAACCTGATTTCAGTCCCCTGTATTTTCTTCCCAATGGTAGGAGGAAAATGAGTGCGGTCAGGGTGGGGAGAGACTTTGATGACATTGGCTGGCTTTTTGAGGTAGTGCCTGCAATAAATCCTTTCTTCAAATGGAGAAATATTACTCACAAATGTCACACTGGATGAGGGGCAATGTACGCATCACCCACTTTCCCCTTATTTATAGTCTCAGACATTCGGTTCAAGGTATCCTGTAAATAACAAGCCAAACCTTTCCCTGTCAGAAGCGGAGAAGATGGGAGGAGGTTATCCATCGATTGTTGGCTGCAAAGTAGTTGTAGAAGAAAATGAGATGGGAAATTGTAATGGACCTTAAATCTGCCAGCCGGAGATTATAAAAGCTTTATTGACGATTGCCTTTGCATCCTTGACAGAGGACAAATTGTTTCACATTAAATCAAATACTGCACCAAATCAAATTTTGCAGTCAACGGAAGTATTTTCTGGACACAAGGTGCCACCAACAGTATTGAATGATTTTGCAGTCTTAATTAGAGAAAGGCATCATCTCCAACATTGCAGCATTGAAATGTCGGTGCAGATTATGTCATCGTATCACAGAGTCTTACAGCGTGGAAACAGGCCCTTCAGCCCAAATTTGTCCACTCTAGCATTTGGCTCCTATCGCTCTAAACCTGTCCTATCCATGTACCTGTCTAAATGTTTCTTAAACTAGCGATAGTACCTGCTTCCACTACCCCCCCCCCCTCCGCCTGCTGATTCCATACACCTACCACCCTTTGTGTGAAAAAGTTATCCCGCAGGTTCTTATTAAATCTCCCCCCCCCCCCCATCACCTTAAACCTATGTTCTCTGGTTCTCTGTGTACATCTGGCAGTGGGACTTTAACCACCAATCCTCTAATTCGGGGAGCACTGAGAAATGCCAAACATCTTGACTGTCGTGAGAACATCGCTGCCGTCATGGATTAAAGCTGTACGATCTTGCTGTGTGACCTGATGTTTTTATCTCGTGACTTGCAGGTTGTGGAGAGTTGTGTTGTGTGCTGGAACTTGACAGCCCCTCACAGATGAAACGAACAAGATCTGTGATGCCCAAGTCCCAGAGCCCAAGCTCTGTTCTGAAGTGGAACGATGAAGTAATCTTGTGAGCATCTTTATATGGTTCATCGCGTATACCTTACCTCAAGATAAGGAATCTTAAGAGATGAAATATTTCCAGAATCTAGCCACATGAAGATCATCATAGGACAGAGATAGATTTAAGTGCAGATTCCACGTATCGACCACAGGATAAGTTGACAGTTTAAGAATCCTGAAATATTCTGCTGCTTTGACGAGTGGATCGTTATGTTCTAACTGTTGGTCAAATTGACGAGTATCTAATCAACAAAAGTAGACACAAAATGCTGGAGTAACTCAGCGGGTCAGGCAACATCTCGAGAGAAGGAATGAGTGATGTTTCGGGTCAAGGCCCTTCTTCAGACTGATGTCAGGGGAGTGGGCGGGACTGAGATAGAATGTAGTCGGAGGCAGTGAGACTAGTGGGAGAACTGGGAAGGGGAAGGGATGGAGAGAGAGGGAAAGTAAGGGTTATTTGAAGTTAGAGAAGTCAATGTTCCTGCTGCTGGGGTGTAAGCTACCCAAGCGAAAATATGAGGTGCTGTTCCTCCAATTTGCGCTGGGCCTCACTCTGACAATGGAGGAGGCCCGGGACAGAAAGGTCTGATTGGGAATGGGAGGGGGAGATAAAGTGCTGAGAAACAGGGAGATCAGGTAGGTTTAGGCGGACTGAGCGGAGGTGTTCAGCGAAACGCTCGCTGAGCCTACGCTTGGTCAAGCCAATATACAGGAGTTGACACCTGGAACAGGGGATACAATAGATGAGGTGCAAGTGAACCTCTCCCTCACCTGAAAGGACTGTCATGGTCCTTGGATGGAGTCAAGGGGGGAGGTAAAGGGACAGGTGTTGCATCTCCTGCGGTTGCAGGGGAAAGTACCTGGGGAGGGGGTGGTTTGGGTGGGAAGGGACGAGTTGACCAGGGAGTTGCGGAAAAGTGGAGTCAGCGTAGATGGCACACAAAGAGGCCATCCATCTGGTTTGAAAGATGTGCCTAATTGTTCCTGCCCAGTCTGGGCTTCTTTCTGCTGCACGATTGCCTGGCTTTAAGCATGTCACTGTTGTGTCTTAAGTAACATGATGTGTTTTGTGTTCCTCGCTAGTGAGTTGGGAGCAGGAAGCAAGGAAATGAAAGTGAAAGTCCTAGAAAAGTCTGAACAAAGTGAGAGTAAGTATCTATTCAAAGCAAGAAGATCCTCATTAACAACAAATGTTGAGAGAGCAAGGGCGCCGTTTACCGATCTAATTTCTCACAGAACCTGCACGCTCACTATTTTCCAGATGTGCTATTGGGACAGAGTGTGATCCCACTGGATCTATCACAGAGATCACCATCTGGATGCCAGAGCTTTCCATTAGCAGCCTCTCCAGAAACGTCGAACACTTCTGCTGGATCAGTCTCGCTGGAGGTAGTCTTACTCTCCTACTTTTCATCTTTATTAGTTGCTTTTGTTTTCCTCGTCTCAGGTCATTGTTGGCCTGTGCTGTTGCCTGCGTGATTGTTCCTCCTTTAGTGAGAAGGCGGTGACATGTTCTCGAGCCAGTGGGTACTTAAATCGAAGCATCCAGTTTCCCGTTCATTCTGTTGTTGGCATGAATTTGCGAATTGGTTACCGTAACACGAATGCAACAAATACCTTCCAGCTGCATCCTCCTCTCAGCAATGATAAAACGTGAAACTGAAAACAATAACTTTGAAAGGCTTGAGGTAAAAATTATCCTCCAGTCTCTTCTGCCAATTCGGAAATATCTTTTATATTTAGTATTTTTTTAAAAACAAAGGTGATTTTCTATCCCTCTGACTTGTACGAGTGAACACTTAACACCCGAGGGCCTGGCGGATTCACATTCAAATCCTGGTCTCAAACAATTGTGAAAGCAAGATACTGTTGATTCTGGAAATCTGAAATTAAAACACCTCATAAAGATAGCGGAGTCAGGGGATATGGGGAGAAGGCAGGAACGGGGTACTGATTGTGGATGATCAGCCATGATCACATTGAATGGCGGTGATGGCTCGAGGGGCCGAATGGCCTGCTCCTGCACCTATTGTCTATTGTCTATAATGAATGTTGGAAGAGTACAGCGGGTGTAGAGATGGGCGAGGAAGTAGAGATGACTCGTATAGTATACAAATATACCAAGCTGTGAGAAAGTATAGTGGAAATTATCTATCTGAGGAGGGACTGGCATAGTACTATTTTTTCCAAGGGGCGAAGTCCCGAGGAAAAAATGGTAACTATTGACAGTCCCTCCGAAGATAGATAATTTCCACTATACTTTTGAACTAAAAGCTTGGTATATTTGTTTTATATCCCTTCATAACATAATGTACAGTCTTGCTCAGCATTGTCGTCTGTGCGTTCGTGGTTCGAATTGAAGCAAATTTCGTGACTGAGTTTTGAGCATGCGCAGTTTTACCAAGGAAGAAATTAGTAAAAATCGGAGCATGCGCAGCTGAATACTCCCATAGAAGGGGGGAGGGAGACACCAGGAATAGCACTGAAATCATAATCGGATTTCAGTGCGGGCTATTCCTGGTGTGCATTATTTATTTAAATTTATTTCATCGATCTCGCACTGCTACCGATTGACCAATCGTTATTGACCGCAGTTTCTAGAATACTCATACCAAGAATATTGCCCGCCGGAAACTGCCCGTTTTTACCTGAAGGGATATAATATTAAATATTCAACGTTTCATTTCACAGCTGATTTACATGGAGCGCACAGATGTCAAGACGGCCCAGTCACAGGTCCCACTGCGGACTACTGTCACCCCAACGAAAAAAATTGAAATGGAACGAACCGTAATGCCGGACGGAACTATAGTGACAACAGTGACAACTATCCAATCCAGGCCTAAGTTCGACAGCAAAACAGGTGAGGCTCCAGTTTATAACTCTGCTTACTCATCTTGATGCTGTACGATCAGCTCATCTTGTTTGGCAGTCCCTTTCTGGAGACAGTTGATTGAATATGCATTTTCTTTCTGGTATTCTTATTTACTTCTATATATAGGAGTCTATTTAATGTTTGACGCCATTAAGATGCACTGCACCTCTGGAAGCCTCCATCACCTACTCAAACATGGCTGCCGCTATATATTCAGAGCTGTTCAACTACAAAGTTGGCGCGACACGGTGGTGTGGCGGTAGAGCTGCTGCCTTACAGCGTAAGGGATCCGGGTTTGATCCTGACTGCGGGTGCTGTCTGTACAGAGTTTATACGTTCTCCCCATGACCTGCGTTGGGGTTTCTCCGGTTTCCTCCCGCACTCCATAGACGTACAGGTTTGTAGGTTAATTGGCTTGGTATAATAATAAAATTGTCTCTCGTGTAGGGTAGTGCACGTGTGCGGGGATCGCTGGTCCATGTGGACTCGTTGGCCAGTTTCCACGCCGCATCTCTAAACTAAGCTAAGCTAAAGGTCTGAAAACGTATGTGTTTGTTGATTTCAGATTCTCCCACAAGGTCACCCTCCAAGGTGGAAGTAACGGAGAAGAGATCCATCAAGCTGGATGATAGCCCAGTCAGCCAACTTCCCAACAACGGTAAACTGTGCTCCTCTGGGGATGTGCTGATTTCTGGCATGCTGCTCCTTTTCAAAGCCTCTGGGACTGTGGCCCCTTTTGAGCCGACGAGGATCATTCTGACCTAGACAAAATGAGCAGTGTTGGGTCCACCTCCTAAAAGATGTTAATTTATTTCAAAGAGAAATGAAACTTGGGAAACAGTGCATTCTGGGCTACGATCCAATTGTGCTGACTTTGGAATAAATTACCAAACACTTTATCAAAAAAAACCAACTGTACGTGCTGTAAACAAAACGATAAAATGCTGGAAAGTCTCATGCCAGGCAGCATCTGAGGGGAGTTTAGTTATCAAAGTGATGATCGTACATCAGTTTAAAACGTTGACTGTGACTCTCTCCACAGAGGTTTTGGATTCTGAATATTTCCAGCATTTTTCTTTGTGCTGTAAATGTTTCATTAAACCTCTACGTTATTTTCTTTCTGAAATCCTCTGGATCCCAACGGCTTGTAAATGGGATTAGTGTAGATGGGTAATTTAGGGTCAGTAACGATATGATGAACCAGAGGGTGTGAATCTGTGCGCTATGACTCTCTAACATTCCCAGCCACAAGCAAAGATCCTACAGCGAGCAAGACGGTCCACTCGATGAAAAAGACGTAGTGCGGTCATGGGCAGATTCATGGGTAATTTTCGGCCCCATTTCTGTAACCGGCTTCCGTCTCCGCACCAAAGATCCCGTAGGATACTAGTGCGGAGACGGAAGCCGGTTACGGAAACATCCTTGTAAAAATAAAAGTTATTTGGTAAAAATCTTCTCATTTTCAGAATTTAAATTTATTAACGCAAACTGTTCCCCCGCAACGTTGATTATACTGCGGGTCGGGTCGGGTCCGGTTACGGAAATGGATGAAAAAAAGGCCCACGTTCCGCTCCGTTGCGTACTACACGTAGCCCATTGCATTTAGCAGGAGTGGTCTATCTTGCTCCGCTATAGGATCTTTGGCCACAAGGACAGGAGATCATTGCCCTTCTTGCTCCATCAGAAAGAGTCATTGTTCATCTCTGGCTTGGTGAATCCACCTGGTGAATATCTCCATGTTTGATCTGAAACCAACAGCATGTTAATGTTACAGCACATTTAGAAGAAGTCTGTTTGATCTCAGCGACAAGGCGCTGGGTTAGGGAAGCAACTGCCAGTGAACACATATCCTACCTTTTGGTGAAGTGAAGCATTTCTGATGATGCGTCTCTTAGTGATATTTATGCCAGCTGGCATTTATTGGCAAACCATGCACAGCGATAATGGAGTTTCTGTTGAACTCTACATAGACACGGAGTCAACGCTTGCAATGTGAACGGTGATCTCACTCAGAATCTACAAGCATTGTCTCCCTCTGTCTCTCTGCTCCCCTTTGTGCGTGTATGTGTGTGTTCGTTCATACATGCGTGCCGATGTGTATCTCCATTTATCTAATCCGCTCTGTCCTTCCCCCATCCATTTTTTTTTTCCTTCTCCTCTAAACCTCTCCTCCAAATTGTCTGTCGACCTATCCCCCAGCCCGTTTCTCTGTCCCAGTCCATTTCTCATCCTCCCACATGCTTCCATGTTAACAATAACCTTGTATGTTTGGAAAAACAGGGGGAAACCAGCTTGCTAATGGTCTGGATCCAGTCGTACAGACAGCGATACAGCAACTGACAGAATCTGCTAACAAGCCGAGCAAAAAGACACCCACCAAACGCAGCACGCTGATCATATCAGGAATCTCAAAGGTAACCTTTCTCCACTCATGAGGAAGCTTGAACTAGGTTTCAGCGTTTTGTGGGATTATTAATTTTACTTAGTCCCTTTAACTTCCCGTCAGATACGGCCTAACTGCACTTTAAGAGGCTGCAATGCAATTGGAAGCTATAGACAAACACATGGCCAAATGACCAAAAGTCAAAATCTCAGACTGCACTTTTGCTTAATCTTTACATAAATCAGTTGCTCATTTTAACGTACTTTAGTTTAGAGATACAGCGCGGAAACAGGCCCTTCGACCCACAGAGTCCGCGCCGACCAGCGATCCCCGCACGTTAACACTGTCCTACACACAAGGGTCAATTTACACGATCACCAAGCCAATTAACTTAAATACCTGTATGTCTTTGGAATGTGGGAGGAAACCGAAGATTTCGGAGAAAACCCACGCAGGTCACGGGGAGAACGTACAAACTCCGTACAGACAGCACCCGTAGTCAGGATCGAACCCGGGTCTTCAAGAGAGTTGGAAGATTGTTCTTGCATCTACTGGGTGAAAATGAAAACGGGAAGGTAGAGAGCGTGCACTATCTTGCTTGGCCATGCCATAGCAAACTTTAGCCTCAATTTTAATAAGATCTGGGGAAATCAGTTTGTTTTTAAATGAATCTTCTCAGCTTCTCTCTCCATTTCAACAAAAACCTACCTTTTTGATCAAACCTAACCTGTCCTAAAATATCCTTGTTGAGCTTGTTGTCAATGTGTATATGTACTGTAATGAGCTTGTAACATTAAGGTTCTATATATGTACAAGTCATGTGTACATACTGAGAGTTTACTGATAGATTCATCAGGTACCTATATTCCATTTACACGGCGTTGTTTCATCATTTGCTTCAAGGTACCTAAAAGTAGCCATTGACAGGTGTTGGATGCCTGGAACACACTGCCGGGGGTGGTGGTGAAGGCAACTATTATGGTGTAATTTAAGAGAGATTTAGATAACCACATGGATATGCTGGGGACAGAAGGATCTGGATCATGTGCAGGCAGATTAGATTAGTTTATTTGGGTTAGCACAGTCAATGTGGGCCGAAGGGCCTATTCCCGTGCTCTACTGTTCTATGTCTGCATGGGTTCATTAACACTGTAAACCATTCCAAGGCTTCTCAGAAAATGATCAAACAAAATGTGACACCAAGCTTCAAGGAGGAAAAAGAGAGCCAGAGTGATTTGGGGAGGATTTTTCGGAGCAGTTTGAAATATGACCATCAGTAGCAGGTAGATTAACCTGTTCACTGCCAAGATTTTTTTTCATTTGTATACTGTGACCCTCGGGGATGGCAGTGAATGGGTTAAAAATGGAGTTCTACGAGAAGCTAAAATTGGAGGAATAGAGATATCAGAGAGCATTTTAGATTCAGAGAAAGCTGCAGAGAGGAGGAGGGCTGACATAATGGTGACAGGGATTGTCTGCTCTACATATACAGGTACAAGGTGATGTCCTCTCTTTCACTCCGATCTAGTCCCCCATTGATCAGGACGAAATGGCTCTCTCTGTGGGTTACGCAGCTGCGATGGATGCCTCGCTGCAGTCTGAGGCGGGGTTGCCTGCCCTGCCCCACTGCAGCACTCAGACTGCACTGGAGTCGCCCAAGTCCACGGATCCTCCGTCGAACCAGCGGCAGCCGGTCAGCCAGGAAGCGGACGAGGCCATTGCATCCGACATTTCCGAGCGACCGTCGGTGGATGATGTCGAATCTGAAACGGGGTCAACAGGAGCACTTGAAACCAGAAGCCTGAAGGATCACAAAGGTAAACTGAAAGGGAGTCAATCGTGACATTCTTTAGGGCTCTCCGTCTCCTCTCCACTCTGAAAATCCTCCATGCAAGTTATATTAAATGCTCAATACTGTGGAGCAAAATGGTAGCGACTGATCTCAGGTTTCTCCACTCATTGTTTCCAGTTGGTGATCTTCCTTGCTGGAGTATAATTTAGTTGCTTGTGGCAGTCTCCTACTTCAATGAAGTGCTCCTTCACACGTCAGCGTCATGGGGGTCAGCAACTAGTCAATGACATAAAAGATCGATCTTATCCACCCTCATGCATGCTCCAGGAGTCACGGGAAAATAAGTGGGAAAAACTGGATGCTTTTCCGCCCCCACCCCAACTCCCAAACAGCCGAAAGCTAGATGGCGCTGAGCCCAATTGCAGCTTGCCGTTTGCTCAGCTGATTGAGATGTATGAACGCACCAGAGACCCAAGTCTGGGATTTTTCTGCACTCTGTAGTTCATGGCCGCACCCGAGGTACGTTTGTATGCTGAGGCAGAAGTGCCATTGAGGCCTTGGTTTCCATTCAACTTCATAAGATCCCTGGGCCTCATCCGATCTAACGAAACAACCTGCAGAGGTTGAATTCCCTGTTCCTTTTGCCACCTTTTGTGATCGTACAAGTGATAAGATTAGATGGTTAGTAATTATATCATTGTTCGGGGTTGCAATAGATGTGCTGCTCCTGACCAAAGTCATCTGAAGTGCCCTGATGGGCATGTTTTGATATTAAGAAATGAGTATGGTATTGTTCTTGTCTTTATAGGGCACAGGGCATTGAGCTATTAATTACATTGCGTTCAAGCCCAAAATCTTTCATCCTAGCAAAACATTCACATGCATAGATTTTTGCCTGGAACCCAAAGCAAAATATTACAGATGCTGTAAATGGAAAATAAAATCAGGAGGTCCAGAAAACATATGGGGAACAAGAGGCAGGGTCAGAATTCTAGGTCATTTAACTATTTTCAGAACTGTTAGACCACCATCCACGTGAATGTTCTTTATATCTTAGTGTATCTTTCCTCCATTCTTGTATGAATGACCCTTGCTGCTTCTGCCCAGGTTATTCTCCGTTTTCTCTTCCTTTCCCCTGTAGTTGGCTTTCTCCGAAGTGGAACGAAGCTCTTGTTCAGGAGGAAACACAAGCAGAAGGAGCCGGGTTTCAGCCACTCGCACGACGACCTGTCCCACGTCAGTGACAGCCCTTCATCCACGCGGAAGAAGTCAGGAAGCTTCTCTCGGAAGCTCATCAAACGTTTCTCCTTCAAGTCCAAGTCCAAGTCCAAGTCAAAGGCTAACACCAACGGTAATACCGGGGCCACGGGGAACTGAATGCATTAGGATACCCAGACAGCATTGTTGGATTAGATACCTGGTGGGTCAACTATCTGGGGATAGGACAACAAGGGGCAAAGCACGAGGAGCCCCACCACGATTGTTGTAGTAACTTCTGCCCTGGGTTTCTTTTCGGTGACTTTCTTTGATGGTTGGAGTGGTGCCATCATTCATCAGCCGGCTCTTGTGAAAGCCACAGTGCGGGAAACTTTCTCCCAAGTCTGATCATGTGTTGATGGCAAAAAAAGAAAAACGGACCTTTCGACAGCCTGAAGCCAAGGAAATCCTTGAGTCAAGGACTAAGATGCAAAGGCCTTTGTTTGGTGACACTGGTTTTGAATGTAAACTATCAACCTGACTTAACCTTCCCCAATTTTATTTATTGAAAGTCTATAACATTGCCAGGTTTTTGGCAGCTGTACAAGATGTTTTAATAGAAATACTGTTGTAATGTTTTAATTGGGAGGAATTAACTGTCATTGATTGCTGCCTATTCTTGCATTTACTGATTTGTATCTTATTGTTGTTTTGAAAATATAAACAAATAGATAAATTTTAATTCTTTCTCCATTTGAAAAGAAAGGGAAACCACCTTGAAATAATGTCATTGTGCTCTTTGGACCCTGAATGGCACCCAAAACAATGGTAAATCAATGAGGGGCCGATTGTGGTTTCTGTGGGTGACGGAGATGATGCTGGCCAGTTGCAATTGTCGCACTTTTTGTATTCGCCGATCTTTTGGCAGATTGCATCCAGTTTTTTTTTTTTTCCTTGCAAGCTGTGACGTTGAACCTAATTCCAGTCAAAGTCCAGTGAAGGTACGGAGAAGATTTGTGAGACCAGGAACAAGATGTAGGTTTGCGGTGACGGGGAAAGACTTGGCAAACTGACATTTTTGGAGCAGAGGTAGAGTGAAAGGTTTAAGAGTTGCCCAAAATGTTGGTGGCATTTGGGCACAAATAAATGGTGGGAAATTTCCGATGGTAGAAGCTTTTAGAGATTTTATTTGATGCAGCGAGTTATTTGATGTACAAATGCTCAGTCTAAAAAAGAGAGTAGAAATGAATTCAATAGCAAGTCCCAAAGAGGAAATGGAGAAATACTGGAAGGGGAGAATATTTGCAGGGATACGGGGGGAGAGCAGAGAAGTGCGACTATTTGGATCTCGCTTTCAAACAGTGGCATAGGCACAATGAGCTTCGATGTCTTCCTTAATATATCATGCTTTGATTCTACGAATGTCGCATCACCTCAATTGGATCCAGAGACTACAGCTTGAATGAGCATCCTTAGAAATTGTTTCAAAACACTCCACAGATCAGGGAACATTAGAAGAGAGCAAAACAGGGTTATTATTTCAGGCTGATGAAGTCGGGTTCATTACAAGCAGTTAGTTTAGTTTAGTAATACAGCATAGAAAAGGACCTCAGTCCACCGACCTGTTCACACTAGTCCCATGCTATCCCATTTACCTGTCCACTCCCACTCCCAACACATTTGGGGTAAATGTTTATGAAACAGAGGCCAATTAATTTACACATCCGCACGTCTTTTGGATGTGGGAGGAAACCAGAGCGCCCGGAGGAAACCCGTGGGGTCACAGGGAGAAGTCACACAGTCAGCACCCGAGATCAGGATCGAACCCGGGTCTTCAGGGCTGTGAGGCAGCAGCTCCACCAGCGGTGACACTGTGCTATTTGGTGAAATGCCCTTGCCCTGAAAGATGAACTGTTACCCTCTCCAAAGATGCTTTATGACCTGTAGTGCTTTTTGTGTATTTTGAGATGTTATATTAGATTTCTGGCAGTCATCGGTATTTTAGTGTTTGTCAAAGAAAATCGTGCACAGGGCAGACATTTGGACTGGAATTGAGCATGAAGGTAATATTTATCGCAGGTGAAAGGATTGATGCAAGACCTCCCTAACCCTTATCGCGTATATCCAGAGGGAGCATAGCCTTTGACTTAGCCACAATGGAATAGTTAGTACGGTGCCTGAGGCTTGTTCATGATACACATTGTATAGATATATTTATATATATATATATGTGTGTGTGTATATATATATATATATATATATATATATATATATATATATATGTATATATGTGTGTGTATATATATATATATATACACATATATATAGATATAGATTTATGTTAGTGCAAGGTCTAACCTGCAGTGGTGAGACTGCCTACAACAAATGCTTTGTGCCCAGTTCTTGAAGCACATTGGTTTTCTGAACTAGATTCCCACCCACAATGTTTTAGTTTTAGATTTTGCTCCATAATGGGTAAATACTGAGGCATCTCAGTTACCATATTGAGGAAGGTGGACAAAAGTGCTGGGGAAACTCAGCGGGTGCAGCAGCATCTATGGAGCGAAGGAGTTAGGCGACCTTTCAGGCCAAAATCCTTCTTCAGACTGATCTTGTTTGACCATATCTTGTCAGACCATATTGAGGAGATGGGTGACTGTTCCGATACTTCCCGCAGGTGGCTCCTTGGGAGATACACATGTAAAAAGCTTTGTACCATTAATCACCTCTTTTTTTGGGGCTGGGGGGAAAGGCGGTGAATGAATATAATGATGATGCGACTTTGTTGTAGCTTCTCCAGTCATTTCGTAGCGCAGGTGACGATTTGGAAATAACTAACAGCCATTTGGCTCCCATTTCTTGAAGAGGGCGAGACAATGGGACGGGCTCTGTGCTGAAATTAGTTTTTGCTGAGAGTGAAAAATAATTTTTAAAAAACCTTAAAAACCTCAATAATTAATCCTCTGAGAGACGTGGGAAGATAAAGACAGTGGATGTTTTATTTGCCTCTGAAGAATAACCAGTTAGCTGGCTCAAAGCCTGAACTGCCGAGCCAGTGAAGATGCTACTGGTTAGCAAAGTGGTACAAGCTGTTATGATGGGGGCTGGTTCAACCCTAGGTAACAAATACCATTTAAAGAGGGATCTGTAGGTACTATCCCATAAATTACTATGGGCTGCACTGTCCTGAATGCTACTTTAAATCCAAACTCAAAAGAGTGTACACATTTCCTTAAATTCCTTGGAAATAAATATTGATTTAAAAAAACATATTGTTCACACTGGCAACTGCATGTTTTAATAAAGATTTTGATTGTGTTTTTTTAATGTGTATATTTACAATTTGCATAAAGCTGGCTTGGCTCCATCCTGGAAAAAAGCAACTCTCCCCGACTGACATTCCATTCATCGCCCTCTGGTCCACCATGGCGCTGATGTATCACCTAGGCAATGTTTCTTCTTCAGGCTGTATTTCCCAATCCCACCATCTCTCCACTCAGAAAGACCATAGTAGGAAGCACATGGGAACCAAACTGCCTGGTTTGGAAATAAACTGCTCTTCTTTCAATCAAAAATGCTGAAACTCCCAATCTAACATCACGCCGTACAAAGGGAACTGCAACAAACTGGGCAGCTCAACTCTTTTTTGAAGGCACTTAGGAATGACAAGAACACAAAAATTTGGGAATTACCAGAGCAGGCCATTTAATCCCTCAATAAATAATGCCAGGTGCTGGAGTAACTCAGCAGGTCAGGCAACATCTGTGAAGAACATGGATTGGTGATGTTTCAGACTTTGGCTCTAAAGAAGGATCTCAACCTGATACGTCAGGTTCTATGGATGCTTTCAAGAGAGAGCTAGATAGGGCTCTTAAAAATAGTGGAGTCAGGGGATATGGGGAGAAGGCAGGAACGGGGTACTGATTGGGGATGATCAGCCATGATCACATTGAATGGCGGTGCTGTCTCGAAGGGCCGAATGGCCTACTCCTGCATCTATTGTTTATTGTCTATTGTCACCTTTCCATCTTCTCCAGATATGCTGCCTTACCCACTGAGTTACTCGAGTACTTTGTGTCGTTTTTTTTTGTACACCGGCATCTGCATTTCCTTGTTTCTGCAGTTTCCAATAAGATTGTGGCTGACCTAATGAGGTGCTGATTTTGGAATGGTGCCTACATTAGGGTTGTGAATAGAGAGCGAAACATTCATTTTCAACCTGTTACTTGCTATTTCCTTTTTTTTCTTTTTTTAAATTGCAAAATATACTTTATTCAAATGATAAATATATACAATACATGAACCTTGCGGAAAATCCATCCGACATTTTTGGAGGCTGTACAAATTGATGAATACAGTTTAGACATTTTCTTTTCCCCAAATTTCCACAAATCAGTCCCCCTTTCGTGCCACTCACGTGCCACAATGGCGTGGGATACCTTCCCTTATATTGAGGGGCGTCTCCACCATACCGTGCCCCCCATGTCCAGCAGCGGAAGGGCGTTAGACTGTGGCCCTCCCCCACCGAGCCTTGCCGTTGGCTGCACCGAGCTTCAGTGCGTCCCTCAGCACGTACTCCTGCAGTCTGCAGCGGGCCAGTCGGCAACATTCCCCGACGGACATCTCGCTCTGCTGGGTGGTGAACAACGCTCGGGCAGACCAAAGGGCGTCTTTTACCGAGTTGATGACCCTCCAGCAGCACTCGATGTCAGCCTCTGAATGTGTCCCTGGGAACAGTCCATAAATCACCGAGTCCTCTGTGACGGAGCTGTTCGGGATAAAGAGTACCAGGGACCCTTGCATTTTTCTCCAGACTCTTTTAGCAAACCCACACTCTGTAAAGAGGTGGGCAACCGTCTCCTCTCCATAGCAGCCGTCCCGAGGGCAGCATGCACTGGCAGTGAGGTTCCGACGGTGCAGGAAGGATCTGACTGGGAGGGCTCCCCTCACCGCCAGCCAAGCCAGGTCTTCGTGCTTGTTGGTGAGTTCTGGCGATGAGGCATTTTGCCAGACAAGCTGGGCAGTCTGCTCAGGGAACCGGGTCCATAGAGTCCTTTCCCTGCAGTGCCTGCAGGACATTCTGTGCTGACCACTGCCCAATGGACATGTGGTCAAAGGTGTTGGTCCGGAAGAACCCTTCCACAGACGACAGATGGGGCGGCAATGTCCAGCTGACTGGCACATTGCGTGGCACATGCGCCAGCCTCATCCTTCGCAACACCGGGGACAGGTAGAACCTCAGCAGGTAGTGACACTTGGTGCCCACGTGCCTTGGCTCTACACTCCGCCTGATGCAGCCACACACGAAGGTGGCCATCAGAATGAGGGCGACGTTGGGCACGCTTTTAACCCCCATTGTCTGCTGACTTGTACATTGTGGCCCGTCGCACCCGGTCCATCCTCGACCCCCAGATGAACTGGAAGACGGCCTCGGGTGATCCCTGTGGCGTAGGAGGGAGGGACAGGCCACACTTGTGCCAAATACAGCAGCCCCGAGAGCACCTCACACCTGATGACCAAACTCTTTCCCGTTATGGAGAGGGAGCGTTGCCTCCACAGCTCCAGCTTCCTCCCCACCCTGGCTATCCGCTCCAGCCAATTTTTGTTACATGCCTCAGCCCCCCCCGAACCAGATCCCCAGCACCTTCAAGAAGGTCAGGCGTGATGGTGAAGGGGACGGAAGATCTGTCAGGCCAGTTGCCAAAGAGCATGGCCTCGCTCTTCCTGCGGTTCACCCTGGCTCCCGTGGCCGACTCAAACTGGTCGCAGATACTAATCAGTCTGCGAACCGACCCTGGATCCGAGCAGAAGACAGCGACATCGTCCATATGTCCCAGGGAGGTCTTTACTTGAATTGCCCCCACTGCCTGGCAATGTCACTCCTCTTATGCTCGCATCCTTCCTGATGGATTTCAGCAAAGGGTTCAATACAGCAGACAAACAAGACAGGAGAGAGAGGGCAACCCTGCCTGACTCCAGACCTTACAGAGAAACTGTCTGATTCCCACCCATTGATTTGGACTGCACTACGGATGTTGGTGTAGAGCAGTTTGATCCAATTCCTGATTCCCTCCCCAAAACCCATTTTGGAGAGCACGTCCCTCATGTACGTGTGCGAAATCCTGTCGAAGGCCTTCTCCTGGTCCAAGCTGACTAGGCAGGCATCCACCCGTCTGGCCTGCACGTAGGCGATGGTATCTCTCAGCAACGCTAGGCTGTCTGAGATTTTCCTGCCAGGTACAGCACAGGTTTGGTCCGGGTGGATCACCTGTCCCAGAGCAGACTTGACCCGGTTGGCGAAGGCCTTAGACAGGATCTTGTAGTCTACATTCAAGAGTGTTATGGGTCTCCAATTCTTTATATCCTTCATCTCCCCCTTCTGCTTGTAGATTAGGGTGATGTTGCCCTTCCGCATGGAGTCTGACATGCTACCAGAAGCATGTCGTTGTACACATCTAGCAGGTCCGGGCCCATCCAGTCCCACAGAGCCAAATACAACTCGGCAGTTAGCCATCGCTTCCGGGAGTTTTATTTGAGTCAAAGGAACGGATGGAGCCAGTCAGCTCCTCTAGGGTCAGTGGTTGGTCCAGACTCTCCCGCTTGCTGTCCTCCAAGACCTCCGTGATCGAGGACAGGAAGTTCTGGGAGGAGGTGCTGTCTGTGGTCTTTTGGTCATACAAATCTGTGTAAAAGGATTTGCAAATCCTCAGCATGTCTGTCTGTGAGGATGCTACCGTGCCGTCCTCCTCCCTAAGGCTGTTCATCACAGAGCTCCCCCTGTGAACCTTATGGAAGAAGAAACGTGAGCACGTCTCATCCTGCTCCACATGGCGGACCCTAGATCGGAAGATGATCTTGGAGGATTCAGAGGTAAAGAGCCGAGCTTGCCGGTCCTTCAACTCTCTAAGTTCCTCCCTCACATCCACCCCGCTCGACTGCAGAAGGAGCAGTTGTTGCAAATCTGTCTGGAGTTGGCACAATTCCCTCTGTCTTGCTCTCTGAACCCCTTTAATTATGAAGAACCTCTTAATGTTCTCCTTGGTTGCTTCCCACCAGAGTGTGGGGGAGTCAAAGAGGGGCCTCACCGTTCTCCAACATGCGTAGTCCCTCTTTAGCTCCTTGACATTCTCTGGGGTCAACAGCTTCATGTTTAACTTCCACGTCCCTCTGCCTGCCTTCTGGTCCTCCTGTAGGCGACAGGAAGCCTGAAGGAGGCAGTGGTCGGAGAAGAACACTGGCGTGAGGTCAGTGTGTCTCACCATGACGGCCTTTGTTGTGAAGACAAAGTCTATCCGAGATCGGGCTAAACTGTCCGATCGCGACCAAGTGAACTGCGGCTGGGACCCGCCTGCAGGGTCGCTGAAGGCGTCACGCAGCTTTGCGTCCACCATTTTACCATCTCCATCAGGAGCTTGGACGTGCTGTCCAGTCTGCTGTCGGCACTGCCGGATCGTCCAGCCGCATCAATGATGCAGTTGAAGTCACCGGCCAACGAGCTGCCGGGACGTGGCCAGCAGCACTGGGAGCTGCTGGAGAACGGCCAGCCGCTCGCTCTGCGTGGGTGAGGCATACACATTTATCAGCCGGAGCGGAGAGCCACGGTACATAACGTCCACCACGAGGAGACGCCCTCCAACCACTTCCTGACCTCAGTGATGGCGAAGTTCCCTCCCCGCAGCTAAATCCCCAGGCCGGAAGCACGACAGTCGTTCCCCCCGCCCACACCGACAGTCCGTGGGGCCACCATCGCGACCACCTCCGATAGCAGCGGAGGTGTGGCAGCCCGCACTCCTGAAGAAAAGTCACATCTGCCTTGACCTTGGCCAGGTACTGTAAGGCATTAACACATCGCGCAGTGCTCTTTATACTGTGCACGTTTAAAGATGCCAGTTTGAGCTCCATTGTCTTTAGAGTCACTGACCATTTCCGTGTCCCCTCATTCCCACCGCTTCGGTGAATTGCCTCAGCTTTCCTGGGCTCAGGAATCCAGCGGTGAGGTGGGTTTCAGGTGGCGTAACCAAAGGTGTCGTTGGGGGGGGCCTTCTCGTTCCATCCCCTTTTGGGCACGCCGCTTCCTTTGTCTCCTGTAGCTGGGGCCCAACGGCCTCTGCGCTGCTCCCGGTCGCCCGGAGCTGGGGCCCACTGGCCGCTGTGATGATCCCTGTCTCCAGGGGCTGGAGCCCCTCGACCGCTGCACTGCTCCCGATGTCCTGGGGCTGGAGCCCCTCGGCCACTTCTCTGCTCTCGGTCTCCTGAGGCTGGGAGGTGATCGTCGTGGCCTCTCTCTTTTCCTCCCCCATTTTCTTCCTCTGCCTCCCTCGTTGGGACTTCCCGGTCACCTCATCCTCCGACGAGGAGGAGAGGTTGCTGCCTTCTGTAAGAGAAAGACACCTTTTTTGTGATTTACTTTTTGACTTACCACTCCTTTCCGGCCTCGGCTCTTTGGGCTGACCCCTCTTCTTGTACTTCCCCGTTGTCCATTTCTCCTGCTGTTCCCCCTCCTCCATCGACTCTCCCTCCTGGGCAGGATGCTGGGCGTCTCCTTCTGGCACTTGGGGCCTCGAGGTGGTCGGGCTGTCCTCATCCGTGTTCCCTCTTTCTGCTGGGGTCTTGGCAGTGGTGGGGGGTGCCTCACCCCCCTTTGGGGTGCTGGCAGCAGCCCCTCTTGTCGCCTGTGCGTAGGTGCAGGCTCTTTTAGGGCAAGCCCTGTAGAGGTGGCCTGCCTCCCCGCACAGGTTGCAGTTCTTGCTGGCCTGACAGTCCTTTGTCTCATGGCCCTCCGTCTTGCAGTTTTTGCAGACAACTGCAGTGCATTGGGCCATCACATGCCCAGGCTTGTTGCATTTCCTGCACAGCCTGGGTTGCCTAGCTCAAGTATCCTCGGTTTCCTCCAATCGCGAAAACCGAGGGGGGGTGGACGATTTCTCCATCCTTGTCCACCCTCAGCTTTACCTTGACTTGCCGCTTGCTGGTCCAAATCCCGTGCAGGTCCTTCACGTCCACACAGTTTCCTGTTCCCTCAACGTAGCGAGCAAGGAAGGTGAGGACATCCACTACGGGCACATGTGGGTTGAACATGTGCACCGTGATGAACCTTTCCTTCTGGGTGGGGAGGGTGAAGAGCGGCTGCACTTTCAGCAGCGACAGCGGAGCTTCATTCCCCCTCTCCCGGAAGTCTTCCATCACCTTCTGCCATCCCGTCGGATACTTGAAGGTAATGTCAAAATATCCGTTACCCGGGAAATCCTGGAGGCAGTAGATGTCCTTGGCCTCAAATTTACAGGCCTCTAGCAAGACCTTCTTCACGAACAGGTCTCGTGAGAAGGGGGTCCCCTTGCTGAGGTCCTTGACGCTTATTCGCAGGGTATTCCGAATACCCTGTGCTCCTGCTCCTGCTGACATTGTGGCTGAATAAGGTGTTAGGTTGGTTTCCCAACCAGCATGGATCCACCTCTAAGCCTGCAGCCGACCGACTCCTCGTCAACGATTTCCCTCCGCAATCCACGGCCCTTGTCCCCAAGGGACAGCCAGAACTGTTCTAATAAGAACAGATAGTCTCTTTCACTCAGAACTGATAAGAACAGATACTACACTTGACCTTAGCCAAAAGGCCGAGAAGCGATCTTGCTATTTCCACTTCAAGTGGAGGCAAGGTATTGATTGAGCTGTAGTTTGTTCACCAACCTCCCTTTTATTCCGTGGATGGTAATGGAACAGAGGGTGGCGTGATAATGCAGCTGTCAAATTCTGGTGATTTTATGACAGCTGAGTACAAAATCTTGCTTTATAAATGAATTGCAATGTTAAGCTTTAACATTTATTGTAATATCTTTTGAAAGCTCATTTATGGCCTAGTATTGTCAACAGAGCCTTATCCCACAGTGTGTGATGCAACCTGCACAGTTGCCATCTAACTGATGGCAATCATTTGCTCACTTTGCTGTTCTGAGTTTTGAGCTATGCATGAACTCCTCTAGTCTCAATAGCTTTAATTAGTATTAAGTCTAGTCTTGAAAATCCTTTAACATGGCAATTCTTATCTTCTATAGGTCAAAAGTATACTGTGGAAGCATCTTCTCTGAGAACATCACTGGATTTTCTGGTTTTAATGTATCACTGCAAATCCATGGGAAATAATTATATCTGTATCACTATAGGCAAAATGTAATTCTTTATATCTAATAGTTTCAATTCATTCAACTGCAATAGTGTCTATCAGTATCACGTGACCTGCACATTAGGCAGAAAGCAAGTGATGTTCACATAGTTCTATTAGGGAAGTGTTTCAAATTTCCAAACTGATCCTTTGGAAAAAGTTAAATGTCCCTCTCTTAAAAAATCTTTGTATAGATTCTTTAGTGGTCACTTCACCCTGATTTATATTCACACATCATCTGTGTGCAGGAGAGCATCTTATCCTTTGAGTCTGAAGAAGGGTCACCTATCTTTTATCTCCAGAGATGCAGCCTGACCCGCTGAGTTACCTCTGCATTTTGTGCCTATCTTATCTCTCGATGATATATTTGCCACTGTGTGGGTGTAACAAGGATAACACAACACAATGCTGAAAATTAAATAACAGAATAACAACGAGGAACTCAAAAATGCACTAGTCAAAGAGTTGATACTAAAAATTATGTTTGCATCTTATTTTGGCAAAAATATTTTTTTGGTAGCACCATGGTAATTGTGCAAACTCTATCTTCCAATCCAGTCACTATCTGCTTGCTCAGGGAGTCTCTGATAGCTTGGTTAGTAATGACTTTGGTGTAGCATTATGAGCCATAGATGGGGTAGACAGTCAGAACTTTTTTCTCAAGAAATGTTTCCTCATCTCCTTCCTTAAAGAACGTCCTTTAATTCTGAGGCTATGACCTCTAGTCCTAGACACTCCCAGTAGTGGAAACATCCTCTTCACATCCACTCTATCCAAGCCTTTCAATATTCTGCACGTTTCAATGAGGTCCCCCCCTCATTCTTCTAAACTCCAGAGAGTATAGGCCTAGAGATGTAACAAATGCCCCAATATCTCCTCCATCCAGAAACCCCAGCTGTCCTTCCATGTTAAACAGTGGTTTACATACACCTCCTCTAACGTCAACTACTGCATCTGGTGTTCCTGATATGGCCTCCTGTACATCGGTGAAGTGTAGACTCGCCGAGCACTTTCCCTAGAACACCAAGGCTTGGTGGATCTCTCGGTTCCTAACCATTTTAACTCCTCTTCCCATTCCTATCCTCACTTTTCCGAACTGGGCCTCCTCCATTGCCTGAGTGAGGCCACTCAAAAACTGGAGGAAAAGCACCTCATATTCCGAAGATAGACACAAAATGCTGGAGTAACTCAGCGGGACAGGCAGTATCTCTGGAGAGAAGGAATGGGCGACGATTAGGGTTGGACCAGTATTGGTAGTTTCTTCCTACATGCTTGCATTTTGTGTCTATCTTTGGTTTAAACCAGCATCTGCAGTTCCTTCCTACACACCTCATATTCCGCTTGGGCATCACACAACCCAATGGTATGAACATTGAATTCTCAAGTTTTATGTAAACCACTTTATGTAATTTCAATCCTGTTGTCTCACATCTCCTGTATTTTCATCTCTGGCCTTTGTCCAACTACCTGCCTATCAACCCCCACCCCTCTTGCCTGTATCCACCGATTATGTACCATGCGTGCTCCTGCCCAAAGATCATAGAGTGCTATGATCTTTGGTCCTGCCCTACTTCCCTCCCGGCTTTCTTCCCCCCCCCCCGCCCTCACAGTTAGCCTGAAGAACGATCCCGACTGGAAACATTCTCCAGA